>CM061749.1:338098633-338519224 GCA_030979885.1 Lolium multiflorum
CTAACGGGGGCTTAGGTTTCTGCCACTCCGCAACCCCGCAATTAGCAACCGAATACAAGATGCACTCCCTATGGGCCCATAAATGGTGAAGTATCGTGTAGTCGACGTTCACACGACACCAC
Source organism: Lolium multiflorum (assembly GCA_030979885.1). Classification (NCBI taxonomy): domain Eukaryota; kingdom Viridiplantae; phylum Streptophyta; class Magnoliopsida; order Poales; family Poaceae; genus Lolium; species Lolium multiflorum. Next base: position 338,098,756 of record CM061749.1, read on the forward strand.
TGTAAGAATGACACCACAACTTAAATATCATAACATTGAATATTACTCAACCATAATTCACTACTTGCATTTAGACTTCACCCATGTCCTCAAGAACTAAACGAACTACTCACAAGACATCATATGGAACATGATTAGAGGTGATATGATGATGAATAAAAATCTAAACATAAACCTTGGTTCAATGGTTTCACTCAATAGCATCTACAACAAGTATAGAATAACACCGGGAGAGTTTCCCCTATCAAACAATCAAGATTTAACCCGAATTGCTACAGTGATGACGAGGTGCAGCGGTGGTGATGGCGGTGTAGATGGCGGAGATGATGATGATGATGATGGAGAGGATGTCCCGCTCGAAAGACGATGGCGATGGCGTCGATTTCTCCCTCCGGGGAGGGAATTTCTCTGCTGATCTCGCTCTCACGAGAGCTCTTTCTCTCGTGTTCTCTCGGGCCACTCAAGCAGAGGCGGTCGTAAATCTTCGTGAGGATCCCTCTCGTGGCTTAGGTTTTCGGGACGGAGGAGGCCAAGAAAAGGAGGCGAAAGGGTCGTGGGCCCCTGCAGCATAGGGCGCGGCTGTGCCCTCGGGTCAGCTGCTCCTCTACGCAATCCCCACCTGCTCCCTCTCTTCTTCTTCCCCTTCCGGCTACCTCCGTCATTTGGAAAATAGGAATTTACGTGAAATTCCCTTCCGCGCTGATCTTCCGAAATATTGTGTTCTGACGGTGCTTTTTCCAACAGAATCCCGGCTCCGTGCTTGATCCTCCAATGATGATGAAACATGCAAAACAGATGAAATAACATAAGCATTGTGTCCCAATATGAAATATATCAATGAATAACACAAATTATGATACAAAATAGTGGTGCAAATTGGACGCATCAACTCCCCCTAAAGCTAGGGACCTCGCTTGTCCCCAAGCGAAACTCAGCTCGATAAACAAGACCACATGTTTATGGAGTGAAGAGTCGATAATAAAATACGGACAAGAAGCATCATATTCATTCACACAAGATATTCTAGTAAACACCCCATATAACCCATCTTGAAATAAGTAAAGAGAAATCGTCAAGTAAAGGTGCATAAGAAATCATAATTGGTGATGGCAAACTCTTGTTCTTGGTCATGAGAACTACTAACGGATTGTACTTTACAAAGCTTTCATATTAGAATTTATAGCCGAGCCTTCATATTTAAGCATAACAATCTCTTCATAATCATTGATAACTTCAAAGTCATATTCATTCGAATAAAATTGGTACTAAACAAGAAAGTATAAAAGACATGATCAACCGAATCATAGCATAAATGATTGGTTCACAACAACTCAATTGCTTGCTTGAGATAGAGGGAAATAGGTTTACCGACTCAACATAAAAGTAAAAGACAGGCCCTTCGTAGAGGGAAGCAGGGATTAAATCATGTGCTAGAGTTTTCAAGTTTTATTTTGAAATCATATAAAGAGCATAAAGTAAGACTTGAGCGGTGTTTGTTGTTGTCAACGAATGGTAAAGGGTACTCTAACCCCCTTGCCAAACGAACCTTCAAAGAGCGGCTCCTATGAGGACGGCATTCTACCAGCAAGGTAGATCATCCTCCTTCTTTTGTTTACACATGTATTTTAGTTTTATTAAGGATGACACTCCCCCAACCTTGGCTTTCTCAATCCATGGCTAACCTAATCCTCGGGTGCCTTCCACATTCACATACCATGGAGGAGTGTCTATTGCAAAATTAAGTTGCTTACTCATGAATCAGAGCAAAACATGTGAAGAGAATTATTAATGAAAGTTATTAATTGGGGCTGGGAACCCTGTTGCCAGCTCTTATTGCAAAGTTATTGGATAAGCGGATGTGCCGCTAGTCCATCGGTGAAAGTCCGTTCAACAAGATTGAAAGATAAAACACCACATACTTCCTCATGAGCTATAAAACATTGACACAAATAAGGAGTAGTATATTTTGAATTATTTAAAGGTAGCACATGAAGTATTTACTTGGAATGGCGGAAAATACCATGTAGTAGGTAGGTATGGTGGACACAAATGGAATAGGTTTGGTCTAAAGTTATGGATGTATGAGAAGCATTCCCTCTCAATACAGGTCTTTGGCTAGCAGGGTTTGATAGCAAGCATAAAGGTTGAGGGAAACAAACAAATATACATATGATAGAAACAATCATGCATCTTTTCTCATAAGCACAAGCAATTTTAACTTTAGAATACTAAGCATAGAGATAATAGAGTAGTATATCTAAGTGTATTTCTCTCTTTCTATTAAACATCAAGATGTTGTTGCTATTGACCAATGCTAAGTTTGCCAAAACCAAATAGATTTACTTGATGCTCCCGAAGTGATATCAATACTTATGTCAAGAGTAATCATATAATGGAGATTGCAAACTAAATAAGGTGTGCAAAAAGTAAATGATAAGACTTCTCATTAATATTCCATAACGATAACTCACACCAACGGATACACAGATAACTAACTAAGAGAGATACTTCCACATTGCATACTATTCCATATGATAACTTCTACTCATGATATGACACTACTTGATAGTAAAAGATAAAGGTGGTGGTGATGGGATACCGCGACACTCCCCAAGCTTGGAACAAACCAAGGGGATGCCAATACCGATGATGAATTACTCTTCCGGCGGTGGTGAATTCTTCCCATCATCAGACTTCCAAGGAAGAGGCTCTCCATCAACAAACGACATCTTGGTCTTGTGCTCGATGCGGTTAAGGAGTCTGTCCGACGGTGAGTCCCAACTCTTAGAATTGTTTCCCCATCCTTCAGCTTCAGATTTCATCTCTCCTGCATTGTCCGAACGATTTATATCCCAATTACTTGGCAACACTACCTTGGGGTCCTTTCAGTTTGACGATCGTAGATTAGTCGGTAAGGGTTGTAATGGCTCGGATAAGATGTCCTTGGAGCCAAGTAGTGACGTGGAACCGCTCCTCCGGTGGCGACTCGCTCTTGATGTTGGATGGACTTGATATCACGCCAATACTTGCGATGGTGGCTTGCTGGTGTACTCGCGGAGCTTCCTCCACTTCTTCATCCTCTCTTGCACCTTCTTCTTCAGCTCCGGTCTTGAATATTTTCCTTCGAAGGTTCCTTGTCCTTGTTGTTGAGACCATGGTGCTTCTAGATCAAAACAAATCAAGTGAAATGGCCTTTCTAAACAAAAAACACGACGAGAAACATATTATGGACTCCAGGGTCCCGGGATTATATAGCAAATATTTTTACGACAAAAGAAGGTTCCAGGCCGAAAACGAGCCTAAAGGGGCACCCAGGCGGCCAGACCACAGGTCGCGCGGCCAGGGTGGGGCCCGCGTCGGGCCTATGGTGGCACGCCCGCGCGTCTTTTCCACTCCGCTTCGACTCCGTAATTTTTCATATTTCTAAAATGTATAAATAATGTTCGGAAAGGTAAACGCGGACTTTCTATTACCCGTATCACACGGTCCAAAGTCCAAGCTCATGGATCACAATTTGTCTCTTGATGAAAGCCCGGTGTTTCCACTCGAATAATATCAACATCAACATTATAAGAATCGCCTGAGATATAATGCTTGAGTCTTTGTCCATTCACTACTTGCGTGGCATTGCCTTGGAGAGAGCTAATTTTAATTGCTCCTGAACGATACACCTCCTCAACAACATATGGTCCTTCCCACTTCGAGAGTAATTTCCCTGCAAAGAATCCGAGACGAGACCGATACAATAGAACTTGATCTCCAACATTAAATTCTCTTTTGATGATCCTTCTATCATGCCATTTAACTTTTTCTTTAAAGAGTTTACATTTTCATAAGCTTCACTTCTCCATTCATCTAGAGAACTTAATTGCAACAACCTCTTATTACCAACTAGTTTAGGATCTTTATAGTTCTCTAACAGCCTAATAAGCTTTGTGCTCTAGTTCTAGAGGTAAATGACAAGCTTTTCCATAAACCATTTTATAAGGTGACATTCTCATAGGATTTTTAAGCAGTTCTATAAGCTCATAACGCTTCTTTCAATTTGCTAGCTAGCCCAATTCTTTCTAGCTTCTAAGATAGCTTTAATCTCTTTATTTGATAATTCTACTTGACCCATTAGTTTGAGGGTGATAAGCGCAGTTCTATGATTAATACCATACTTAGCAAGAGTTTTTTTCCATGAATAAAATGAGAACCTCCATCAGTCATAATATATCTAGGTACTCCAAATCTAGGAAATATAATATCTACAAGTATTTTTATAGAGGTCTCACCATCAACAGCTCTTTTTGTAGGTATAGCTTCTACCCATTTAGTAACATAACCAACCAGCCACAAGTATATGAGTGTTACCGTCTCAAGAAGGGAAAGGTCCCATGAAGCTCTAATCCCCAACAATCGAATGGTTCAATAAAATAATTCATAGGCATCTCATTGCTTCCTAGAGATATTACCAACTCTTTGACATTCATCACAGATAAAATAAATTTCCTTGCATCTTTGAAGAGTGTTGGCCAATAAAACCTGATTGTAGAACCTTTCTGCGCGGTCCTATCTCCAGCGTGGTGTCCTCCATAAACACTTCCATGACATTTATTCAATATCTCCTGTTCATATTCAGGAACACATCTTCGCATAATACCATCCACTCCTCTTTATATAAGTGTGGGTCATCCTGTAATAATGCCTGCCATAAAGAACTTCTCCTTGCCGAAAGCTGAAAAGGTTGGAGGTAAATATTTGAACACAGTTAGTATAATCAGATACTAAGGGCTTCTCTCACAGCTCACCTTTTATTAAGGTACTCAATTGTTCATTTGAAACCATCATTACCGTAGGAACAGATCATAAGCAATATTTTCCAATCTAGACAAATTATCAACAACAACAGGATTATCAAGACCTTTCCTATCTATAATATATAAATCAAATTGCAACAGAAATACCCATCTAATAAGCCTTGGCTTAGCATCTTTCGTCATAAGGTATCTAATTGCAGCAAGATGATCAGGATGAATTGTAACTTTTGAATCAACAATATAAGGTCTAAACTTATCGCAAGCAAAGACTACAATAATTCTTTTTCACTTGTAGCATAATTTCTTTGAGCAAGATCAAGAGTCTTACTAGCATAATGAATAACATTAATTTTTTATCTACTCGCTTCAAGAACAGTCACCACAAAGAAAATCACTAGCATCACACATAATTTCAAAAGGCAATTTCATCCAGAGGTTCAACTACAGGAGCACTTGTTAAGGCTTTCTTTAGAGTTTCAAAGCTTCCTTACTCATCATCAAACAAAAGGTACATTCTTTGAAGAAGATTAGTAAGAGGCTTTGAAATTTTAGAGAAATCTTTAATAAATCTCCTATAAAACCCAACATGACCAAAAACACTACGAATACCTTTAACATCCTCGGATAGGGCATCTTCTCAATTGCTTCAACTTTAGCTCTATCAACTTCAATACCTCTCTGTGAAATTTTATGTCCCAATACAATTCCTTCATTAACCATAAAGTGGCATTTTCCCAATTAAGAACAAGGTTAGTTTCTTCACATCTCTGCAAAACTTTATCGAGGTTTCGCAGGCAATTATCAAAAGAATTCCCATAGACAGAAAAATCATCCATGAACACCTCTACAATTTTCTCAAAAACATGAAAAATAGCAGACATGCATCTTTGAAAAGTAGCAGGAGCATTACATAAACCAAAAGGCATACGCCTATAAGCATAAGTTCCATAAGGACAAGTAAAAGTGGTTTTCTCTTGATCTTTAGTTTAACAGCAATTTGTGAAAACCCAGAATAACCATCAAGAAAGCAAAAATGAGTATTTTAGACAACCTCTCTAACATTTGATCAATAAAGGGTAAAGGGTAATGATCTTTCTTAGTAACTTTATTAACTTTTCGAAAATCAATGCACATTCTATAACCTACAACTATTCTTTGAGGAATAAGCTCATCATTATCATTAGGCACAACAGTCATTCCTCCTTTCTTAGGAACACAATGCACAGGACTAACCCATCTACTATCGGCAATAGGATATATAATACCAGCTTCAAGGAGTTTTAATACCTCGTTCCTTACCACTTCCTTCATCTTCGGAATTAGACGACGCTGATGTTCAACAACAGGCTTTGCATCATCTTCCACATTAATAGCATGTTGGCAAATAGAAGGAGAAATCCTTTCAAATCATCAAGAGTATAGCCAATAGCTCCTCGGTGTTTCTTCAATATTTCCAATAACCTTTCTTCCTCAATTTCAAGCTTAGAACTAATAATAACAGGATATATTTTCTTATCATCAATATGAGCATATTTAAGATTATCAGTAAAGGCTTTAGATCAAAAACAGGATCTTCCTTTGGTGGCGGTGTTGTACCCAAATCTTCCACCGGTAAATCATGCTTGAGAATAGGTTGGCGACGGAAAATTTCCTCAAGCTCATCTCTTTCTTTCCTAAAAGCTTCACTTTCACTATTCTCCAAATGTTGCTGCAAAGGATTATTAGGAACAAGAACAATAGATACACTGCTCCATTTTAAAATCATTACTAGGCGTCAGTTTTATAAGGAGTTTTGGTAAATTTAGAAAAGTTAAATTCATAAGGTTCACCAGCAATCTAGTCAAAATTTTCTTTCTTACAATCTATAATAGCTCACAAGTATTTAGAAAAGGTCTACCAAAAATGATAGGACAATGATCACTAGCAGCAGAACCAAGTACCAAAAAGTCAGCAGGATATTTAATCTTACCACATAGAACTTCCACATCACGAACAATACCAATTGAGAAATAGTTTCTCTATTAGCCAAATGAATAACCACATCAATATCTTCAAGTTCACAAGAACCAATTTCGTGCATAATCTCCGTGTAAAGCTCATAAGGAATAGCACTAACACTTGCACCAATATCACATAAACCATAATAGCAATGATCACCAATTCTAACAGATAGCATAGGAACACTAACTTGTTTGGATTTATTAGGATGTGAAACAATATTAGAAGCATCTTCACAGAAAATAATATGACCATCCTCCACATTTTCATCACAAGATCTTTAACTATAGCAACAGCAGGTTCAATTTTAATTTGTTCTTCGTGTTCTTTAGGTTTCTTTTCACTTTTATTAACCGCACTAGATATGACAAAGTACTCCTTCATTTTAGCAGGGAAAGGAGTTTTTTCAATATAAGCTTCAGGAATAACATTATCAACAGTTTCAACCACTACACATTTGTTTACGATGAATCAATTTTATCTTTATACGGTTCATGATACTTATCAAAATTCTTCTTAGGCAGTTCATAATGAGAGGCAAAAGCTCTATAAAGATTTGCAACAACTTGGGAATCAAGAACATATGTAGCACTCATATTACGAAATTTATTAGTATCCATAAAAGCTTCAATGCATTTATAATCATAAATTATACCTGATTCTCTATCTTTGTCGTTCTCCCATCCTTCGGTATTTTCTTGGATCCGATCAAGAAGGTCCCTTTTAAACTCTTCTTTGTTGCGTGTAAATGATCCGGAACAAGAAGTATCCAACAAGGTCTTGTCTTGAAAAGAAAGTCTTGCATAGAAATTATCAATAATAACATTACCAGAAGCTCATGAATGGGGCATTTGAGCATTAAAGACTTCAATCTCCCCAAGCTGGGCATACTCTCCATCATGAGGCCAAAATTATATATGCGGTTCGATCTTTGTGAATTTCACTTGGAGGATAGAATTTGGAATAGAATAAAGGCACAATGTCCTCCCAATCAATAGAATCACCATTCTTCAGCAATTTATACCAGTGCGCCGCTTTACCAGACAGCGATATAGTGAATAGTTTCTTTCTAACTTCATTCATAGAAATACCTGCACATTTGAATAACCCGCATAATTCATGCAAAAACAATAAATGATCACCAGGATGGACAGTTCCATCCCCTTCATAGCGGTTATCCATAACACGTTCAATAATTTTCATAGGTATTTTATATGGTACTACTTCCTCACTGGCGCTCATCCACTACCGTTGCAGTAGTAGTAGATTTTCCAAATAGAAATGAAGAGAAGATCTCTCCATAATGATTTATAGCAACAAGAAATAAAATCAGCACAAACAGTAGGTTTTCCTTACCAATTCCACTTACCAATAGCGCTTCACTCCCCGGCAACGGCGCCGTAAAATAGTCTTGATGACCCACAAGTATAGGGGTGTATCGTAGTACTCGATAAATAAGAGTGTCGAACCAACGAGGAGCAAGGTGGCAGCGGTTTCGATGAAGGATTCACGTAAATGCTCACAGACAAGTATTCGGGGGTTTTGATATTGCGATAAATAAAGTACAAGTAAATAAAATGCGAGAGAAATAATTGCAGCGAGTGGCCCAATCCTTTTTAGCACAAAGGACAAGCCGGTTTGATTACTTATAATGACCAAACGTTCTCGAGGACACACGGGGATTTTAGTCTAGTGCTTTCGCTACATACAGCTGATTAATCTTCATTGTTTTGATAAGTGTTGTGTGGGTGAACCTATGCTAATGCACCGCCCTTCCTAGGACTAATACATACTTGTGATTATACCCTTGCAAGCATCCGCAACTACAAGAAAGTAATTAAGATAAATCTAACCACAGCCTTAAACTGAGATCCTGCGATCCCTCCCGCATCGATATACTAACGGGGGCTTAGGTTTCTCACTCCGGCAACCCCGCAATTAGCAACCGAATACAAGATGCACTCCCTAGGCCCATAAATGGTGAAGTATCGTGTAGTCGATGCTCACACGACACCACTAGAAGAATGACACCACAACTTAAATATCATAACATTGAATATTACTCAACCATAATTCACTACTAGCATTTAGACTTCACCCATGTCCTCAAGAACTAAACGAACTACTCACGAGACATCATATGGAATACAATCAGAGGTGATATGATGATGAATAACAATCTGAACATAAACCTTGGTTCAATGGTTTCACTCAATAGCATCTACAACAAGTATAGAATAATACCGGGAGAGTTTCCCTATCAAACAATCAAGATTTAACCCGAATTGCTACAGCGATGACGAGGTGTGTGATGGCGGTGTAGATGGTGGAGATGATGATGATGATGATGGAGATGATGTCCCGCTCGATGACGATGGCGATGGCGTCGATTTCCTCCGGGAGGGAATTTCCCAGATTCCGCCCGCCGGAGAGCTCTTTCTCTCTGGTGTTCTCCGCCCCGCAGAGGCGGCTGTAACCCTTCGTGAGGATCTCTGCTGGCTTAGTTTTCGGGACGAAGGAGTACGCGAAGAAAAGGCGAAAAGGGTCGTGGGCCCCCAGAGAGCATAGGGTGGCGCGGCTGTGCCCGCCGCGCCGCCTATGGTCTGGGCCACATGGCCCCTCTCTCTTCCCCTCGGCTACCTCCGTCATTTGGAAAAATAGGAATTTACGTGAAATTCCCTTCCGCGTTGATCTTCCGAAATATTGTGTTCTGACGGTGCTTTTTGCGAACCCTGGCTCCGTGCTTGATCCTCCAATGATGATGAAACATGCAAAATAGATGAAATAACATAAGTATTGTGTCCCAATATGAAATATATCAATGAATAAAATTATGATACAAAATAGTGATGCAAATTGGACGTGGCTGCTTCTGCTTTGTCCGCATCACGGCGAATCACGAACCCTGCCATATTGGCATCGAAAGAGAACCCTGGTTCCCTTATGGAGTGGCTGAGATCGACCGTGTTGACGCCAGGCAAAGGACGCGTGTCTCCGTTGAGCTTGATGCCGTGCGAACGGGTCTTCTCACAGAGCCGACGAGTTCGGTTCCGAGGACCGCTTGACCTTGTTATGCCTTTTCTTGAACTTGTCAGCCGGGTCCTCGTACTTGAAGTGCTTTCCGCCATCTGAGATGTAGATGGCGATGTGGTGGATGTCGAAGATTGTCCCACCGGGCGTGCTAATGTGTTGACGTCGGAAACCCAATGGCGAGTGACTGTCAACACCGAGCGGGAACAACTAGGGCGGCTGGCCCTCTCAGAGCGACGGCCGCAAAGCTCTCCGGTCGCGCGATGCAAATTGCAAGGCGTGCCACCACTATACCGGTCAGAAGGTGTGGATGATGCCTCGCTTAGTTTCCTGGCACACACGTACACGTTAAATAAGAGCCTCGATCGGCTCTGTTATCTGTGAATCGGCTCATGGAGCCGATCCACCCATGATTCGTCCAAGGTGGCCGAATATATGGTGGTCTGCTTGATCAAGATAAAGCATATGAGATCCACGACGATCTGGGGTTTTCACCGCATAATCGGATCATCCTACTCACGATTGATTCGCACACGGTGATCGTAAGCCAGCCCTAGACAAGGCCTAAAAACCAACACTAGGTTGATCCTCGGAACGTCCTGTCTAGGGGCAGCAAACTACACCCTACATGCCGCTGGATCCTCCAACCCTTTGTAAGGCCTAACTATTGCAGATATTAAACTAATCCTTGATGAATCAAGGAGCAATCGTAACGGATCAGATCTACTAAATAACGATCAAGCGGGGTGCCGCCGCACCCATGATGAGGTGCAGGGACGGCTAGATGCGCAGGGTTGCACTACGAAAGCATATGATACTAGGAACAATGCTAACCCTAACACATCTATGATAACTACGTTGCTCGCCATCAAAAGGCTTCGAGAGCAACGCATGAACAACGCGGCGGGCTCGGCTTGCCTAGATCGCAAGATGCGATCTAGGCAGCATGGTGCTTACCGGAGAAACCCTTGAGACGAAGGGGTTGGCGATGCGATTGGTTTGTGTTGAACGTTGGTTGTTGTTTATTCCATAAACCCTAGGCACATATTTATAGTCCAGGGGACTTTCTAATGTGGCGTGCACCAAACCGTGCACGGGTAAAACTCAACTTCTAAACTAAGATGCGATCTAATATGAGATACATGGGCAATTAAGCCCGAACTCTCGCCGGCGCTTCGAAGATGCTCCCTTTAAGCCCATCTTCACTTACGGCCTGTTGGCCAAAATCAGGTGATAACAGGTGCTCGACAAGCGGCGGAAGGAGGGGTTCCTCAGTGACAATGACTTCAACTTCGGTCCGACGCCACAGGCGCAACAGGAGTTTACGCGGCGGCATCTGTACGGCGGCACATCCATCGCGGGAGTTTACGTGGCGACACCGTACACTGCTGGAGGAGCGGACCGAGGACGAGGTGACGAAGCTAGCCGTCCTCATGATGCCACCGTTGATGCCCCGTTATGCCGTCGACCTTGTGCCGCTAGGCCTGTCGGAGGAAGATGCCTTCAACCCGGCGTTGCATGACTTGGTGACACCTCCTCCGCCGCCTCTGCCCTCGTGGGCACCAACGACAACTCCACCTCCACCACCAGTCGCACCGGCATTTGCTCCATCGGTTCCCAACTGGCCTGAACCTCGTCGACCTGACCCACGTACCTAGGGATGATGAAGAGTAGGCTAGGCTTAGGGTTTTAGCAGGCCATTGCCTTTTTATATTTTGATGTTTTTATTTTAACGCAAGAAAAATTGTTTTATAAATGAAAAAAAAAATCACGAACAGTGAAATTCATCGTGCCGCTGGGACGCAAACGGTCGGTCGTGGCTCAAACACCAATTTTAGAGCATCTCCAGTCGCGTCCCCCAAACCGCCCAAAGGGATTTGGGCCGCCAAAAAGCTGCCGCCACGTCCCCAAAGCCCTTGTCCGGCGCGCCCCGATACGGTGTCCCGAGCCCGCCCTCGCCCCACGGGACGCTCCGGGACGCCGGACACAACGAAGCGAGGGGAGTGGCGGGACCCTTCAGCGGCACAATTAATTTTAACCTAACCGTCGCCTACCTCGCGACGGAAGGTGGCGCCGCGATGGTGCGCTCCGCGACGGCGGCCTCGAGGCGCGCGACGCATCCCGTCGCGCCTAGCTCGCGTGCCGGCGTTAATGAGCGCCACCGCTCATCCGCCCTCCGGCCTATAAAAGGGCGCTCTCGTCGTCCCTCTCACACACAAACCCTGGCGCCTCTCTCCCAAACCCTAGCCGCCACCATCTCTCAACAAGAGTCGCCGCTATGTCCGGTAGAGGCGGAGGCCGACTCGCGCCGCGGCCGTGGTCGTGGTCGTGGTCATGGTCGTGGTCGCGGCATAGGCGAACGATCGCCGTCGCCTCCGCGCCATCGTCTTCATCGTCGGAGATGGACGTGGAGCCGGACGTCGTGTTCGAGTTCGTCCACGTCCCAAGGGCGACCGCGCATCCGAGGGCCGGACTCCTTCGCCGAGTACGTCGGCGGCGTACGCCAGCGCACGATGCATCTGCGGGAGCATTCGTGCGGACCGTGGATCATCGACGCGATCTACGACGCGCGCGGCAAGATGTACCTCAACATCGGCCGGGAGAAGTTCGCGCGCCACCACAGCCTCCAAGCCGGCTTCATCCTCGTGTTCTCCTACTTCAACATGGACATGAGCATCAAGGACGAGACGGCGCCGCCGGGACTACCACGTCGACGGACTCCCACGACGACGCACCGACTCGGAGGACCGAGTGTTGTTTCTTCAACGAATACGTGAACGGAGGTTTCTGTCATTTCATCGAACCAACAAGGGCACCATCCTCCGCTGGATTTTCCATTTAGGTGGGGTGTGCCCTGGAGTGTTGTTTCTAGCCAACACAAGAAACCCATGCACGGCCTAGTTAGGTTTAGTTTATTTGCAATATTTTATATTTGTGTCCACCATGGTTCAAACTATGTATTAGTTTGTGGAAAACCATGTTCCAAACTATGTCTTCGTGTAAACCACGTTCCCAATTATGTATTAGTTTGTGGAAATTGAAATAAAAATGCCAAGAAAAATTATTTTAAATGTTTGACGCTGCGACGGGGTGGGCATCGCCCCAAACGCGGACGTCAAAACACGTCCCCCAAACGCTCGATCCGGCGCGGTTTGGGGAACGCGGCTGGAGATGGTCTTACGTCCGCCACCAGACGTAAACAACCACATGCGGTCACTTCTATGGTCCAAAATACGCCGGATCGCAGTAGATGTACTGATGCTGCTGCTGCATCCAGCTTGAGACGAGGACGGCGCAAGAAAAAGGTGAGGCCTAGCACTTGCCTTGAGACGCCCAGAACTTGCAGCCATATCAATCAAATTTAATTTGGGCGGCTATTGAGCCAGTTCATCTCTGGCATCCCTTCGAAAAAGAATGGAAGAGAGACAAACTCGACCCAATCTAGTACGGAGTACTACTAACAAAGTAACAATCATGACGAGAACACAGTAAAGTAAAACCATGGAGTAATGGATTAATAATGTTGACTTAAGTGGTTGTGGCCGGTCAGGTCGACGCACCAGCGCGACGCTGGTCACACTGGGTTTTTAAACAGTGGCTGGAACATGGTGTGAGTTTAATTTTATCAGCATAGAATGGGCCTGGGTGTGAGCCCGACACTGATCAGGTCAGAGTGTTAGGGTCCATTCAAAAATAAAAAGGTCAGAGTGTTAGGGACCAATGAGCAGCGGGATGATGGGATTAGCCGGGCAGAAAGGCTCGTGATCGGCGATTGCAGGAAACTGACCACGGACGTGGTGGGGGCACCAAATCTGCACCACACTCCATCGGAAACAGAATGCCCGAAAAAACTCGGAGATCCGGTGCTTCGTCGTGTGGTATGGGATGCAGACTTGTCACGCAGGAGCTAGCGAGAGCAGAAAGAGGGAATGCTGGCGACAAGGCGGGCTAAATTCACGGAGGCTGGATCTGCGGGGCCGGCCGGACCTACGGCCATGACAGCGCCCCATCATCATAAACAGTTCGTCAATCCAAAAGACGCCGGAAACGAGCACCACGTTGGAGAATGCTACTAAGAGCATCTCCAGACGTTTTCAAAGTGATTTAAGATACGTCGGATAAAAAATCGTTTTTAGTTGCGCGTTCTAAAGACCTTTTTTATTCGGTGCGGTCCAATACGGTGTCCGGCGCTTCGAGCCCATCCCCGCTACACAAGGGACGCTTTGGGCACGGCGCACCCAACGAAATGAGAGGCGAGGGGCGCGGGCCCGACACGTCAGCGGCTCGGCCGCCGCCTACATAGCGACGATACAGTTACCGGGAAGGGGAACCATCGCATTGTTAACCGAACCGCCGGAATGGAGCGCGAACTCCGCGGAAGAGCAACCACCGCTCTCTTCAACTTCTGCACCACCGTTCATTCGCGCTCAATAAGACTCATACGTAGGCGCTTTCGGATCTACTACCGGCAGCCATTCATCCAAAGCTTTCACGATGAGCGACGTCTCCCAGCTTCCATCAGACACTGACAACGAGAGCAAGTCTCCAGGATAGCGCCATTAGTGGGACAGAGTTTTTTCAAAAAATTTATATGTAATTTATTTATGTTGCACCGATTTAAATATTAGTACAGAGTTTTCTTTAATCTATTAAAATAAAAATGCAGTGTTTTAAAGTTTTGGGGGCGCGTTTGGGGAACGGGGCTGGAGAGCGACGTCCCCCAAACGCGGCATGATGGAAACACGTCCCCCAAACGATAAATCCGGCGCCCTTTGGTAACGGTTTGGGGGACGCAGCTGAAGATGCTCTAACACATTAATAATACCATGTAAAACCTTGGTGCTCATGAATTACTTGTCGGACATAAGATTCATACTACCTCTGTCTATTTTTAAATGTCCAAAGTTTGTCTAAATTCGAATGTATCTAGACACTCTTTAGTGCATAGATACATCCGAATTTGGATGAACCTTCCGACATCTATTAACGGACGGAGGTTAATTTCCTTTATTTTTTTACATTTTTTTCAACCTTTTGAGATATTGTTGCTACAATGGCAATTTTGTGCGAAGGCATGGACTGTTTTCAGTTTTTGACCTTTATATTTTGTGATGGTCGAAATTAAACATCCGAAGTTAAATTTCCGGATCTGTCCGTGTGTCCACGTCCCTCCCAGACAATCTGGCTAGGTCGCCACTAACCAAAACGTGCAAAGATCAGTGTACAAAATGTGTTTTTTGTGGAGATCAGGAGACTATTGAACACTTATTTATCACTTGTCCTTTAGCTAAAATTCTTTGGCGCACGGTTAACTTTACTTTCGACCTTCCACCTCCAACCAATATTACGAATTTGTTTGGTAATTGGATAAATAAAGTAGATAGACAATCTAAGGCTTTTATCCGTATTGGGGTTTCTGCCTTATGTTGGTCTATAAGGAGAGCAAGGAATGCTATTATTTTTAACAAAAAATAATTTTTTCATTTTTTGTGGGCTCTACTGTCCATATGGTGTCACATTGGGTTCAGTTGTGGGCTCTACTGTCACCGGAGGGACAACGGGATGCTATGGCTACTGGATGCACACGGCTCCCGATGGTCGCTCGGGATATCTTGTGCCAGACTGGCTGGCGGAACAATAGACGGCTACATTGATGAGTAGTCCAGTTTCTCTTTGCTTTTTTCGCTGGTTGATTCTTGTATCAATTCTGGGCGATGCTTGAGATGTTCTAAAACTATGTACTCATAACTTTTATTAATAAAAGGCCGTGTGTAGCATCATGATGCAGAAGCCGGGTTTTATTCCCCATTTCGAAAAAAAAATAGTCGCTCCTACTGGAGTAGATTAATATGCCTAGGAATATTCCAGTGCTGAACTCGGACTGCAAACACCGACCGGACAACATCGCTCCATATCACGCGATCAATGCAATGCAATGCAATAAAATGAATTAACCTCCTAGACACGGTACATGCTGCGCTAAAGCTTAGCTAGGCTCGGGACCTCGCTGCAAGTTGTGAAGGGAGCACTGGACGCGTTGTCTCGTAGCAAGGCAATGGCGCATTACTCTTCTTCTCCTGTAGCAAGAAATCCAGCGGCATCTATTGCCACTTACGAACGACCTCGGCGACCTGCCAACACAAACGATGAGAGGTATTGTCTACACAGTCATCCTCTCGCAGTCCCGCTGACATCTCCAGCGACCCAGTGTAAATCGACCGCGTCTATCTATTTTTGTCGAGTTCATTAAAACTCTAGCTCATCGGCCTGAGGCTAAGGACTCAAATTTAGATTAAAATTCATTGCCATGGACACACGCCGTCTGCGTGTGTGTCCGTGTTCGTTCTCCTAGGTTATGGTGGCCGATCATCAGCCGTGTCGCCAAAATGGCCATGGGAGCAGCCTCCCACGCCCAACCATGTCGTTTCTCCTATGCCGCCAATATAACCTCTAGCAGCGCCGACGCCAAACTGGCAGTGGGATCTGCCATGATAGTGGACTTCATCGAGGACGAAGACGACAAGGAGTAGAGTTGGCCATTTTTTCCTTTTCTTACCTGCATAAATTATTTTTCCTATTAATAAAGTTTGCTAAAAAAAGTTGCGGCGGCCTTCTAGGACTGCCCCTAACCTAAACAGACAAGAGACACAGTGAGTTCTATTTCGTGTCTGCGGTCTAACAGAAACAAACTAAATCAAACACCAAAATTGTCCGGTTTTTACATCGGGTCCTTACGCTTACTACTGCAAAGAGCCTTCAAAACTTGTGCCAGATGGATCTGCTTCATGCATCATTCATCATTGGCCATGCATTGCCTACTCTCAAATTAGATGTGTATCTGTTTTTTGTTCGATAAAAGAAATATAGTAATATTAAGAAGATGGAGCTGTACCTGTACATGCATGAATGTGTGCGTGACAGGTCGGACGTGCGCTGCCTGTGACTCGTTTTGTGTTCGGGCCATTCTCGATCGTCTTCCTCTCCGGGCCGGAGAAGAGGGCTCTGAAGGCGGTAGGCGGCAGGGCACTTATTGCACACCGGGTACGTGCGTCCAAAAGGACCAAGAGGTCCCGATCGGGAGTGAACAGCGACCGCGCCGTACGCGCCAATAATTTGTTTCTTCCTCTTGCATGATGCCCTCCTCGCGTGGTAGCTGCACAGCGCCGCACTAGCGACATCCATAAATAGTATCGTCTCCTTCCCAAGACCTTGCAGTTTGCGGTGGATGCTATAGCAAGGTAAACGTGGACGAGATCCTACAAGATTCTCTCAACATATAGCTTCACTTCTTGTATGAGCTTGTGTTCTTGCTCGTCTAAGATAAAACTAACAAAATCCATCATATATCAACTGAATTGGACATGTGTAGACAAAAAAAAATCATGAAAAGTAGTTAGTCATCTGAATACACCAAAGAGAGAGATTATGAGTTACCGGAATACATTCGTTAGTCCTTCCACTATTGCTCAAGATCCTAAACTGAATCCTCTAAGTCAAGTATGGTCTACCTTTCAGAACCGAATGGATGTGATCAGTAACCCGACAGAAAGGGGTTTGACGAATGACATGGCATCTCTTTCGTGCACGTAAACAATCGAAAATCGTATGAGCCATCATGCTTATTTGCTATTGTCTTCGATCAACCATCATGCTTGTCTGCTCGGAAATTTGGAAGGAACGAAATGCACGAGTTTTCAATAACAAGTCGTCAATTTGGAAGGAACGAATTGCACGAGGTCTCCAAAATATCAAAGACGAGAGCATGGAGTGAATATTGGCAGGAGGGGGAAAACTTGGAGAAATTATCGGTTGATGCTTTGTTATTTTCCCCCATTTCGGTTGGCTTAGGCCGGACTATGTTTACTGCTCCTATGTTAATATAAAAGGCAAATCTTTTTCCCGCTTCCGAAAAATGTAGAAAATATTTTTTTTGGGAACATCCGTCTAAAAAAAATATTATACTAACATATTAGAAATAAATTTTAGATTGATGAAACTGAAAAAAAAATACAATCTAGGAATTTTAAGAAATGATTGAAATTTTAAAAAAATGGGAAGCATAGGAAAAAAGTAATTAGAAAAATCTCCCTAATAGTTCGCGAATTTACATGCTAAAACGAAACATCTTATTATTTTTGATTTTTTTTTGTGATATCTCTCTTAAATTCTGGACTATTTTAAATTTTCATTATAATTTTATGACATCTCTAGTTATGTTATTTTTTTTCCTTTTCATTGACTTGTCCCTTTTGTTCATTGTTATTTTCTTTCATGCTTTTTGCTGGCTCAGTGCCCAGTATGTGATTTCACTAGCTATCTAGTCAACATCAACTTGTTTGATTTTTTTTATGTAACCATAGATTTCATTAGACAATCTGTTTACATATGGTCACCACACAAGACAAATATTTGTGTCAAGCAACTTTGCACAAGGAAACTCACAAGAAGTAAAACTACAAGTTCACCCTTGGAGAAACCTGTGCCTCGCCGAAACATCGTCCATCTTCCTCCACCATCACCATCGTAACGCCGGAAAAATATGCGAACAACCGCCACACCTAGATCTGGGAGAGCACCGTCACATTCAAAGATGCTTTTTGAGCCGATGAACCGGGTCGTCGCAAAGGACGAGCCCGAGACTTTGTGACATGTCGGTCGGGGATCTTCCGCGTGGTCACCAAATCCCAACGCCGTCATCTTCCCCAGACCCAGTTGAAGAAGACGAACGCCGCCGCATGCCGTCATCCTCATAGCCAACTGCAAGACACCACACATAACTGCAGCAGCCAACGCAACCGCCACCCGCGAGAGTGCCGAACGGCAGCCACCAGAGACGAATCTCACCAGATCCAAAGACCGGCGAGAAGACTAGGCCACCTGCCTCCCGACATCACCGGTTGGAGCGACGTTGGGATGGAGAAAGAGCAGAGGCAAATTATTCCGACGCGGTGCAGTCTCCTCCATAGAACAGCGTCCCAAGAAAACATTTGGCCAACCCAAACTACTGGCCGGAGCAGTCACTCCCGGGTCCCCACCCCCTGCCGTCGCCGGAGCGGCCGACGGAGGGAGGTAGGGACCGACGACTTGGCCGGCCTAGTCGGGAGCAGAGTCGCCGCCGAGTTAAGGCCAAGTTTTGTATTGCTCTAGAGATCAGAGACCAACCCAAAATTTATTAAATGTGAGCATATGATCATATTTTTGGACCTTTTTTTTGGAATGTATGTATTTTAACCTTTTCAAATACTGGGGGTTGTCATGGGTCTATTTAAATAGAAAAAGGAGAAACAGCGGAACATGAAAATATGGAAATGTGAAAATACCTAAATTTGCGAGTAAAAGGAGGTTGTAAAGCGTAGAAATTTTCTGACCAGCTTAGCCATTTGGATAGGACAAAGGAAAAAAATTGAAAAAATGTTTCAATCCTACAAAAATGAGTCTACAAAGCTAGTTGGAGTACAAATTCTCGCGAAACCAATGCATCAGAAGGCCTACAATTACTTTTATCCAATGGATGTGCTAGACGAAACATCCCTGGGATACGAATCTCAAGGAAATCCTACAAATGTCCTACTGTAGTATTTGTTTAATCCCGGGCATGGCAGGGAGAATATTTTAGGTTCGGATCCCTGCTCTGAGCTTCCGGAGCTGCGCGGCGTGCCGATCATTCGTCCACCACCGCAGACTCTATTCTAGTTTATCGCCGACGGGAGGGCACAAAAGGACAGAATGCTTCGTTTAGTTTACCTAATCGTTGTGTGACGAGAGCGACTGCACGGGGAATCTCGCTTGGCTTTTTTCCACGCCGCTGGCAGGATGCTTCCTCGTCACCGTGAGACAAGTATGTTTATCTTGTTAAAAATTCTCAGCTCATTTTGAATTTGGACCGGTTGGTTAGTTCAACCTAAACAGTATGCGTTTCCCTCCTCTATAACCCAGGCCCAACTCAATTGTTCGAAACTTTTGCTTCCTCCTCATGTACACATTATTTTCAAAATGTTTAGACATCTTCAAGTTTGCAATTCAAATTTTGTTTGAAAATCTCGTCCACTATTTGACCGGTAATCACAAAACCATGTTTACCGGAAATGCTGCCCTCCTTTGATTTTTCTTCTTACCGCTACGGCGCTACCTAAATCCTTTGTCACCACTCACAACACAGGTAGAGAGCACACACAACTAGGAAAAGACCGGCCGGTGTTCGCATACACCTCAAGCATCTCCAGTGGGTCAATCCATTTCGGTCACCGGTTGTGACTGTTTTGGTCCGTTTGGGTCGGTCCGTGGACAGAAATTAGGTTGTATCCTTTCCCTTGTATGTTTAGGTTAGGGGACAAACCCAACGAAAAAACCTATTTTCAAAGGACGAATAAAGCGAAAAACATCACTAGGCTTCGCGCTATTGCTGCCTCATCCTCGTTAGCAATGTCGATAAAGATTAGCGGCTCCGACGACCTTGGCCAAATTGGCATCGAAGGTGCTTCCAATAGTGCTGGAGCCGGCGGCGTTAGTGCTAGCGCAAGCTACCGCATGCTAACGTGGTGGGTTCATCGGAGGCGTAGCAGGTCGCATATTCCCGCAGGTAGACAACGAGGCCCTCCCACTTGGCAAGGTCCTCCAACTCACTCTCGGCGATGGCCAAAATCCAGGGCCTCATCGTGATAACCTCGGGCGGCTTGACGGGCAGCTAGCCTACTTCACCGTCGCCTCATCTCCCGCGAGTTAAAGAAAGTGTCGAGATAGTCTGGTGTGTTGTCGCGTTAGTCCTCGCCCGATATGTTGTTGCCGCCGACCAGCGGCTCCTCATCCACGACAAATTCGTCATCGCTGTGCAAGAACTATGCTTCACCCAGGTAGGCGGTGTTGCGCCGGTCGAACACCCACAACCCGAACATGTCCCGAACATAGGAGTTGGGGATGAACGCACGGTCGTTCCACAGATCGAGCAGGAGGAGAGCTCGTCGACGGTGGATCACATCGCGCCGCGTTTTTTTCCCTTTTCGTGGCATGAGGAGCACCAACGCCCTATGTGGGTCTAGGTGCCAACTTGCGGGGGTAATTCACATCCAACTACAACATTGGCATACCTTGTCTCCTACATATGCCAAGCCTCGTCGATGGGGACACAGTGCATGTTCCGCCCGGTGCGAAGGTAGCCTCCGTGCAACGACCCCACCTCGTGGTCGTTGCGGCCATTCCTCTATGGCCAGGACTTTCCTATTGCATGTGGTTGTTCCTGTGTTGTGGGAAGCGCGACTCCTGCGGGAGTTGTGAGCAATGGTAGCAACGGCAGGCACGCGTTCCCCATCAATGTCAATGCTGGACTACAAGCACACCTGGCCATGGGCAGCCCTGCCCGATGCCCGACCCGAAAAACTCGGGCCTGGGTCGGAAAATGTTGGCCCGACAGTCAGGCCAGGCCTGGGTAGCCCAAAAACGTCAATTTACACTACGGCCTGTCTCGCGGCCCGACGGCCCGACGGGCTTGGTGGGTATTTGGTCGGGCCGGGCCGGACTTGGGCCGGCTTTTTCAACGTCGGGCTTTCCTCAGCCCGGCCCGGCCCAACACATGCCTAGGTATAACTACAAGTGACCATGACATTCATGTTGGTGCATACGGCGAAGCTGCCATCGTTGATTGTGGTGCAGAAAAACAACACCGCCCACCAGCACTAACGCGCAAAATGCGAAGCTGCCTTACTGTCGCTGTCAGACGGGCCCATGGCGTACACGGGAGAACACACGGGTTATCAGTATTACACGCATTCCTAGCCTAAATTTTGGCGAAAATATGTCGACCTACACATATTGATCAATTTACGTTGGACCATTGGACTTAATTGTTTATGTCCTCATATCAGTACGTAGAAGAAAACACAGATGCCCTCACCGTCAGCAGAATTGTCGAGGTACTACGCAGTATCTCGGACAGAGACCTGCACAGGAAAGGCATTGGCGTCACGTTGCCACGTTGGCACCCCGGGCCAAAGCCGCTGCTAATTTCTCACGTTTCGCGGAGCTCGATGCATGCCAAAGCAAGCTGGTGTAGTTATCTTTGACAAACTTTACAGCGCTAGACAAAGTTCAGGCAGTTCTTTTCTTCGGCTTTGCCTACCTTTGGGTGGCATGCATGTTATGTTTGCTTTGTATGCCGTGTGAATCGCGTGCAAGCAAGCTACTAGCTGTTCTTCGGTCGCCGCAGCATTTCCGCCGGATCAAAGGCTATTTTTCTTCCAACATATGCATTGCATGCTGTGTTTCTCTCGCGTGACTCGAGTCCAAAGTAGTGGCGCCGTTCGATTAATCATCACGGGAGCGAAACGGGGATAGATATGGTCCTTCGTGTCGTGTAGCTGT
The DNA here is from genome assembly GCA_030979885.1 of Lolium multiflorum. Lineage (NCBI taxonomy): Eukaryota > Viridiplantae > Streptophyta > Magnoliopsida > Poales > Poaceae > Lolium > Lolium multiflorum. The sequence goes on from CM061749.1 coordinate 338,120,940, forward strand.
GCCCGCGGCGTGTGGGCACATGGACGTCGACATTGCCCGCCTTTGCGGCTCAATTCATTTTACATGCCCGTTCACACTTACGCACGTTACGTACTGCATGCGCCCAGCTGGTACTCATAGTCACTTACCTATCGTAGTCTCGTAGATATATTCATGGAAGCCAGGAGTAGAAAATCAAAAATCTCGTAACCCTGCCTGGTATGACTAATACACTAACCCTAGTCAAAATGACTTAATTAGTAACAACTAAAATCATGCATAAGTAATTTCAGACATTAATTTGGAGGCCCAACTAGGGTAAATCCAGTTCAGTTTCCGGGTGCATATGCTCCCGCCAGCAAAAAACCAATACATGTGTGTTCGTCAAGTTTCGCGAAAAGTCAATACTTTTTGTGGTCTATGAAAAAAAGATAAAAATAATTTGTGAAAAACCTTATGTTTAATTAGCACAGAAATTTGTTGTTTGTACACACGCCATACAACAAGTTGGGTTTTCATGGAACGAATCAGTGGACGCATGTGGAATATGTGCGAGTGAATTTTTTTCAAATTTCATATCATTTAGAAATATTTCTAGGATGCATTCCAAAATAACGGGAACATATGTTCCCATCACTAGTAGGAAAACCATTATAGGTGGAAACCACCTCTGTGGCGCACCAAACATGCCATGCGCCACAAAAATATTTCGGTGGCGCACCACAAACCGCCATAAAAAATTGATGTTTCGTGGCGCATATGCTGCACGTGCGCCAGAAGATGGAGACCTGGCGCACGGTGAGCAGTGCGCCACGAAAGTTCGTGGGACCCACCCGGGTCCACCACGCACATGGTCGAAGGAAATTTCGTGGCGCATGGTCCCGTGCGCCACGAAAGTTAAGCTGTGGCGCACGTTTGTCCATGCGCCACACTTCTCGGACCACCCCCGCTCACGCCACCATGATTCGGCGCATGAGCCGTTATGCGCCACGAGTTCATGTTTCGTGGCGCATAATAATGCCGCGTAAAGTGAATATTAGATCTCACTTTTGGAGGCGCTCTCTTTCTTCCACCCACCACCCTTTCCATTCTTGTCTTCTCCAACCAGCTCGTGTTCCTCCTCTCTCCCACTCCATTTTGGTCATACTTTTCTCCATTGTTGATAGCTCTAAGCCTATTTTGTGGGCATATTTGTGAGGGGAAGCCACACCAACTTGTAGAGGGGTACTAAAACCACAATTCTCTTTCTCCTCCTCCACTTTCCCTCTTGCATGGTCCATTGTTTTGTCTCCACCACCCCATCCTCTTGCTCCACCATGATGTTGGTAGATTTGTGAGAGGTTGAGTACTATTGGATGCATGTTTTGTGTGTATGGATGTTTTGTAGGTGAAGATTATTATCGCGCTCCCGGACGGTTTGCGGTGGCGAGAAGATGATGTTTATATGTGTTGAGCTTTGTGTTGTGGTTGAATGTTTGCTTGCGAAGAAGCTTATTTGTGTTGTTGGTTTGTGCCGGCGTGTGGTGCATGGATGTTTGCCGAAATGTTGATTCATTTCCATTTCGGCAAATTCTTGCACTAGCCATATGTCCCACTTTTAGGATAGGTCATGTCGAAATTTTCCGGCGATCATGCATGCATGTGTTTATGGGTGGTGTGTGTGGTTCTAATTAACTCTCTTTTGCTCTATATATGTATGATGCAGTCAACCATGGTCGTCCATATGAGGGAAGGACAAGTGGTTAGATACAAGGTGAACGCGAAGGCCGACATGGTTAGGAACAACATGACCCCGATAAGATGTCCGTGTCAAATGCGGACTCCGGCAGTGGATCGACCTGATTCTGGACAATGGAGGAACACCTGCTCAGGCGCGGTTTCATGCTCGGCTTCGACGAGGAGCGGCGGCAAATGTTGGTCATGAAGAAGAGGCCGACATCGGCGAGAAGACGAAGAGTCTCCCGAACATGGTGTTCATCATGAGGAAGGAGAGGCCGATGAAGGAGATGATGATGCCGGAGGAGATGGTGGTGGAGATGCCGAGAGGAAGCAGACGCCGCTAACGTCGGCCCTGCGGGACCCTCATGTTCAAGAGCTTCTCCTGAAGGACACGGGCAACGCCAAACCAAGCTGGCGCAAATGGAGGTAGACGGGATGACTCCATTGTATCCAGGGTGCCGGCCCGAGGATACACGCTTGAGTGTAACGCTCGAGTGTCTGGAGATGAAGGCGGAACACAAATGGACCGACAGCAGCTTCAGCGATAACATAAAATCCTGGCATGCTCGTCTTCCCAAGGACAACACATTGCCGACAAGTATCGACGAGGCCAAGAAAGTAGTTTGCCCACTCGACCTACCGCACGTAAAGTACCACGCATGCATCAATGATTGTGCACTTTTTCGGAATGAGTACAAGGATAGAACCACATGTCCGGTGTGCGGCCAAGGACGGTACAAGAGAGGGAACAAGAAAGTTCCTCTGAAAGTTGTCTGGTACTTTCCTATCACTCCCCGTCTGCGGTATTTCGTAGATCCTAAGGAAGCAAAGCTCATGCAATGGCACGCGGAAAGGGAGAAGCCCGCAGATGATCCGGAGAAGGGCAAGATCCCGACACACCCTGCAGACGCTAGCCGGTGGAATGCGTTGGACATTGAGTTCGCGATGAGTTCGGGAGCGAACCGAGGAACATTCGTCTGGGCATGAGCACCGACGGACTCAATCCCTTTGGAAACAGAGTAGCACGCATAGCACCCGGCCCGTGTTTGTATGGCCATACAACCTCCCCCCGGCTGTGCACAAAGCAGCGGTACGTACACATGAGTATTCTTATTCAGGGCCAAAACAACCGGGCGTTGACATGCATCTGTATCTCGGCGTTGAAAGAGGAGTTAGCCACGCTGTGGCACTCCGGCCCGTACTTGGGACGCGTACAAAAGAGATTATTTCCCTCTCAGAGCCGCATTGCTAACGACAGTGCAGGACTATCCTGGTTACGCATATGTATCGTGCCAGGTGAACCACGGATTCAAGGGATGTGTCAAGTGCATGGATAAGACCCCGCATCTGCAGCTGCCGAAGCCTCCCGGGTCTTGTAAAACTGTGTTCCAAGGGACTCGAATGTGGCTTCGCTTCGATCACCCGTGGAGAAAACGCAAGGATCTGTTCAACGGCGAAGAGGAGCTCGGAAGAGCCCCACGACCGAGGAGCGGCGAAGAAATAACCGAGCTTTTGGAAAATTGGGAAGAGTGCCCCGCGGAAAGAAGCGACCGCGAGAATCGCCCGTGGGAGTATGGAAAGCGAGGTTCATTTTCCGGGACCTGCCGTACTGGAAGGTCCTCCACACGCCCATCGCCTCGATGTCATGCACATCACGAAAAACGTTACCGAGAGCCTACTTGGCACTCTGATGAACATGCCGGAGAGGACCAAGGATGGCCCGAAAGCAAGAACCGACCTGAAATTGCTTGGCCTCAAGAAAGAACTTCAGTACCCCACCGATAGTGATGATGATGATGAACAGACGGAAACGACTCAGGGTCACCACAAAAGGGCTAAGAAGAATGAGGTGGTGGTGCTTAAACCTGCCTGCTTCACTCCGAGCGAGGAGGAGCTCGAGAGGTTTTTCGAGTGCCTCCTAGGAGTAAAAGTTCCTCATTACTCGGGAAGATAAGCAGATATCTGGACGTAGCGAAGAAGAGGTTTAGCGGGATGAAGTCTCACGACCGTCACGTGCTGATGACACAGATACTTCCCGTTGCGATGCGAGGGATAATGGACGACCACGTCCGCGAGACGCTGTTTGGCCTCTGCAACTTCTTCGACGTCATCTCTAGGAAGTCCATCGGCGTTAAGCAGCTCAACAGGCTACAAGAAGAGATCGTCGAGATACTATGCGAGCTCGAGATTTACTTCCCGCCACGTTCTTCGACATCATGGTGCATCTGCTTGTCCATGTAGTGGATGACATCATCCACCTCGGGCCGACATTCCCGCACAACATGATGCCATTCGAAAGGTTGAACGGTGTCATCAAAGGATTCGTTCGCAACAGGGCCCGTCCAGATGGAAGCATAGCCAAGGGCTTTCTCACCTACGAGTGCATCTCCTTCTGCCAGAACTACCTAAGCACCGAGAACGAGGATGTCGGTCTGCCCACCAGAAGCACGTCGGCAGCTAGCAGGGTTTGGTCACCGCGAGGGCTACCGTGCAATGCATGTCGGCATCGCTGGTCGACACGCCGACTTTGACAGGGCACACCGAGTCGCGCTACAACACATAGAATTGGTCAGCCCTTGGGTGGATAAGCACAAAAGCTTAATCGAGCAGAAGTTCATCGACCTAGGACGGCCGAGGAAAACAGGGGACGTTACGAAAGAGCACAACTCCAACTTCACGGGGTGGTTCAAGAAAAGGCTACTGGAAAGTCCCGCACCGATGCCTCTCTGAAGAGCAGAAACTCATATTCTCCCCGTCGCAGGACCCGGGCACAACGTAAGGACCTATCGGTCGTACGACATCAACGGCTATAGATTCTACACCGAGGAAAAGGACAAGAATAGCGAATATCAAAACTCAGGAGTAACTATGCTATCCTACACCGATGACAAGACTGATGTCAAGGAAAGATTCTACGGAAGGATCGAGGAGATTTGGGAACTCGACTACGTTGGAGTGACGATACCGATGTTCCGTGTGAGATGGGCCAAGAGCGTCGAAAAAGATGGACTATATTTCACCACCATGGTTATACCCGATGCCAAATCGAAGACCCCCTCCGCGAAAAATGAGCCGTGGGTGCTCGCTACCCAAGTTGACCAATGCTTCTTCATTACCGACCCGTCAAAGCCCAGCCGTGTGGTCGTGAGGAGGGGCAAGAGGAGCATCATCGGAATGGAAGGAGAAGCCGACAAGCAAGACATCGACAAGAACGGCGATCCGAAGATCGAAGAGGAATTTGACAAGTACTTCGACAAGCCTACTACTTATTCAAAAGTAAGAAGGAAGACCACCCTACCGGCTAAAGGTTGCCCGTACACAATCTCAAGGTGGCCGGGCTAAAGTATTCAACAACCACGATGAAGAAGGGCAAGAACATTGTCAAGAAACGCTAGCTAGCCACCGATCGGAACCGAGAAGTTCAATTGTGGCTTTTTTGTGTACTATGTACTTTCGCAAAAACACAAGTGTGTATATGTGTGTGTATGACACAAGCATCCATATATGTACTTTTTTGAATTATCTATATAAATTAACTTGCATAATTGAACCTTCATTTATTTCTTGGAATAATACACTAGGAATGTATTAAAGGAAATACTTTTAAAAATTCATAAAACACTAGCTAATATATGATGCAGGAATTTAAAAGTATGCCTAAGTGTGCAAAGGCGCACCAAACTCAACATGCGCCACAGAATCTTGAAATTCTGTGGCGCCGGGTTTGGTGCGCCACAGAATTTCCACACTTAGGCATATTCCACAACCCACACGGCCGGTTACTATATGTCTAAGTCAGAAATTCTGTGGCGCACCAAACCCAGATGCGCCACGAATTTCAAGATTCGTGGCGCATGCTGGGTTTGGTGCGCCACAGAATTTCGACTTAGCCATATCTCGAGCGGTTCGCCCCGGCCCTTCTTCCCCAACCTTCTTCTTCCCCAACACACTACGCGCCGCGCTCGCCGCTCTCCGCGTGCTCGCCTCGCCGCCGCCCAGACTCGGAGGAGCGCCGCCAGACACGGAGGAGCGCCGCCCGGAGGATCCGCCGCCGCCCGCCACAGGAGGAGGAGGAGGAGGCCCGCCGCCCGCCGCCCGCCAGGAGGAGGAGGAGGCCCGCCGCCCGCCGCCCGCCACAGGAGGAGGAGGAGGAGGCCCGCCGCCCGCCGCCCGCACCATCCTCGTCGACGACCATCTCCCAGTGGTAAGCTCCCCTCTCCCCATCTCTTACAAGACTCCTCTCCCCCTCCCCTCTCCCCATCTGTTTGATGAAATGCGCGCATAGACGAATTAATCCGATTTTAAGACAAGAACATTCATTTCCATGACATTCTGCAGTCAATTGATGCATTCACCAATTGAAAAGTAATACAATAGAAAAAAATTGATAACACAACAGGGGTGATTGGCAGTTTTGGACATACAGTGGAAATTATGTGCCCTGAACAGTAATGAACAAGCATTTTTTTGAAATGTATAACCATGCATTGGTGTTGAATTATTGGCACTGAATCTATAGTGCATTGGTGTTGACAAACCATGCATTTTACAGTGAACTATAACCAGGACTGCAGCTGTTGCTTGGCTGTTGCAAACTGAAAAATTTGAATTGCTACTGCTGCTACAAAGAAAAATTTGAATTGCTACTGCTGCTACATAGAAAAATTTGAATTGCTACTGCTGCTACAAAGGAATTGCAATGAGTAGATTTTTGAGTACATGCCTGTAGCTGCTGTTAAATTTGAATTGCTACTGCTGCTACAAAGAAATTTGAATTGCTACTGTTAAATTGCTCCACAGAATTGCTACTGTAACAAATGGGAGTAGTTTGCATTGCTACTGTCAAGATTTATTTGTCAATTGATGTAGATAAATATTAGGGTGAAAGTTCTGAATAAATTAAAACTGAAGAAAGATAGCTAGCAACATTCTAGATTGGTTAGCAATTCCTAGTTATGTGTTAGCATAAGGTCTCTGCTTACATACTGTGTTGGATTCATGAATGAATAGGGGCTCTGATTACATGAGATTTTTGTAGTGGCTTAGTGTTTATCATTGTATTGTGATGAGCTTGCTTGCAACTTTGCATTTTTTTGAGAAACAATGATACATGATATGGTACAGTAAGCAAGTCATTTCCCCTCTGCAAGCAAAGTGACTTTGGTAGTTGCTGTTGCTTCATTTATGTATTTTGTATCTATGTTTGTCCTTTCAATATGTATATATGGTGGAAGCTGCTGCATTGATATGCTGCTGCATTGATATTTTGTATCTTATTTGTTAGTCATCCTATAAGTTGTTAAAATGCCCACTGGTTATAAAATGAGCAAATAAAATGAGCAAGGTGCTGCATGATGTAATAAATCAGAAGTAGTAGCATTTTTAATTCATCATCACTTGTGCTACAGAAATATGTTTCATCACTCAGCACTAGTGTTATAGTGGAACATAAAGGGAGCATGCAATAGTCTTAATTATGCTTGATGAATATTGGCAGTAGTAGCAGTAGCTAGGTAAATTATATATATTTGTATGCTGGTTTAATTAAAAATACTAAGCTGATGCTATTGTCTCTTGAAGCAAGCATGCAGTAGTGGCAGTAAATTATGATCACTTCATTTTAAATGTACAGGCTAAGCATGAAATGTATAGACTTTGCTTATTTTAAATGTACAGTCTTAATTAAGCATGAAGAATTACTACTGTTAGTCATCCTATAAGATATGCTACAGTACACTAAAATGGATATGCTACACAGTACACTAAATTTAGTAGTAAATTGATGTACAGTGTAGCAGTAGCAAGGTAGGTGTTGTTTTTTATACTGCAAAAATGGTTTTATGTTGCTTGGCTGCAGCTGTTGCAAGGCTCATACAGGAAGTGTTTAAATTCCTGATATGCTACAGTACACTAAAATGGATATGCTACACAGACAAGTGTTGACTTGTGCAAAAATGGTTTTATGTAGCTAGGATTTTTCTATATATTTCAGTCAGAGAAGAAATACAATGAGTAAAGCATTTTTTTTGAGAAACAATGATACATGATATGCTACAGTTCTGAAGCTGTTGGTTTATCTAATATGCTACAGTTACTAACCAGAGAAGTGCCTTTGCTTATTTTATGAATTTTGTACATGTATAGTTTTGATTAAATTGCAAGCAGTAAATTGCAAGATTTATTTAAATTGCAAGCAGTAGTAGTGGCAGTAAATTGCAAGCAGTAGTAGTTGCTGTTGCTTGGCTGCAGCCAAGCAAGTCATTTCCAGTGGTATACTGGAGCAGTGTACCACTTGTTGGTGGTACTGGTGATGTTTTTTTATGGTTCTTGCAAGTGTATGGTGTAGGGATGTGGTATTTGCTGTGTGTATGGTGCTGCTGTGTGTGTACTGGAGCAATACCACCTGTATGAATAAGCAAATGTTGCAGCTGTTGTGTGTATGATGATGTTGTGGTAGCTGCTGGCATTTTATTATGTGAATTGTTGCAGGGACTTCAAATGAGCTGCCCATTTCTCCCGAAACGTTGATTCACTTCCGTTTCGGTTGAGAAATGGGGCTCCTATGTCCAAAAATTAGCAAAGGTCATGCCGAATTTTCCGCCGACAATTGTACTAATAGATTTCATCCTCTTCTTTATAGAAATTGCAAATATGTCGGCCGACGACAACGTGGCCGGCACTTCTAAGGCCGCCATGACCCTCGAAGAGGAAGCGAGCGGCGAACGTCGAGTCGGGAATTCGGCCCCTCCCGACAAGAGGAGGAGGAGGTGGACTTGGCGGCGGAGGAAGTCGGAGCTGACCGTCGATGACTGGGGGAGGAGGAGTATGAACCCACCACCGACGGCGGCGACCACACGGGGGTGACGGCGTCGGGGAGGCTGACGGCAGCGGCAACCCGGCTGCTAAGAAGAAGAAGAAGCCGCGGAAGGAAGCCGACGGTGCTCGCCAACACCACCACGAGATCACATTGGTCTCGAAAGTGGGCAACCACAGGAGCCGGAGGCTGTTGCCGCCGGGTACGGCATGCAACTCGGGTGCATTGTCCGGAAAGCATGTCGATCAACACGGTGAAAATCCGAGGTGAAGGCAATGAGCATTTGGTCGAGCTCTGCCTTCGGAAGCTTCACCGACACAAGTTCCCGGCGCCATACAATAACTTGGAAAGATCCAACCCGGTGAATAAATTGGCCATCACGAAGATGAGCAACGCCCTGAGCAGCTGGAAAAGCCGGGTGAAGGCCAAGATCGACAAAGGTGAAAGCTTTGAGAGTATTAAGAAGGGTGAGCCGATGCTCGATGAAGCAGAGTTCCAGATATTCAAGGAGCGGCTGGATAGCGACGATGCGAAAGCATGGACGGAGTGGGGTAGACAAATGCATGAGCTCAACTTAGGAGCACATCACCTTGGAAGCGGCGGTTATAGAGGAAAGATTCCCATTTGGGAAAAGGAGGACGAAGAACTTGCACGCGCTGGGAAACCGAACCCATGGTTGAAAATTACGGACCTGCAGGTGAGGTACTTTGTCCGGGCCCGCTACACTCTGGACAGGAAGACAATGGAATTCGTTACCGAGCATGACGACGTGAGGAAGTTCGAGGAAAAGCTGGTAAGGGAATTTACTCGCGCGGTCCATTGCTGCACATATTACATATATGACGTGAATGCAATGCCCTAAATGTGTTCACCCTATCCTTGTCTGCAGAACGAGCAGTTGGCGAAGGCCGATCTCCCCGAGGCCGAATCGTCGTCGCAGGGCTCGACGGAGCCGTGGGACACGCCTTTCAACAGGGCGTTGAATATCCTCAAGGAGAGGCCAGTATCCAAGCCGCCGACGTCGGCTGGACGTGTCTGCGGCTTTGGTACAAGCATGAAGTTTCGCGAGTACTACAAAGAGGAAAACAGCAAGAGAAGGAGGAGCGCGATGTCAGAAGAGGATAAAGCCGAGGTGGAAGAGCTGAGGAAGAAGGTCTCCATGCTCGAGGAAAAACAGGCAAACTCGATGGACAAAGATGAGGTGGACAAGCTTTTCGAGAAGAAGCTCCGCGATTTCCCCCTCAGGTCATCGAGGGGATAGCTGCGTGGAATGCGGCCGGTCGGGGTCGATAAAAGTGCCTAGCGTCGGGGCCGCAACTCGATCTTCAACGCGTCGCCATCTCCGGATCTGGTTACCCGCCGCCCACCATCGCCGCGGGGCAGCCGGTGGAGTTGGATGAACCGGTGCCCCCCGATCCTGCCGAGGCTACCAAGGCGCAGTGGCGGCGGCGGTGCTTCATAATGCACCCGAGCCCCCGAAGATTGATAGGCCGGCCGCCACTGTCTCCACATTAGCACAGCTCAACGCCATCACCAAGGTACTTAACTAATTAGTTATTCCATGCCATCTCCTTCATGCGTTTTGATACCCGGCTATCTAATTAATGATGCCCAACATTACTCAGGACACTCCTTGCGTGCTCCTTCACTGCGCGCCCGGCGGCGAGTTGAAGGATGTTGCCACGGGAATGATCATACAACCGAAGAGCACCACGTTGCACACCGTGGCTATGGACGCCAACGTCTGAAGGTCACTTTGGGTCGGGTGTTGCCGGGGTGCGAAGACATGGACCCCCCATACAGCCGACGAGCACCGACGCTTGAGAACTGCCATGGCTATACCATGGTATGGCCAAAGAGCCAGATCCGTCTTGGGGGTCGCTCCACCGCTCCTCGATCATCCGCAGCCGATCGTCGGCCGCCTGCTCGGAGGGCAGCTCCTCCCGTCGTCACCGCCACAACAAGCCGCCACAAGAACCTGCTGGGAGAGTCTCTGCCACCGGCGGAGCCTAAAGGCAAGGCCGCTGCACCGCTATCGCCCATCCCATCACCCAATGAAGATGACATCGATGATGATGGGCCGGTAGACGTCGATGCCTACCTCAACACCGGCGCCGACATAGATGATTTGTACATGGCGGGCGCGGATGAAGAAGCATACCGCGTCGCGACGAACCAGCTGGCCCACCCAAGGCAACCAAACAGCGCCTGGTGTTCCGCGGCTTCTCTCAAGAGACGCCTCCGCAGCCGATACACAAGAGCCAACCGCCGCAAACATCTTCAGCCCCAATACGCTGATCAACAAGGAGCAGTTTGAAGCGTCGGGGCCCGTTGCTCCGAAGAAGCCCCGTAAAAGACCTAGTAAGAACAAGGAGAAGTCTGCGAGCCAGCCACCTCCGACGATCCGTCATCGGGACTCCATGGTACCTCCCAGCAAGGATGGCTTGACCAGAATGCATGAAGTGGCAAACCAATACCGGGTCCGGAGCTGCTCCGCTTCCGGAGCTATGCGCTGCAGGACGGTATCCTGGTCCTAGAGAGTATCCTTCTTAAGGACAAAGATCCAAATTACCCGGTCTTCACGGTCAGGGTGCCAAGAGATGTGGGCTTCGTCACTGATCCCCGCGGATATATTCTTTATAGCGTACGAGGACATCTTCAGCTATTCCACGCGAGAAGGCTGGACTATAACTTGGTCCGCCTATTCGCTCAATCTGGCGATGAAGATCAAGAGAGAGAGTATCCCGGACGTCGCGATAGCGGATCCTTACTACATGCGTGAAAGCCGGTTGAACTTATCAGCGGGGTACGGGCTTCGTTGTACCTACGAAGTGCTTCTTGGACAACAAGAGGAAGGACAACATCCTCTTGGCTTACTTTCCCGAGTAAGTACACATCCGCTAGCCCTGTAATAAATTTCTTTTCCATTGCTCATTTCCAACCTCGATCCAAATTTGTGTTGCGCAGAGACACGCACTGCGTACTCATCTCCATTGCCCCGAAGTTTTCTCTTGCCACCTATTTCGACTCGGGGAGTGCGAAAAAGAAGAACTACGCCAGAATAAGGGGTGTGCTAGATGATGCTCTCGAGGGCTACTTCAAAGGGAGGCGCCTTCAAAGAAAAGGCGGAATGTTTCAGGGATGATGGTAAACACAAGTTCAAGCACGTGTTCGAGTTCCCCTGTGTCAAGCAGCCGGAAAACAGCACTCTGGACGCCTTCTATGTCATGCATCACCTAAAAGGGTTTGTCCGGGATAGCCAGAACTTGCGTTTACCATCTGCTCTCCGAGGATGGGCCGAAAAGTTGGCGCGGATCAACGATGATGACCTCAGAGAAGACTTCCAGGATACCAGGGTCAAGTTATCACATATCATCACTCAAGACGTCACCACAGGGGGAGGGCCCTTGCACCAGGGTAGAGCGTTATGCAAGAGGGACATCGAGCAACGCCTCAAAGCGCAGGGTGACACGAGGACGTGGATTACAAAAGATCTGTACAAGCCGTTCCCGGAGCCCTGCGAGCCTTGACTTAGTGTGTGATAAACTAGCTATCTTCATCGGTTAGTTTGTATATATATCGATGGACGTGGTCTTTGTGTGGGTCGTAATTAAACTCTAAGTAGTATGTTCATCGGTTTATGTGTATCGGTGGACGTCGTCTTGTGTGTGCGTGTCGCAAACTTATTGTTGCCGTGCTCAACTTTACTATATACTTTGGTCTAATATTTATCAACATATATATATATGCATGATGTACTAATATGATATACTAATATGCCCTTGTCAATAGAGATGCCGACGTACGTTGTGTACAAGGGTCGGGTTCCAGTGTCTACGAGGAGTGGCAGGACTGTCTCGAACAGGTGCACAAGTTCAGCGGGAACAGCTACAAGGGATACGCGACTAGAGAGGAGGCGGTAGCACGGTGGAGGGCACACGTGGGCAAGAAGAAGAACCGGCTGAAGTTCTTGGTCCCCCTCTTACTCACCGCCACCGCGGTTGTACTCTACTTTACTTTAGTCTAGGTGGCCGGTGACGATGCATGTGCATATGAGACGAGATGAACACACATGTATGTGTATGCGACGATCAAACACATTTCTACTTGTGTAATTTGGATCTAAATGATGTAATGATGAAGACTTGTGTGTATCATGTCATTTGTGTGTCATTTGTGAGTAATTCTGTTATTTCTGGAATGTGCTATGTATTTCTTGTATATATCTGTATATTTCCTGTGCAATACCACTATATACTCAGAAATGGAAAAAATTCGAAAATCCAAAAATTAACATTCTGTGGCGCATGAACTGGCAGTGCGCCACAAAAACTTATAAATATTCTGTGGCGCATGGAGAGGTAGTGCGCCACAAAATCGCGCCAAATTTGTGGCGCACTATCAATGGTGCGCCAGAAGTCTAAGATTGTGGCGCACCGAACAGCGTGCGCCACAGAATTCCAAACTTCTGTGGCGCACCCGCTGCTGCGCCACAGAATTCTAATACTAGTCGCGTGGCAACTGTGGCGACGGCCATATGCGCCACAGAATCAAGATTCGGTACGCCACAGTTAGCCCTTTTTCCACTAGTGCATTAGTCAAAACACCACTCTCGCCAAATTAGTATATAGAGCATCTCCACCCGCATGTACTCCCAACATCTACTACCTCCATTCTACAAAACAACCCTTATAATCGGGCATCAAAGATATGGATTGGCCGAGGCGAAGAAAGGTCAGAAGATCACCTACAGAAGATCTGCAACTATAGTAATCAGGAAGAATTTGCGGGGCCGTGCTAATGGGAAAGAAGGCATAGTCGTTGGCGGGGGTGAGGTTGATTAGATTGGGTGCATGCGGTGGACTACCTCTCCAAACAGAGACGTAGAGTTAGCGCGACAACATCAAACTCCAAGGAAGCATATAGGGTGTGCATGTTCTTTCTTTTTATAACTTAGCATATGTTTCCGTTGTATTTCTCACTCCACTTTGTTGTTTGAACAAGTCGAGGAATTTATTTGCCTTGTCTCTTCTCTGGGTGACTTCATCCTCTTTGTGCGTACAATGTTATTCTCTTCATCTTACCGCATACTGCTACAATACTATACTTCAACGCAATATGAAATTGTTTGCAACAATTTGCATAAACTCCTGCTCACCCACGCTAGTCGTCATATCCTGATCTTTCAATCCCTTGAATTCATCGAGTTAGCTTGTTACTCTTGAGTTTATGAAAATCCCTACAAAGTCAAAGCTTATTAGGTTTGCTCTATATAAAGAAAAAATGGAAAACATATATACACATGGAATAAATATATTATAAAATATGTTTTATGATGAATTTACAAATATTGTTTTGGTGTTGCAAATGTTCATAATTTTACATATAGTATAAACCTTGCTCAAATTTAGAGGGATCTTAATTTTTAACTAAGTTGTTGATTACTACTCGACCAACGAGGCAACGACGGAGGGAGTATAGAAATTCAAGCACAATCACAATATACCCTCGTGTTTAGTGAGATTAATCATGAGGAGGCTGTGAGGGAGCAGGTGGCAGCAGTGAAAAGAGTGGTTCATCGCCGGGCAATCATTAATCACTCCGCTGTGGCACTGTTAACAACAGTTATTCTTACTGGTCACTCCCACTCGGCCAATGAAGCCGCACCGTGTAGAGACTAGAGAGGCTGCTGCAGCGTTCAGCCGTCGTTTACTCCGGACATAGTACGTGGGTGCCGTCGCCACCACACTATTTCCAGCCGGCTTTTGCCTGTTCTTCTCACCGCTAGCGTCGCCGGGAACGGGAGTACCAAGGTCGGGGTTTGATCGTGGTAGAATTCGTCACGCACTGATTACCGTCCGTCCTGCGTAGGGAGCACAGCTGGGCATGGGCAGCCCGGCCCGGACAGACAGGCAGGGCTAGGCTGGTCTTGAATGTAGGGCTGGGTTCAGGCCTGATATTGAAGCCCTAACGTCGGGCTTGGCCGGCCTCGGGCTTGTAGAAATAGGTTTTAGGCTTAGTTCGGAACGGGTTTGTCGGGCTAGGCCGGTTCGGGCCTAGTTTATAAGCTTGAAGATCAGACTGGGCTGGGCTTGGACCTGGAAATTTTGGTTCAGGCTTTTTCGGGCCTAGCCCGAGAAATGCCCACGTGTAGTCGGGAGGAGATGGAGCATGTGCGCAGCCGTGTCAAGGATTTGGGTACAGGTAAGAAAATGAAAAAAAAGTCTATTTTAAACTCTGAACTGGTAGAGGTCGTCAGAATGAACCCTAAACTTTAAATCACTATCATTCGAATCCCGAACTTATGAATTCCGGTCTAAATCAAATCTTGAACCAGTTTTTGGGAGAAAAAGGAAATCAAAATTTTGAATTTGTACTCTCACTAACTACATAGATCCACATGTCATATTTATCTCTTCCCAATATTTCTTCCCCAATCTTAACGCGGCCGCGACGAGTAAACTCGGCCAAGATAATTGGGCACATCGCTGCCTCCAGGATATCATCTTGTACGATGCCTCCTGTGTCGGGCCTGGGGAGGAATGAAGTGCATAGGCTCGAACGCCCGCGGTGGCAAAGGAGGTGCGTCCTGCTCAAACCATGGCATCAACGCGCGGCCACACGACCTCACGGGCTAAAGGAGGCTTCCGCTGTGCACATTAGCCGGCCGCAGTATTGTGGCGCCAGTCCTACGACCGCTTCGCTGCCACGCCAGCTTTCTCCGGTGTGTACCCTGCTTTTTTGTAAGATGGGCGAGAGACGGACTAGGTAGGGAATAAGTATGACACGCTGATGCATGTAAAATGCATACATGAACTTTCTACGCTATTAACATGTATTTTCACATATTTGCAACATATATGATGTTATTACCATGTTTTAAATTGATTTATGGGGATTTACCAATGATTCCCTTTATTTGGGTTATAACTCAGCAGAATAGGAAAACCCTGTTTTGTATATTTTTCATTCAGAGATGAATACGGAGTCAATTGAGCTAGAATTTCTGGGGAGTCCCTTTTTTACCGAGAGAAACATCGTGGACTTTTGGACCAGGCTTGGAAGGCTTGGAGGCCCAAAAGAGGGAAGATGGCGCTCCCACCCTGCTAGGGCGCGCCACCCATGCTCTTTCGGCCGTCCATCGTCCAATTTGCTTGATTCTTTCGTAAATCGACGTATTTTGACCTAAAAACCACTATATATATATGACCCCAAGGATTCTCTGGAGGGGAGGGCCGCAGAAACACACAAACACGAAACGTAGGCTACACCAGAGAAGATTGGATGAAGAAACTCTGCCGGAGGGATCTTCACCTTCTCCAACAGCTTCATCATCAACACCATGATCAAGGGGGAGTAGTCCACCTCTGGACTACGGGTTTGTGGTAGTAGCTTGATCTATTTCTCTCATGTTCTTCATAGATCTTAGTACCATATGAGCTGCCCAACATGACTATGGTCATATATAATTTCTATGTAGTGAAACTTTATTCTATGAGATTGTGCTATGAGATTTAACTGTACTTTGTGTAAGATGTATTTATATATGCATATTATGTACCCCGTTCTAAAGTATTGGTTCTGATCCAACTTGTATGCAAGAACGTATGTGGGGTGATGTGTGTGTTAGATGTAATAGCATGGTTTTAGTAATTGGATAGTGACAACAAATTCATGATCTATTATGACTTTGCCTTTTGTTTTTCTATCTCACTAGAGATAAAGTGAATGCATGTGCTATGTTTATAACGTGAGAAAAGTGATGATCTTGTTTGTTTAAGGTAGCATATTTGATATTCAAACATCATGTCAAATTACTTATGGCTATACACTGTTAATTCTGAATACAAGATTGCTTGAAGTTTTTCCTGTCTTGTGGAGTATAAGACAGATGTGTTGCATCATCTCTATGTTACGACGTGATGCCCATATAAATACGTATCTTACACATATTAAAGTTATATTCTTTATATCTCATTGGTGAATTGTTATTATCCGCTACAACTCCTAAAGAGAGAGTAGACAGGTGAACCCATGAACCCGAGTCCAATTTTAATCGTAAGAAACATCTTTCCATTACATCTATCTTATTTTCTATTTGTTGCACTATTTTAATCGGAAAATACAAAAAATAGTTATCTTCTTTGGACACAAAACCCCAAAACAATCAACCATTTACTGTTTTTACTTAGTTTACTTTATTTGTCTAGTTTACTTTACTTTCGTTAATACATTATTATGCTAATACTAATACGAAACCTTGTTCTTGACAACCACACGGTGGAGTTGGGGAGACAGGCTTTTTTTATTTTCCAGGATTGCTAGAAGAAGAGAGGGAGAGATACCTCTTTACTCAATTCCCCGAGAGTTCGATATAACCCTCAAGTCACTCTATGTGGAAAATACTCTACAGACGTAACACTCTGCACTTGGAGTCCCAACTTCATCACATGTGAAACCATAAAGTAGTGAGACAACATGTATTCTCGACCATGATTATCCTCTTCCCGAATCGCCAAGCAGTTCTAAGGTTTGATTTAGACCAGGATTCACAAGTTTAGGGTACAAATGACAGGGATTTAGAGTTTAGGCTCATTTCGCCGAACCTCTACAATTTTAGGGTTTAAAATAGACTTTCCCCTAAATTTTTTGCCAAAGGGCCTGAGAGCTCTTCATTGGCGCATCCTAAACGGAGCCCAACAGCTCCGCCGAACAAGCGCTATAGGTCCCATGTAGCATATCCAATGTGGTGAGCATTTCTGCGCATCTGTATGACCTATGTGCATCGGGATCAGCACAATAATGTCGGACCGATTTTCGGGCATGTCAACCTATCAGTACGGCTTGGCGGTGCCAATGTGACTTTTTTTTGGCTGGAGCGAGCAACGCCCGTTTGGGGAGTCTTTTTTTTGGGGGGGGGGGGTGGGATGACCTAACCATGGTTATCGGAGAGAACATGCAAAATACGGGCGAGATTCCCAAACAAAGTTTAAATTTTCAAACTCAATGATATTTAAATATTTTGAATATAATATTTAGAGAGAAGGAATTTGAAAATGTCAGACAAATAAATTGAAACAAGGGGTCAAAGAGAAAGCAGAACATATATGATTTAGGTTGGACTGACCAGCCAACATAAATTTAAATAAAATTCAAAATGTTCGATAATACACCATGGAAGGAGTATAAATCATACAGAAGAAAGGCAAGATGGCAAGTACTTTGCCAAAAAAAGGTTACAACTTCACGCAATATATACATTGCCTAGCGAAAAATAACGCACCCTCTACAAACACGGTGATAAACGACTGACCTTGCATGACAACTACCACGAAAGATGAGAAGAAGGACCACATGGTTCTAGTACCACGTCACGAACAAAGCAAGACACCGTCGTAGGTCGACCTTGAATCCAAGGCAACCTGGAGCAACGTAGCTTCCCTCACGCGAGAAGAAGGCATGTTCCTTTGAGACTCGGGGAAGATGCCGACGAAGATGCATCCCCCATGTCGTACATTGTGTCCCGGAAGCCCAAATCAGAAACACTGCAAGACAAGTCAACAAATCACATGTGCACTTGAGTTATCACAAAGCACAAGTGGTCTTGGCCGGTTGGACTTGGCCATTTCAGCTTGATTTGTTTCTTTGACAAGATTGTGCGTCCCAATGTGTGTTCTTACTGAGAGCTAAAGGAGTTACTCGCGAGTTTGGTGAATTCGGCTTATTTAGCTCAAACTCGTTTAACGAGAAAAGTTGAATCCCGGCTCTACTCTTTATATGTTGAGTTCGAGTCGAGACGAGTCGTGACGTTTGGCTCACGAGTTTCGAGCTTCAGTTCCAAGCCTAGGCAGCAGGCAACCATAGGAGAAGGCATGAACCACCTTCACCATCACCACTGTCACGGTTGCATAGCCCATATGCGTCCACAACACCTCGGTGCCAACCAGAAATCTCAGTTGGGTGCCACGACGCCAACCCGCTGCCAACGGTCCAACCCTTCATGCCCACACTGTTATCACCAGAATTTGACCAAGTCAGAGGTGGGCCGCGATCAAGATGGACGTGAAGATTGTACGTGGAAGAAATACGTGAATCGGCCTGGTTTACCAAGTTGGGCTGAACCGCCCGTGTATCTGTAACATATTAGATCGCATCTTAGTTTAAAAATTAGAGTTTATCTCGTGCACGGTTTAGTGCACGCCCACATTAGAAAGTCCGCTGGACTATAAATATGTACCTAGGGTTTATGGAATAAACAACAACCAACGTTCAACACAAACCAATCTCGGCGCATCGCCAACTCCTTCGTCTCGAGGGTTCCTCCGGTAAGCACCATGCTGCCTAGATCGCATCTCGCGATCTAGGCAGACGAGCCTGCCTAGTTGTTCATGCTGCTCGATCGAAGCCTTTTGATGGCGAGCAACGTAGTTATCGTAGACGCGTTAGGGTTAGCATCGTTCTTAGCATCATATGCTCGCGTAGTGCAACCCTTGCGCGTCTAGCCGTCCTTGTGCCTCATCATGGGTGCAGGCGCACCCCGCTTGATCTTTATTTAGTAGATCCGATCCGTTATGGTCGCTCCTTGATTCATCAAGGATTAGTTTAATATCTGCAATAGTTAGGCCTTACAAAGGGTTGGAGGATCCAGCATGCAGGGTGTAGTTTGCTGCCCCTAGACAGACGTTCCGAGGATCAACCTAGTGTTGGTTTTAGGCCTTGTCTAGGGCTGGCTTACGTTTACCGTGCGTGAGCGCGAGGCCCAATCGTGAGTAGGATGATCCGATTATGCGGAAAACCCTAGATCGTCGTGGATCTCATATGCTTTATCTTGATCAGCAGGACCACCATATATTCGGCCACCTTGGACGAATCATGGGTGGATCGGCTCCATGAGCCGATTCACAGACAACCCGAGAGCCGATCGAGGCTCGTATTTAACGTGTACGTGTGTGCCCTGCAGAAACTAAGCGAGGCATCATCCACACCTTCCCGACTGTATAGGTCGTGGCACGCTCATGCGACCGCATCGGCGCGCAACTGAGGCTTTGCGGGCCGTCGCTCTCGAGGGACGCCAGCCGCAGCCCTAGTCATTCCCGGCTCTACGGTGTTGGCTCACCGCCCGCCGGTGGGTTTCGACGTCAACACGCACGACGGTGGGACCATCTTCAACGACAACCACCTCGCCATCCACATCACCGATGGCGGAAGAAACTCCGGTCACATACGAAGACCGCGGACAAGCCCGAAGAAGCATAACGAGGCCAAGGCGGTCTCGGAACCGAACTCGTCGGCTCCTGTGGGAAGACCCGTTCATACGGCACCAAGCTCGACGGAGGCACATGTCCATTACTTGGCGTCGATACGGTCGACCTCAGCCACTCCATAAGGGAACCAGGGTTCTCATTCGATGCCAATATGGCAGGGTTCGTGATCCGCCATGACGCGGACAAAGCGGAGAGCAGCCACTCGTGGCAAGGAGAAAGACGAGGCCGTTCCACGTGACCGGCCCGAAGACGACAATAGACGATACCTGGCCAAGGAGGAGGCGAGAAGCATGCGGTATCCACGCCCATTATCCGTGCATCTCCTCAAAACATGATCAGCCATACGACCGACACCGCCCGGCGAAGACGACCAAAGAATTCATCGGTCCGATGCAGGCGGGAGGTATCGTCAAGACAACACTATGACGACGGGTACGAACGTCGTGACAAGTGGACAGGCACTGGGACTGCCCCTTCTTCGATACTCGGGATTGGAATGAGCCGATTGCCAACAATCGGCAATTGCCCAGAATGCAAACAAAAGGAGAAGGGTGCAGCTAAGTTGTCCGTGTTCGAGCGCCGGCCTCCCGCCTTGGGGCAGGCATACCGAGTCCGTTCAGACGGAAGATCACGAGGAACTCGAAGGCGGTGATGAAGAGGATAAGTATCATCGGCCAAGATGGTGTCCTGACGGGCTCAGCCGCTCCCAAAAACGTATGGTTCAGCGACTACGTGCGTTGGAAGAAGCCGAAAGGTTATATCGCACGCGCCGAGGAAGGCGCGGCCCGACCTGGCCGTCAAAATTCAGCGAACCTTGGATGACGAAGGTCGGCCACAAAGAAAAGAGTGGCGCCCCAAGCAAAAGAAAGCCGATGACGAGACATCGGCTGGCACCAACATGGTTTTCATCCTTCCTGCGGAATTTAGCGCTCCAAGGTTATATGAAGCACCTGTGGCACAACGGACTGCGGCCCACGGCCGGTCATCTTCGAGAAGCCGCGAGAAAGGAGTTACAGGCATCTGAAGGCCCTGTATTTACGAGGCTACATCAATGGACAGCTTGTCAATAAGATGTTGGTGGACACCGGAGCGGCAGTCAACATTATGCCATACTCTATGCTGCGGCGGTTGGGACGCTCCACCTCGGATTTAATCAAAACCAATGTAACATTGAGCGATTTCAACGGCCAAGCATCCGACGCGCAAGGGGTTCTAAACGTGGATGACCGTAGGACGAAAGACTATCCCTACGACGTTCTTTGTTGTCGACAGCAAAAGCACATATGTGTAATATTAGGGAGGGATTGGATCCACGCCAATCGTTGCATTCCATCCACGATGCACCAATGCCTGATTCATGGGATGGAGATGAGGTGGAGGTCGTCCACGCCGATGATTCAGCCGAGATTTCAACAGCCGGTATGGGCATTTGGGAGGCATCAGTCAAGAGCTCTCGGGCATCAATTTGGACGACTGCGAACGCATCGATGTGACAAAGAACGGGGTAAGGCTGGTTCTATCCACCGGACTGACCGTATAACGAGAACAACATCGATGAGCAAAGGTGGTGAGGCTGATCCTTGCGATCGGCCCCAAAAATTTTGTGGAGGAACATTACAAAACCTTCACCAAGCAAGCAACGTGGAGGCCGATTCCAGCAATCGGCCAAAATTATCCCCACCATCTATTTTGCCTGGGAGCGACATTTGACCCAGCAGGGGCTACCTAAAAGCCGATATCATCAATTTTCTTGACAGAATCGGCTCGGGGGGCATCTAGATGGATTAAATACATATGAGGCAACATTATCAAGTATGGGAGCCGACGCACAAGTTGGCCGTGGAAAAGTTGAAAATTTTTGAGCACAACCGATGCACGGCCATCGACTTAAGGGTATCAACCACCTTGCGACCGTCACACGAAGGAGCTTAAGGGAACAGTCATCAGCAGCGAGGCTCCACTGAAGGGCGAACATGCCGCGGCTCTTCTCGTAGAATATGTGTCGACAATGTCGGGTCGCGGCCCCGGCGTATGTCTCTTCTGGAACCAGGAGAATAGTCGATGATGAGGCGGTCGGTTACGGCATGTCACGACCACAAGGGGGGAAAACATCAGGAAACGTCCTCACCAAGAGCTGCATCAGCCTGCCAAAGATAATGAGCCAATATTATCGACGAAACGCAGGACTTGAACGGGAGAAGCTCAGGGAGACAGTTGGCCCTGAAGGGTCCTTCACTATAGTAGGCCGATTTTTCCAATCGGCTGGCCCCGCATCCCAGCTTGCCTAAAGAATGATGCCGATGTCGCCGAAACATCAGTTTCTACATGCAAGCCAATTGAGTGACACGCACGGGGCTTTGTTGTGGGCACCTGCCCGGAACCAGATGGCCAGCCCGCTGGATTGGCTAGCAAGGCTCATGATCTTGCTTGAGGTCTCATGGGGCAAAGCCGATGCTAGACCGTTGACTCAAGGGGTATGGTGGTTACAGGCAAAGACCTCATGGAGCATCCATCACCAAATCGGCAGTGTTCGCGCAAGCCTGCGGATCAGTCTAGGGTTATGAGGACAACCGATGATCGTCCGATGATCTTGATGAGCCGAACCATTCGAGCCGAGCTATCCGCACCAGAAGCTGCATCAGTTCGCCCGAGATGATGAGCTAATTAGGACAACAAGGTGGTTCCTCGGAGCTGCTGACCTTTCCAGAATCTGCTAGGGGCTGGCTCTTTGAGCCTAACACGTGATACACGGGAAACCGATGGTGGCCCAATCAGCTGGTTTTATCCTCGCCTGGACTAAGGCTCGGGGGCAGCTCGCCTTAAGGTTCCTTGTTCTATGGAGCCGATTTGGTTGAAATCGGCTTGCTCGCATCATAACTCGTCAAGAGAGGGTGAATTATTGCAGACGGGAATGGATGGAGGTAGTGGAAGGAGGCAACGATCGCTGACGGACCTTGGACCAGGTGTGACTACGAAGAGATGAGGCATTATCGGGACAGTGGCAAAGAGGATCCGGTAGATGAGAATGCCGCTGAGGTCCATTAGTCCGTGTGGTTGAGTCTGCATTTCCAGGATCTAGGATTTGCGCGATTGCGGCTCGTCCTAGGGGTGGAGGTCCGGATGGATCTACCTCGAGTTTATCATGAGAGTCCGATGCATTGCCATCGGCTCCTTAAAACACCGACCAGATTGGCAATCGGCAAGCACGGTATAAAGGGCAATCGGCTAAATTATCATAAAAAGGACGACAAGATCGAGTTGGGGAAGTTCTCCATTGATTAACTAGAGTTCTTACATAAAGAGCTGATGGCTCTCAAAAGAAGATCCTAGGGGCTACATTGCCCGTCTACTACTGATGGCCCTGAGAGATCCATCCCCGCCGTTGCCGCCGCCTCGTCGCCCGTGCTGCGCCGCTCCCGCCGCCGTCGTCGCTGCTCCAGCCCCGCCAACCGTCCAGCCTCCTCATCCTCATCATCGCGGTCACTCGCGTCGCGTTCCGATCCCAGGCAAAGGTGCCCTTTGGCCTCGCTCAAGAGCTCTCGTCCTCTCTCTCCTCCTCTCTTCCTCCCGGAAGAGGTGAAGTCACAAGAGAAGTTATCGTCGTCACTCTCCTCCTCCGATTCCCCAACGGCGAGGAAGCAGAGGTCACTCTCTCCGTCGGTCAAGGATTTGTCATCCTCGGACCAGACGAAAGAGTCATGGTCCTCCTTGTCCCATTTTGTTGGGGCGAGGATATCGATATGCGCCTGCGTGCCCCACGAGGCGTCGACTCGGATAGGAGAGGACACGTAGGAAAGACCCGATGAGGAGGAAGAAGAGGAGGACGAAGACATGGTGGCAGAGGAGTGTTTTTTGGAGGCTAGTGCGAAGGGGATGAGG
Organism: Lolium multiflorum; assembly: GCA_030979885.1. NCBI lineage: Eukaryota > Viridiplantae > Streptophyta > Magnoliopsida > Poales > Poaceae > Lolium > Lolium multiflorum. The sequence continues at coordinate 338,144,595 of CM061749.1, forward strand.
AAGATGACTGTTGCGGTTAAATAAAGGGAGCATAGTAAAATTCAATGCCACCAGTTTTCGAGGAGGTGGTAGAACCGTCTAATCGCGCAGAAGTTGAGAAGGCAAGTTATCATGATGAAGGACTCTGCGACGTTTCTGCTCCGCCACGGCATGACCCGACGAAAGGAGAGCATAATGATTTTGGAAATATCATTTCCAAAACCGGGCATGTGTTATCACCAGAATTTGACCAAGTCGAGGTGGGCCGCGATCAAGATGGACGTGAAGATTGTACGTGGAAGAAATACGTGAATCGGCCTGGTTTACCAAGTTGGGCTGAACCGCCGTGTATCTGTAACATATTAGATCGCATCTTAGTTTAGAAATTAGAGTTTATCTCGTGCACGGTTTAGTGCACGCCCACATTAGAAAGTCCGCTGGACTATAAATATGTACCTAGGGTTTATGGAATAAACAACAACCAACGTTCAACACAAACCAATCTCGGCGCATCGCCAACTCCTTCGTCTCGAGGGTTCCCGTAAGCACCATGCGCCTAGATCGCATCTCGCGATCTAGGCAGCACGAGCCTGCCTAGTTGTTTATGCGTTGCTCGTACTGAAGCCTTTTGATGGCGAGCAACGTAGTTATCGTAGACGCGTTAGGGTTAGCATCGTTCTTAGCATCATATGCTCGTAGTGCAACCCTTGCGCGTCTAGCCGTCCTTGTGCCTCATCATGGGTGCAGGGCGGCACCCCGCTTGATCTTTATTTAGTAGATCCGATCCGTTATGGTCGCTCCTTGATTCATCAAGGATTAGTTTAATATCTGCAATAGTTAGGCCTTACAAAGGGTTGGAGGATCCAGCGGCATGCGGGGTGTAGTTTGCTGCCCCTAGACAGGACGTTCCGAGGATCAACCTAGTGTTTTTAGGCCTTGTCTAGGGCTGGCGTTTACCGTGCGTGAGCGCGAGGCCCAATCGTGAGTAGGATGATCCGATTATGCGGTGAAAACCCTAGATCGTCGTGGATCTCATATGCTTTATCTTGATCAAGCAGGACCACCATATATTCGGCCACCTTGGACGAATCATGGGTGGATCGGCTCCATGAGCCGATTCACAGACAACCTGAGAGCCGATCGAGGCTCGTATTTAACGTGTACGTGTGTGCCCTGCAGAAACTAAGCGAGGCATCATCCACACCTTCCCGACCAGGTATAGGTCAGGTGGCACGCCCTTGCGACCCGCATCGGCGCGCGACCAGAGGCTTTGCGGGCCGTCGCTCTCGAGGGATGGGCCGCCGCAGCCCTAGTCATTCCCGGCTCTACGGTGTTGGCCAGTCACTGCCCGCCGGTGGGTTTCTGACGTCAACACACACCAAAGGAGACATCAGGCATGAACTTGGCCACAGATGCAAGGGCAACACCACTGGACAAGGAAGCCACTATCCCCGTTGATGTCACCCGGAGCCATCGCCGGAGGTCTGCAGTACTGCGCCGACGATCCCCGTCGCCAAACCCTAGCACCGCGATGAGATAGAGAGAAGGAGCACATCCATCGAACGAGGCTTCGCCACTAGCACAACCCGAGCTTTGCCTAGTCGTGCCCCTCGACGGCGGCGAGAGGGTGAGGGACGGAGGCCCTAGCTCATTGGTATATGAAGCCTCGTTGGCACTATGTATTCGCGAGAGGGTTCATTTTCGGTTAGTGGGCTAGTGACCGTGTATTTCAAATGGATTGCATTTTTTTCATAATAAACTAATTTACCACCCGGGATTGGGAATTCCGGTAACCGGCTGATAAATGTGTAGTACCCTCTTGGAAATGTAAGATGTTGAAGCACTTTCATTGGTTCACCCACTTTAGTATCTAGTCTATTTTTAATATATAGGTTCACTCAATTTCCTTTAAATTTAGTCTATTTTATACATTTTCCAAACGGAGGATGTATTTGGCTCCCTAAGAGCATCTACACCGGCGGCCCTGATAGCGGCCCCGATTGCGTTTTGGGGGCCGGGAGCGAAAATAGGCTCACATCGGTGTGTCCCAAACGGCGCCAACGGTTTTTCGAGCCCAATAGAAGCGCCGGCAACCCCGTGCCGGCCCCTTGGCCAAGGGCGCGAATCGGGCGCGCCGGCGTCTCGCGGAATGACGGTTTTCGCGGGTGGGGGTGCCTTTTCAGCGAGAGGACGCGACGGTTCGCATCAGAAATGACACATGGAGGTTGGTCATCGGCGTTAATGGCCTCCCGCGCGGAAACCCAAATGGAGAGGGCGGCGACTGGCCATGCGGCGTCCACCTACCTTACCCACGCGCCTTCAATGCGCGTCCGCCGCCTCCCTTAAAACCACGGCGGCGCGCACTTCTCTCTGTTCCCCGCCGTCCAACCCTAGCCGTCGTCGTCCAACCGCCAGGCAAACCACCCACGCATTCGCCGACGATGGCGCACAACGACCAGGCCGGCGACAGCGGCGGCGTGCTCTGCTCGCTGCAGCTTAGCCTCGACGAGGCCAACATACTGTACTGGCACCGCATCCTTGTGCCAGTATAGTACAAATTGCCGCACGGCTGGCACGTCTCCAACGGCGGCTCCACCGTGCTGACGCTGCCACCGCCAGGAGCACAGACGCGGGCCCTCGCCAGGGAACGGAAGAGCCTGATGACACCGGAGTAGAGGAGCCTGCCGAATAACGCTCTCGACAACCCGGCCTGGACACGACATTTCGAAGACGAGCACGCCGTCGAGCACGCGCGGACGACCAACCACTCGAGCGCCCGCTTCAACACCGTCGGCCGCCGAGCCTGGTGGTACGGCCGCGAATTCGACAACACGCTCCGCCAGTACGGCTTCCGTCCGCGCGTCGGCGACGACAGGCAACGAGACCCGGTGTACTTCCCGCAGGCGGTGGGCATGGCGCCGGTGCCGACCCTGCAGAGGGCGCCGGAAAGGACCGCAATGTCTGGAAGCTCGCGCACCGGATCGTCGTCTGCCGTTGCGCGCTCGCGCTCGGTCGCGCCCGTGCCTCCTTCCGGAGGCGTCGTCATTCGCGACGAGGCGAGGCGCGCGTCCTCTGCTCCGGCCCGTCGGACGACGGGGTCGGGCCACCGCTCCTGCGTCAAGTAGGAGGACGCCGCGGCCTCGCCAGCACTTCCGTCGGCGAAGAAGCAATGGTGGGAGAAGGAGGCCGAGGCGCAGGCGGCCCTCCGTGGCGACAGCGACGACGAGGAGGTCCCCGCCCTATAGTTCATCGTCAGGCGCTCCGTCGACGAAGACTACCGGCATATTTCGCTAATACCCGCGGCAGGCGGTGGTGTGATCCGCCAGGGACCACGGCGCCAACTACGTCGACCTCGCCGGGCCATCGGAGCTGGCGGCGCCAAAGGAGGAGAAGGCCGACGAAGAGGAGGCCGACGAGGCCGACAGCTGGTCCTTCGGGTCATCCAGCGACGACGGCGACGACCTAGACTTCAGCGCCGCTAGATGTTTTGTTTTTGTAGTTTTTTTCGTTTAAATTCGCGTTAAATTTGTACAAATTTGGAGGCCGCGCGTGGAGATGCTCTAACCAAATCCTTGGGCGGGCACGTACGTGGATGGCTACCGACCTAGCACCCGAGGAACCGATGCTGTTGTCCACCGGCCATCGCAGTTGGAGTGGAGTAGAGCCCATGTTCCCAACACTGCGGCGGGGCGGCTGTTAACACGGCGGGCGGCAGCATTAGCAGTTGCGGCCGCAGAAGCGGCAGAGGAAGAAGGTGGTCAGTGTCCAGCGTAGCGCGCGTTTGGATGCGTTTCGGAAGGCCGAAGCAGGCGCAGGCGCAGTTGCAGGTGGACAAGGCCGGGAAGCCAATAAAAGCCCCTTCCACCGCCAAAAAGACGGACGGATGGATAGCGAGTGATCATCATCGATCCACAACACCAACATCTCTCTCTCTCTTCCCAGAAGAATTTCAGAGCCCCCACACCACCATCAACATCTCTCTCTCTCTTCTCAGAGTGTTCTCTCTCTGGTGATGGCCCCTCCATCTCCTAAACATGGTGCTTCCACACCATCATTCTAGGATTCTATTCTCTCCTCTTGCTGCATCAGCAAATATAAATCACAAAGGATTTATCTTTTTTGAAAAGCTGAGGTACTAGTCTATAAAGGCAAGGGAGGAAAGAGACAGAGAAGCTAGGTACTGGTAGCTAGATTGATAGGCCCAGCCAGGCAAGGTACTATATAGGGGCAGCTAGAGCTAGGAGCTAGCTGCTTGGAAGCGCTCCATGGAGATGCTGCAGTGCTAGTAATTGGAGCGATAGAGACGCCGCAGCCTAGCTCTAGCCTCAGCTATCCATCCATCCTATTCCCATTTCAGATCTCTCTCTCTCTCGTGCGTAGTGGAGAATTTTTATTCTTCTTCCCCCGGATCGCCGGCCACCACCTGCTTCCGTAGGAGCTCGGGAGGTAGCTTTCTAGCCGCCGGCCATTTTTTATCTCGCCTCGCCTCGCCGCGCGCGGCCGTCGAATCCGCTGGGTATAAGTGTGGCTTCCGGACGGCGCTTCCCATCCGACACCGGCGCCTTCGCGGACTGGGTCGCCTCCTCCGCCGCCGCCGCAGCCGCCGGAGGAGCAGCCCGGGGGGACGACCTCTCCCTCGGCTTCAATGCCAGCGCCGCCGCCGCGGCCGCGGCCGCCTCCGGCGCCTCGCTGGGAGCAGGGCTCTGGGGGCCCGCCACGTCGCGCCACCAGGCCGCGCTGAACTACGGGATGGCGGCGGGGGACGTCGGGATGGTGGTCGTCGCCCCCGCCGCGTCCTTCCACCACACGCACCACCATCACCACCACCACGACGCGGCCTCCAACCCCGACCCCATCTTCCCGCTGCTTTCCGCGGGTCCCTGCGTGCTCGATCCGGACGCGGCCAAGGCGGCGGCCGCCAGCAGCGGCATCCAGTTCTGGCAGTCCTCCTCCTCGCAGCACCACCAGCAGCAGCAGCAGCAGTCGCCGCCGTCGGGCGGCAATAACCCTAACCCTAGCCTCGGCGCCTTCTACCTGAAGAAGCCGCTCCCGATGCTCGACACGGGCGGCGCCGGCTCGTCCGGGTCCGGCACCGCCACGTGCCAGGACTGCGGCAACCAGGCCAAGAAGGACTGCAGCCACAGCCGGTGCCGCACCTGCTGCAAGAGCCGCGGCTTCGACTGCTCCACCCACGTCAAGAGCACCTGGGTCCCCGCCGCGCGCCGCCGCGAGCGACAGCACCTCGGCGGCTCCGAATCCGCCCCGGCCACCGCCTCCACCGCCGCCGCTGCCGCTTCGAAGAAGCCTCGCCTCCTCTCCTCCCAGGCAGCCACCTCCCACACCTCCACATCCAACGCCACCACGCCGCGCAGCTACGACACCACCTCAAGCCATCAAGGTAACACCCATGGTGTCACAATTCTAACACACTACGCCTCCTGCGCGCTACTCGAAAAAAAAAAAACTATGCACTCCGCAATTCGATGCAGTTCCGCTGACGAACATCTCCGTCAATAATGTGCAGACCCGTCGTTCAGGGGGAGCCTGCCGCGGCAGGTGCGCGCGCCGGCGGTCTTCAGGTGCGTGCGCGTCACGTCCGTCGACGACGGCGAGGACGAGTACGCGTACCAGGCCACGGTCACCATCAATGGCCACGTCTTCAAGGGCTTCCTCTACGACCAGGGCGTCGACGACGGCCGGGCCAGCAACGACATCGACTCCACCGCGGGCGTGCCCAGCATGTCAGACCTGCACCTCGGCGGTGGCGGCAATGCCGGGAGGGGCGCCGGCGTGCCCTCCTCCTCCCTGGCGCCCTCTGACATGTACGGCGGCGGAGGAGCTAGTCATCAGCACATACTTGGCGGGTCGGGCTATGGTAACACCATGAACTGAGCTAGTACTACTGCTAGAAGAGTAAGGCTTACATCCATCATTACCATTCTTTTTCTTCCTTCTTCTCTTCATTGCTCGATCTCACTAGTAGAGGAGATCGATCAATGCATGGTGTCTGCTGTTAATTTGTTCATGCTGTACAAGTAACATGGAAGAATCCATCCTTCTTAGTCTAGTTCCTGTTAGTACTTCCTTAATTTTCTAGTGTACGTAGCTGAAAGTAATAATAATTGGGGATTTGGAGAAAAGAATATAATGCAATATCATCATCCACAGCTATAGCAAGGTGTTGCCTGCTGGTTTATGCCCTGTGGTTCCTTCTTATCATGTTCCCAATGCCTGCCTTGCCTGTCTTTCCATATATGGGGATCTGCTCAGGGTGCAAACCGTGTAGGCCGTGGGCATCATTTCAAGCAGGCAGGCACGCAGAGGCGTCACTGTTCATTCTCACCATAGATTATGATCGAGGCCGAGCTGAAAAGTTTGACTCTTGTTACACTTGCTTGGCTTCCACTCTTTGCGTGCCTGATTTGGCATCCAATGCATATGGCACGCTTATCTATCTTCTTGTTCATCTCCACTGCGCCCAGCTCTCCTTTCTCTCATTGTTTTTTTCCTCATCTTTTTCCACGGGTAGGTAGGATAGGAACGGAAGGCATATGCATTCTTGGCATAGCTTTGTGCTTTGGAGAGCATCTTCTACTAATTGCATTGGAACTTGTGTCCTAGTAGAGACCAATGTGTAATGCATGTGATGAGAGAATTCTTGCGCTTAGTATACATCATCTTATCTTACTCTACGTGTTAAACTATGCTTGCATCTTCTTCTTTTGATTGGCATGTTTTGTATAGTACTCGGAGAGGATGCATGAGGAGGGGGCAGGATCATGGTTGCTTCCTCTCCTCCATGGTTTTTTGTGCTAGCCTCCATATTTATTCCCCCGTGCAGGATCCCATCAAGGATTGACAAGATGTGAAAGGAAAGAAAGGCGTGTGAAAAGCGAAACCCATGCATGTTTGATTGATCTTGGTACACTGCCTTGGATTGCGGTGCTGCCATCTTTCCCCTTTGCTTGTTGGGTGAATTTTTTGGTCGGCTAGGCTAGCTTGCTTATGCCACTGTAACAAGTTACTCTACCAGCCAGTGGCATCATGCACATGGGTGTATAGGCAGTCATGAGCCACGAACAACTTTTTTAAAATTTGGGATTGGTGTTAGTCGCTGGGCTATCTTGTCATCATCAAAGCTGCTATTATCTCATGTGTGTGATGATTGAATTCCTCCATGTCGCCTTGTCGACTGTTGCCATCTTTTGGGGAGCACGGTTACTGTTCGTCTTGCTTCTTTATTTTCGTCAATTAGCAGTATAGATGGTATACTTGGAGCTGTCGTAGGCCTTGACTCCATGAATTGCGCTATCACTTGACCAATGAATCTTTTGCTTAGCTCTTACTGTTGGACTTTCTTCCCTTTCTGATGCCATCTTTATTTAACTCTTACTAGATAAGCTACTGTTGTTTGTTAGTCTTTTTCTCCTTAGATTGTGCCGCGTCAAAGAACATAATTCCAGAATTTAGATTACTGTCCTGGGCATTTCCATTCTTATATAAGCAGTATTAATATATACAATTTTTTTTGGATTATGTAGAAAGACGTGTGGCACTTGACAAGCTGTGTTGAGGCATATGATTGGCACAATCTGTTGATTTGTAGTGTAATAGATATGCACACATTCATCACATGTTTTTATGATGCCTTGCTATCTTCTCCCACGTCTCTTTTTCAATAGACAACAAATTCAACGCCCCTTGTAATGTGGACATGATCTTGTGTTGTCGTTTCATGATGATGGTGATCCATTTGACTCGTCCAACTCTCACATGGTGACATTTGTTAATCTCCGGCTGGCATTCTTAAACCATTCTTTGTGTGACACGGATTCCTACTGATCCTCAGTTGTGACTTAGGACTTCAATTAGCGATTCCATGACAATTACATGCTTGCCAATTGTTGGTCAGGAAAGTAGTTTTTTTATTATCTCACACACTGTTAAAAGTAATAAGATCTCTGTCATAGCATGTTTTTAGCATGGGATATATACTAGCCCTCCTCTTGAGATTGTAAACTGTTTGTAAGTACAATGGAAGAAAAATGGTCAACATGCTTGGGAACCCAGATGTCATTAGGGTTCTGAACTGTCCGTCGCGGTTTATGATTGGGTTTATTTACAATCTCGAATGGTGGAGTGAAATTAGACGTAAATTGGGATTCAATGTATGTATAATCTGAGTATGGTATGTTTTACCAATAGCTTGTTTTGTGTGAATTGCCACACTTCAAATCAGAATCATGTATGTTGTATACAACAATCATTTTGTACTGTTACGCATCGCTTTTTAAAGTTGATTGATGCAAGTTCGTTGCTGATTATGAAATTCTCAACAAAGAATCACTTCTGCATTTTCTTGGATAGTACCCACCTTGATTTGAGCTAGTCGAGTTATTCTGTATCTCTTATGTTTTCTGCTGGAATGGAATTCCTATCAATGTTCTGTGTTTGTTAAATGATAAGATGCATCTTGACAGGGAAATGATGTGATGAATGTTGCCTTTATATTTGTATTTCTTGATATTGGGTAACACAGCAAGTGCTTATTCCATTACTGGTGACATCCCACTTTTATCTATCTAGATGACTCTGTTAGTACCGGAATGAAACACAATTTGTCTGTTTACATGTTCACTTTAATACAGAGTTGATATATCTCTCTCCCTTATACTTCTGTGGTACAACAGAGATATCCTCATTCTGGTTTGTGATCAAGTGTGCTTGCACACTTGGATAGTCTATTTCACTGCAACCCTTTTGTACCCTGACTTCGTAGTTATGTTTCATTGTTAGATCATTTCAGTCGTTAATATTGCTAAAGGATTCGACAGATCCCCTGGTGCTACTGTGTCTGTCAGATCTTTCCACATTGGGTGCCTTTTGTTCTTCGATTCGTTTGCATCATGGTTGTTCTATTGGAGAATATGTATATTTGGGATGACATTTGGCAGCTTTTCCGTCTGCTGGTTAAGCTGTACGAGGTACAGACATGCGGGTCCGGACATGTCACATTTGCTCTTATTGTTGCTAAGGACAATGATGAGTTGGTTTTGCCTGTACCTAAGGATATTTGCCGTTTGGCCTCTGGACGTGAAAATCTAACTTATGAACGCCAAATTAACAGCACTCCTGTCTTGTCGATCTCTGCTAGTTCTGTTCGTTATTTTGCTAACTTTGTTATTTTGGGTGTCTATCTATCTGTTTCAGCCGTATTTTAAGATCTGCATTTTGCCAAAATTGATGTTTCTATTGATGTCAGGTGCATGCCATTTTATGAGTTGCATATCTGCACGTAATTTATTTTGCCAAATTTTTGTTTGCTGGCCTGACCAGCAGTGCAATGTTTGTACTAATATTGGGCCTTCTCTGGTTTGTATTATGCTCGTAATGCTGTAGAGAAATTGGAATTTGTAGCAGTACAAATTTCTCAGCTGTTCTAGATTCTAGTGTAGTACGTACTACACTCCAAGGGCCCAGTTGGATCGTGCAGCGTTTTGGCGCCGCGCGGTCACTCCCTTGATTCATGGGATCAGAGCATAGGCAGTGCGACATGATGTAGCAATGATTCGTGAGCCACTGCCAGTCATGCAAATGATGCAATGCCGTAACTTTGTTGGTTAAAGTTCCACGATGTGCTTGTAAAAATGATTAGAACGACTGAAGTGCCCAAAATTTTAAGGAACCATCAGAGTAATGTCGGTATGCATTGCTATTCCAATCCATGCTTTGCCTTGTTTACCATCTCGCTTTGCTATTTGCCCCGAATAACCCGGCTCTGACTGATGCTGTCAAGGGGCAAACTTTTTTTTTGCTTGGTCCGTTTCCTGCCATTCTATGTGTACGTATATTTGAACCAAAGTTTTAAATAGTGCGCTATTTCTTTATTATAGCACCATCATAGCTGATTCATCTCATAGTGCTATGCTAAACGTGGCTAAAAATAGCGATTTCTCCTGCTAAGTCCAAATATTCTTATATATAATTTTAAAAGTTAGATATGGATAGCGTAATACGCATTTATGCACTACTTTTACTGAGGCATCTCCAGCAACCCGACCTTTTACTCTCGGCGATGGCCATTTTGATTGACTCCTCCTCTGTGAGATCCGCCGGCTGGAGGTTGATGATGTTGGGACTTCAAGTGCAGATTGTTGTGTCAGCAGAATATTTTTCCCACAAGGGTGACTCAAGGGTTATATCGAACTCTCGGGGAATAAAGAGTTATCTCTTCCTCTTTTTTCAAGCAATTATGCAAAATAAATTAAAGCCTTGTGTCTCCAACTCCATCGTGTGGTTATCAAGCACAAGGTTTCGTGTAAGTAGAAGTAAAGTAAAGTAGTAACTAGAGAAAGTAAACTAAACAAGTGAAGTAAACTAAGTAAAAAACAGTAAATAATTTTTTTGTTATTTTGAGTGCAAATAAGATAGAAAAGTATTTTTATATTTTCGGATTAAAATAGTGCAGCCAATAAAAACTAAGATAAATGCAATAAAAAGGTGTTTCTTATAATTAAAATTTTGACTGGGGTTCAAGGGTTCAACTGACTATACTCTCTGTTAAGTTGTAGTGGACAATAGCAAATCATGAAAATGAGATATGAGAAAAAGAACTTGAACATGTGTAAGATACGCATTTATATGGGCACCACATTCTGACATAGAGATGATGCAACACATCCCTCTTATACTCCACAAGATAGGAATAACTTTATGCAATCTTGCATTAAGAGTTAACAAAGTATATCCATAAGTACTTTGACATGATGTTTGAATATTAAATATGCTATCTTGAACAAACAAGATCACCCCTTTTGTCACGTGACGAACATAGAACATGCATTCACTTTATCCCTAGTGAGACAACAAAAGAAAAAATCAAAGCCATAATAGATCATTAATTTGTTGTCACTGTTCAATCACCAAAACCATGCTATTCCATCTAACACACACATCACCTCACACACGTTCTTGCATATAAGTTGGATCAGAACTAATACTCAAGAACGGGGTACATAATATGCATTTATCAATACGTCGTACACAAAGAATAGCATAATCTCCTAGCATCATATCATAGAATAAAGATCCACCAAATATGTATTACAAATAGGGCCATAATCATGTGAGGCAGCTCATATGGAACTAAGAACTATGAAAAACATGAGAAAAATAGATCAAGCTACTGCCACAAAACCGCAGTCCAGATGTGTACTACTCTCCCTTGATCATGGTGATGATGGTGATGATGCTGAAGACGTTGGAGAAGGTGGAGTGTAGCACCCTACCTTTTAATAAAGGCAGGATACCTGTGTATAGTGCTATTCCCGGGATCACTGATAGCACACACATTACAAAATATAGTAATCATCACAATAGTATCATATTATTACAACATAGATCCCCAGGAGATAAAACAAAGTCTTAGAAACTGGATAGTCAATTGGACTAGCTCACATAAGGTTCAAGCAAACACAGCGGAAATAAGTCTTCAATGATCCTCCATCATATCCATGTGCCACAGACACACATGTTGGAATGTAGACTCGAGACCCTACATAGTATTCTTCTTCAGATGAACCTGCACGTTTGAATATGCAGCCCCACGAATGGAGGTCAGTACAATAATGTACTGGCAAATGACACTTATTTGGTGGCAATTGTGAAATACTAATTACATGATATTTGGCTAGTGGAGTCTTGGGTAATTTGCATAAAGCCAAAATTATCCTATATTTTATTTATAAACATTTGTAAACTTCGAACGATATTATAAATAGCCTCATGGTTAAATCCACCATGAGTTTTAGAAAAATCACATGGTTACATCCACCATGAGTTTTAGAAGAAATCACATGGTTACATCCACCATGAGTTTTATAGAGTTGATTACACAATTTTAATACATTCAAAAAAGGTGATGAGATTCTTCCGCACATTCCCTGTCCAGGAGCTTAAATTGTCCATAACCGGGGACACGGCTAAGATCTTAGGTTTAACTCTCGAGAGGTTGTGCACTTTCACCTTACGACCCATTCTACCCAGAGAGAAGAATGAGACAAGATCTTTCAGAAGGAGAATTCAACTATACCAGCTAGACCCGTTCCCATTGGCCGCCACATCTGAATGTCTAGCAAACAAGTTGAACCTCACAACTTAATTAATCCTGGCAGAGCCCATAATACCATAAGGCTGCACTGGAAGCTATCTAAACATTGACGACTTGGTAATCTCTTTGTTCCTGGGTGGCCAACCACAAGTGAACCCTCAGGTGACAACCACCACACCCCTGGTTACATCCACCAGGTATGTGGCCCTGAGTAGCCACTCAACTTCTACGCACCCTCAGGTGACAACCACCACACCCATGGTTACATCCACCAGGTGTGTGGCCCTGAGTAGCCGACCAATCAATACCATTCCACCCAGGTGTTTCATTAAGGTTGTTAATTTTAATTTTCAAACACATACAACCAAAACAATGAAACAACATTGGCATTTGATGTTCCTAGGAAAACTAAGCATTTGTAGCAGTGGGGTTCAGGAGTGGCTACACACTACTAGGTTTGCTAGCATAGCATAATACTTTACTTCTGAAAACAAATTAAACCCTACCATGCATACTAATTTAAAAACACTAATGCATAATATGAAATAGGTAGGATCTAAATGTCACTTGCTTTGTTCAAAGCAACCATCACACTCACAACAATCGCAAGTGTAGCTCTGATCTCCTTCTGATATGGGCATGGAGGCCTATGTGGAGACCAATTTCAGGACTCCACCAAGCTAGGTGGTACGCCATCGAGCATTCAGGAGTGACACGCTAGGACGACCTACGCCATGTAATAATTAAGTCTAAGGTTGTGTCATTCATTCTATGATTAGGAAATAATGTAGCCAGGTCATGTGGTGGGCCAATTAGGGTTAAATTAGTGTTGCGTTTGGTATTGGGCCTGTCCAAGCCAAACCAGGTTAGGCCCAAGTGGGGCGCCCCAGCCTAGCAAGGCTGGCCGGCCACCTCTTCCCCTCATATAAGGTGGAGGGACGGTTAGGGTTTAGGACAGTTCAAGTTTAGTCTCAAGATTAGGGTTTTCCCCATTGCGTGTGTTCACGTGTATCATCCCTTCGGTGGTACGGCGCTGCCATTTATCTATATTATCCGCTGCGAAGGTTCTTGTGTTCATCAAGGATTGTCTAGCTCAGGTTTGAGGCGTATCATTCATCGATCCGTTGCTTGCTGGATTCGTTCCCTCTTCTCCAGGCTGTGTTCATCGCGTTGTTGGGAGGATTTACTACCCCAGGTTCTCGCTGTGAAAGATCGGGCATCAACCTAGGAGGATCCAGTGGGTCGCTCCTTTATCACCTTCACAATCTAATGAAGCAAACAAAAGCAAAATAAACATAACATTCAAGATGAACAATCATAGACATGTATGCATGCATGATATGCACCATTTAATTTCACACATAGGGATGATGTGACAATGTTGTATTTCGTGCCCTCTGGTATTTATAAGGTTGGTAATGTTCTCTGGTTGTATTTTTTTATTAAGATTTTATTTATAGCACTATTAATCACTTAAACAATGCATAAACATCAATGAAAATGGCTACTGTAGTATTTATGTTTTGTAAAAATCTAAACTCGACATCTCTGGATAGGGTACAGTAATACAAGACTATATCTATTGGAATCATTCAAAAATAGTTTATAGAATTTGAATTATAGTCAGAATACTGATTTTAATAGGCAAACTCTGTTCCATGTTGTTCTACAAGTTCTAAGGATTCCAAAGACTACAAATTTGTAAAATTTGGACCACTGGATTATTTATTACGAATTTTATAGTGGCAAAGGTTGAATTCTCTGTTTTGAATTATGGTGCAAATTTTATCACATAACAAGTACTGTATTGTTGCATGGTTGGATTTTACAGATCATAAGCTTTCCAACGGTATAAACTTTATAAATTTTGGACTCCTGGATGATTTTATATCGATTTTACAAGTTGGGACAGAAATCAGGGATTTAAAACTAAATTTGAAACATATTTGACAGTGTTTGACTGGGCGCCACGCGGCAGCACGGGATTGGTCTATACCGGTTCGGTGTGGTGGTCTAATCTGGCCCGTACGATCCAGATCTAGCGGACGTGACCGAAGGGAAAAGATGCTCACCGTGGTGGAGGTCAATGGCGGCGGCTCGGCGGCGGCGGCTCGAATGTCCATGGCGTAGCGGCTCCGGCGGGTTCTGGCAGCGGAGAACCGACAGACGAGGAGCGGCACGTTGAGGCGGGGCGGATGGTGGCAGCTGCGCGGTGGGCTGCTGCCCCGGGTGGCCGGGGGCGGCGGCCGGAGTGTGGCGGCGCAGAGCTTGCTTCGGCGAGCAATCGCGGTAGCCTGGCGGCGCGATTCGTGCGGTGGTGTGTTGCAAAATGAAGAGGGAGCCAGGGGCGGTGGGGCGGACGTCGAGGCGGGGTGTGGGGCGAGTGGGGACGTGGGGAGGTGGCCGGGGCGTGCGGGCGTGGAGCGTGCGGAGGTTGAAGAAGGCGCGCCGACAGGTGGGCCCCACCTGTTGGTGAGAGATAAGAGAGAGAGAGGAGAGAGGGGGCGGCGCGTGGGCCAAATCTGGCCGGGCTGGGCTGGCTCAAACTGGGCTGGCACAGTTTGGTCGGTCTGTTTTCTCTTTTTTTTTTCTTTTTTTCTTTTCTCATTTTCATTTTCTATTTTATTTCATAACTTTTGATTCACAACTCCAAAAGACCTCAAATTTGTTTCTAAAAATTTGAAAAATTCAGAATAGGATTTTAGAACTAAAAGAGACAAGTTTAATACTCATTGGAAAAATAATAAAATAAATTTTGTTCATAGGCTAAGTAGCAACATAATGCAATTAGGGTTTTGACTTATTAAGGCTTATTTTTTTATTTGACTTTTAATGCATGAATGATACGAATGCATGATGTTTTTGAATTTTGAAAACTTGGGATGTTACATGGAGATCCCTCTGGCATTGATTCCGGCGGAGTTTCCGCCTCCAATCTTCTCTGCAGCAGCCTCCGTTTTCGTGTTTCTGTGTTTGTGTGGTGCTCTCCTCCCGAGAACTCTTTGGGGCCATATATGTAGTGATTTTTAGGTCAAAATACGTCGGTGGGCAAAAGAATCGTGGCAATCGGACAATCGGCGGCCGAAAGAGGGTGGGTGGTGCGCCCAGCAAGGTAGGGCGCGCCACATGTACTCTTTCAGGCCTCATGCTTCTCCAGGTGTGGTTCCAGGGCCCAAGTTGGTTCTCTCGATGAAAAAGTGATCCTCCAAAAATTGCAGGTCAATTTGATTCCGTATAAGTCCCTGAAAGTGAAAAATACGCAAAACAGGGTTTTCCTGTTCTTTAGAGTTTAGAGTTATAAACCAAATAAAAGGGATCATTGGTAAATCCCCATAAATCAATGTAAAACATAGTATTATCATCATATATGTTGCAAATATATGGGAATTCAATATGATAAAGGACAAAGTTCATGTATGCATTTTACATGCATCAACATTCCCAAGCTTAACCTATGCTCGTCCCGAGCGTGAATGTGATAAAACTAACATGAACTTTGGAGTTTATAATATATAACTTCTAAATAGTCATGCAAAGTATCAGAAGGTTCAGTCAATAAAGAATGATAATAAGTAATATGAACTCATCAAGTGATAACTCTTACATTCTACAAAGAATTCATAATAGTAAATAGCATTGTAAGAAACATGAATGATAAATAATATGAATCATAAAGCATGCTTAGAAGAATCCTATAGAATTATTGGAATACTCTTTGTCCTCCCTTTTTAGAAATATTTCTTTTGACTCTTGAACACAAGAAAGTAAGCAGGAAATGTATGTGATAAATAGGTAGGTATGATAGAAATTGTATTTGAGTTGAGGTTTGAAACAAGTCTATGCTTGTGTAAGAATTCAAATCTTTTGGCTAGCAAGAGGTGTAAAAACATGCAATAGTATCCATGGGCTACTCATTCATCATCGAACAATGATACTTAAAATTAGACATCAATGTATACTATCAAGAAGTAGCACTGAATAAGGAACATAACAAATCATAACTCAATAGAGCATGTGAAACTAGAAATGCCATACACAAAATAAATTTCAGCTTTTAGGCATTCCTCCTTTTTTATAAGCATGAAACTTATTTTACTTTGAACATTCAAAGATAAATATTTTGGTACAGTAGATCATGCATATGCATTATAAACACTCAATATTATGGTCCTTTCATAAAGCAAAAAAAAAAACTAGACACAGATAAAACAAAGACATTTCAAGTTTTTGCGAAAATTCTATGTTGCTCACAAAACAGAGTTTAGAGGTGCTCAAACCAGGAGTTTTTGAATGAGTCCATTGGGGTGCCATGTGAATTACTGATATGGGCATGGAGGCCTATGTGGAGACCAATTTCAGGACTCCACCAAGCTAGATGGTACGCCATCGAGCATTCATGAGTGACACGCTAGGACGACCTACGCCATGTAATAATTAAATCTAAGGTTGTGTCATTCATTCTATGATTAGGAAATAATGTAGCCATGTCATGTGGTGGGCCAATTAGGGTTAAATTAGTGTTGCGTTTGGTATTGGGTCTGTCCAAGCCAAACCAGGTTAGGCCCAAGTGGGGCGCTGATGACCCACAAGTATGGGGATCGCAACAGTCTTCGAGGAAAGTAAAACCCAATTTATTGATTCGACACAAGGGGAGACAAAGAACACTTGAAAGCCTTAACAGCGGAGTTGTCAATTCAGCTGCACTGAAACAGACTTGCTCGCAAGGGTTTATCGTAGTAGTTTTATAGCGATAGGAAATAACGAAGAGTAACAAAGACAGAGTAGTGATTTTAGTAAACAGCAGGATTAAAATCTGTAGGCACGGGGACGGATGAATGGGCGTTGCATGGATGAGAGAAACTCATGTAACAATCATAGCAGGGCATTTGCAGATAATAATAAAACGGTGTCCAAGTACAAAGCAATCAATAGGCATGTGTTCCATATATAGTCGTGCGTGCTCGCAATGAGAAACTTGCACAACATCTTTTGTCCTACCGGTGGCAGGGCCTCAAGGGAAACTACTGGATATTAAGGTACTCCTTTTAATAGAGTACCGGAGCAAAGCATTAACACTCGTGAACACATGTGATCCTCACATCGCTACCATTTCCTGTCCCTTTCACTTCGGGGCCATCGGTTCCGAACGACATGTGTATACAACTTATAGGTAAGACCATAAACAATGAATATCTTGATGAAACAATAACATGTTCAGATCTGAGATCATGGCACTGGCCCTAGTGACAAGCATTAAGCATAACAAGTTGCAACAATATCATCAAAGTACCAATTACGGACACTAGGCACTATGCCCTAACAATCTTATGCTATTACATGACCAATCTCATCCAATCCCTACCATCCCCTTCGGCCTACAGCGGGGGAATTACTCACACATGGATGGGGGAAACATGGCTGGTTGATGTAGAGGCGTTGGCGGTGATGGCGGCGATGATCTCCTCCCATTCCCCGTCCCGGCGGAGTGCCAGAACGGAGACTGCCCCGCGACGGAGTTCGCGATGTGGCGCGCGGAGGGTTTCGGCGACTTCGACTTCCCCGTGCGTTTTTAGGTCGAGGCCGATAAGTAGTCCAAAGGAGGGCGTCGGAGGCCGGAGGGGCCACACCATAGGGCCGCGCGGCCCCTAGGCCGCGCCGACTTATGGTGTGGGGCCCTCGGGCCTCCACCTTACTTGTCCTTCCTCCTCATTGGGAAAATGGCCTTCGCATAAATTCCGAGGATTTTCCCGAAAGTTGGATTTCTGCACAAAAACGGGACACACAGTTCTGAAACGCATTAGTCCGTGTTAGTTGCATCCAAAATACACAAATTAGAGGCAAAACAATAGCAAAAGTGTTCGGGAAAGTAGATACGTTTTGGACGTATCAACTCCCCAAGCTTAGCTTATTGCTTGTCCTCAAGCAATTCAGTTAACAACTGAGCGATAAAAGAACTTTCACGAACACATTTGCTCATATGATGTATATATTCTCATGCTATGGCTAATACTTAAACAGTTCAAAATGAGATACATGCAAATAAGATCATCTAACAGCTATGTCAATCATGGAGAGGTACCAACAATTAATAATAAGCATCATGAATCATGTATATAAGCAGGATTGCAATGTTCATAAGAGAGTATGATAAAGTGGTATCTCGCTTGCCCGTATTTGATCGGCAAAACATAAATGCCAAGGCACCTCTGGAGTTCATAGAAAGACTAGAAGTAGTGATTGTCAAAGATAAAAGCATCAAAGTTATACCACAATCAATCATATTTTGAGACAAGCATATTATACTAAGAATGACAGTTGTGCTCTCAAGATAGTGCTCAAAGAAAGAATGGAGACACAACACAAAAGTAAAAGATCGACCCTTCGCAGAGGGAAGCAGGGATTAACATGCGCTAGAGCTTTTCATTTCTAAAATAGGAGTAAAATTATTTTGAGAGGTGTTTGTTGTTGTCAACGAATGGTAATGGGTACACCAACTACCTCGCCAACCGGACTTCCAAGAGCGGCTCCCATGAATTATTTTTATGTTTATGCGGCACTCCTTCCAACCTTTCTTTCACAAACCATGGCTAACCGAATCCTCGGGTGCCTGCCAACAATCTCATACCATGGAGGAGTGTCTATTTAAGTTAATTAATTCGGGACTGGGAATCCCATTGCCAGCTCTTTTTGCAAAATTATTGGATAAGCGGATGTGCCACTAGTCCATATGAGAGTCCGTCAAAAGTAAATGACAAGGTTGAAAGCTAAACACCACATACTTCCTCATGAGCTATGAAACATAAACACAAATTGAGAAGCATTTTGAAGGTTTTAAAGGTAGCGCATGAGAATTTACTTGGAATGGTTTGAAATGCCATGCATAGGTATTTATGGTGGACACTGGAATAACTTGGTTTTCATGTGTTTGGAAGCACGAGCAGCGTTCCCGCTCAGTACAAGTGAAGGCTAGCAAAAGACTAGGGAGCGACAAATCAAGAGAGCTAACTGTCATAATCATGCTTGCAAATAACTTAACGGAGGCATAAAAGTGATACAAGAACTCAAGCAATATAAATCATCGAGGCTTAATTGACTTTGGTTCAGTCATATGCATGCGTGAGCATGTGCCAAGTCGATATAAATGAGTTATTCAGAGGAGGATACCACAATGCCATACTTACTTATGAATAAAACAATGCAACAAACATCCATGACATGCTACTCATATTAATAAATTGGAGCTAAACATGAGAGATCATAAACTACTAGACTTTCTCAAATAACATATACCTCACATGAACCAACTAAGCATGCTCACATGGATGAGTATATGTACAAAAATGAAAACAAATAGAGTTCATACCGGCCTCTCACCACAATCAGATTGTCGTAGATCGTCATTATTGCCTTTTCACTTGTGCAACTTGGATAATATGAAATGAAAACCACGCTCCAGACACCGAAGACCATTGAACTCATAAAGAACTTTACAAAATCAAAGAAGAACAGCAAATATTTTTGGTGTTTTCGAATTTGAGAACAAGAACAAGAGGAAACAAACAAACAAAGCAAAATCTTTTTGGGTTTTCTTATAGCAAACTAGCAATAGCAAATAAAGCGAAACAAATGCAAGAAACTAAAGCAAACAAATGGTGAAGAGAAACAACAGAAATATTTTTGGTCTTTTTATGTTTTGGGAAAGAAACAAAGCAAGAACAAGAAATAGCAAACTAAAAGAAACACAGAAAAGCGAGATGGCAGAAATCTGCCAAAACCTGACAGCAGTACAGAAATCGATTTTTACAAAAATCTTACGTTGCTCAGCTCGAAAAGTGTTCAACTAATGAAAGTTAGATAACAACCTGGGGAACCTGCACAAAAATTGGCAGCTCAAAATAACGTTCTGGCTGTGCGCACGAATTTTTCTAGTAACAGTCCGGAATCTGTTTTCAGGCAGCACTTCCCCAAATATCATCTTCCTCTCATTAGAAAACCACTCAAACGAACAAAACAAATATGTACAAGTATCCAGCAACCATAATATGCAAATAATGAGTGATGCCGGTATACCTCCCCCAAGCTTAGGCTTTTGGCCTAAGTGGAGTTCAACCCCAACGAGGGTCGCTGTTTCTCGCCGGTGGATAATTCATGGCGTAGTCATAGTAGAGTTCCTGTGCAGAAAAGCGTGGAGGCTCCACATGCCCAACATGTTGATGCGAGGAACTTGCTGCATCGGATGATGAGTCGAGGTGCTCCTCGACCTCCGGGTCGTCTCTTGCATGATGGCCTCCTCCCTCTATGTGTGCATCCAGTGCACCTTCTGCGACCGACCAATCTCCCCTGGAATCAAGGTTAGACAGAACAGGCGCAATCTTACTAGTTTCTCAGTTTTCTTAGTTATTCTCCAGACTTTCTTATAAAATGTCATCTTGTAAAACAGGTTACCCAAGTTGGAGGAATCAGAAACAAATTCATGTTTAATCATAGAGGCTATGTCAAGTTTTTCTATGGGGAATGGAATATCAAAATGATGAGGTTCTACATTATGAAAAGCTAGTAAACGAGAGGCGATGAGACCTCCACAAATTCCACCTTTCTCACGGTTAGTAGCAAGTCTATAAGCTATCAATGCCCCCAAATTATAAGTCCTACTACCTTGAAGTGCCGCAGCTAGAAAAGCTAAATCCGGGATAGAAAGTTTACCACCGATCTTTCTAGCAAGAACACATTTAGTAATGAAATAGGCAAAGTAGCGGATAGCCGGGAGCTGAATGCTAGTGATTTTACCACTATCCTCTGAGAAACTCCTTCCATAGCAAATCATCTTGAAGAGGTTTAAGAGTTCTTGCGGCGATCCCCTTATCTTCTCGCATGATCCCCATTGCGGTACTCTAATTGCTGCACAAAAATCACTGAATGGCAAGTTGACAGCTTTATTGTAAATTTTATATTGAACCGTGGGGTTAGATCGCGACCAATTGAACTTAAAGTCCTGCACAAAAGACATAGTTAATTTTGCATATTGTCTTGGCTCTCCTTCAACGAAATCACTCAGCCCTGCTCGAGAAATTAGACTTTGAACATCTTCAAATATTCCCGCGCTTCTCATGAAATCTGCGCATGGGTAGTAGGAGGGGTATACTCCCTCTTCACGGTTCACTCTCATAACTTGTTGGACCTCCAATTCTTGTTGGTTCAATTGATATCTATTCCACTCCATTTTCTGAAATTTTCAACAAACAATATAAAAATTTGATTTGGTGACATATAATCAAGGGGAACTACTATAGGAACTTGCTAGAGTACTAATCATGCATCAAAACTAGTTTATACAACTTAGAACAAGCATGCAAGCTCACTAAACATGTTACCTACAGCAGCAAAATATTCAAGATATACTCAACCAAACAAAATTCTACTTGGATAGGCGGAGGAGTCACATACCGAAGAGCAAATGTGCCAAATTTCAGACAGAAATCTGGGCTGAGCAAAGAGATCGAGAAATCTGGAGCTCTTGAGCAAAAACGCGAGTGAGAGGAACCTGGTGCGAGTTTTTCGGGAGAGAGAAGATGCTGGTAGAAAGAGATGAGATGGTGGGGCGAGGGGCCCACACCACAGGTGGCGCGCCCTCCTTGGCCGCTGTGGTGGTGGCACTGTGGTGCCCCACAGGTCATCCTCTGGTGCTCCCGTGCCTCATCGAAAAATAGAACCAACGGTATAATTTTTGTGAATTTTTGAAAACTTTGAAAAATGCACATTTCTGGGTATTAAGTTTATTATTACTGGCCAGGAAATTTTTTGGAATCTCCAATTAACTAAGGAACTTTGCAAATTAAAAATGCTACAGCAACTAGAGCAAGTGGAGGAAGAAAGAGATGTTGTTTACCTCCTCTATGCATATAAAAGGTATTTGTTAACAAGGTTGATCAAGTCTTGCCACCAAATAAATTTTACATAGCATAAGAAGAAATAAACCTCAAATCAATCATGTTACCTTGAATTGTATTGATATGGATCCAATCACGAGAGTTTGATATTCTTCCTTAGGCTCATATATAGGACAATCAATAGTTCCCACTTTGATAGTTCTCACATTAAAAATAGTATTGACTCCACATACTTTATCAATCTTCTTGGGGAAATAAATGGTATGCTCCCTATCATCAACATTGAAAGTAACCTTTCCTTTATTGCAATCAATAACAGCCCCTGCGGTGTTAAGAAAAGGTCTCCCAAGAATAATAGACATATTATCATCTTCGGCATTTCCAACACAACAAAATCAGTTAATATCAAGCTTAGTAGTAACTTGAACAGAACATCCTCACATATACCAACAGGAATAGCAGATTTATCAGCCATTTGCAAAGATATATCAGTAGGTATCAACTTATCTAAGTAAAGTCTCTTATAAAGAGAAAAAGGCATAACACTAACACCGGCTCCCAAGTCACATAGAGCAGTTTTAACATAATTATTCTTAATAGAACAAGGAATAGTAGGTATACCTGGGTCGCCCAACTTCTTTGGAACTTTGCCATTGAAAGAGTAATTAGCAAGCATAGTGGAAATTTCCTCAATGGGGATTTTCCTTTTGTTAGTAACAATATCTTTCATATACTTTGAATAATGAGGCAATTTAATAGCATCAGTCAAAGGGATTTGCAAGAATAAAGGTTTCATCCAATCACAAAATTTATTATAGTGTTCTTCTTCCTTTGATTTTAGTTTCTTAGCGGGAAAAGGCATTTGCTTTTGCACCCAAGGTTCTCTTTCATTACCATGTTTCTCAACAATAAAATCTTCTTTAGTGTACTTTTTATTTTTAGCATGCTTTTCAGGTCATCTTCTACCTCTTCTTTATCAAGCATCATTCTTATCATTATCTTTATCATGTTCATTACCACTTTCAGTTTCAGCATCAAATAGAAATACTATTAGGATCATTAGCAGGTTCAGAGGATTCTATAACATTTTTATGTTTCTTCTTCTTTTTCTTCTTAGAAGGAGCACTAGGTTCAATGCGTTGAGAATCTTGTTCAATTCTTTTGGGATGCCCTTCAGGATATAGAGGATCCTGGGTAGAAACACCACCTCTAGTTGTTACTTCATAAGCATGTTTTTCTTTAGAATTATTCCCCAACAAGTCATTTTGCACTTTAGTGAGTTGATCAATTTGAGTTTGAACCATATGAAAATGTTTAACAAGCATCTTAACATCATTTGAGGTTCTCTCTACAATATCATGCAATTCACTAATAGCTCGAGAATTTTCCATTAAATGATTCTCTACTCTCATATTAAAATTTTCTTGCTTAACAATATAATTATCAAACTCATCTAAGCATTGTGCAGGAGCTTTCGAATACGGAATATCTTCCCTAGTAAAGCGTTGAAGAGAGTTTACCTCAATCATGGATGAAGGGGGAATTATCTCACATATATCTTCTATGGGAGGAAGATTCTTCACATCTTCAGATTTAATACCTTTCTCCTTGAGAGACTTCTTGGCTTCTCTCATATCTTCATCATTTAATTTAATCATACCCCTCTTCTTCAATATTGGCGTTGGAGTTGGTTCAAGCGTAGTCCAATCATCATGATTCCGGCCTATTTTAGCCAATAATTCTTCAGCGTCGTCTGGAGTTCTTTTCCCGAAAACACAACCAGCACAACTATCCAGGTATGCCCTAGACTCAATGGTTAGTCCACTATAAAATATATCAAGTAAATCATGCTTTTCCAAATCATGATCAGGCCGAGCTCTAATAAGAGAGCAAAATCTCGCCCAAGCCTCAGGCAATTTCTCTCCATCCTCCTGGTTAAAATTATAAATTCTCTGCAAAGCAATATGTTGAGCACTAGCAGGAAAGTATTTACGGAAGAAAATATCAAGCAATTCTTTTGGACTTTTAATAGAATTAGGCGGCAAACTATTATACCAAGTTTTAGCGTCATCCTTTAATGAGAATGGAAAGATTTTAGCAACAAAGTAAGTACGCATCTTGACATCATTAGAAAACAAGCTAATTAGAGTAGATAACTCAATCATGTGTTCAACAGCACTTTCTTTTTCAGTACCACAAAAGGGTGTTTTCTCAACAATAGCTATATGAGATAGATCAAGAGAAAAATCATAATCTTTATCCTTAATGTTTATAGGAGATGTGGCAAACTTAGGATCAGAGACAGTTTATATCTAACAGCATGTTCTGCAAGCAACTTTTTAATTTTTCTTGCATCGTAGTAGCATTGCATTTTTCAATAAAATCATCATTAAGCTCCACATAATCTTCATCAGGATCATCACTAAAATAATCAAGTTCAGGTGAATTAATAGGTGTAGTAGCATTAGGAGTTTCATATTTTCAATTTGTCTAGACCTAGCAATTGTAGCATCTAGAAAAGATCCCAATGAACCACTATCATCAAGCACAGCAGAAATATTATCAATATTATGAGAGTTTTCAGATTCAGCAGAAGTACCCGCATGTGAAGCATGTGGCGGTGAAACAAGTTTATCAATCACAGATGGTGAATCAAGTGTAGCGGAGGTATTCAGAATTGTACCTTTTCTTGTAGTGGATGGTAATATGGCGACCTTAGTATCGCGAGGTTTACCCATGATGGAGAATTTGCAGCGAACAATATCAATCCAAGTGAACTTCCAAATAAAGCTATGGGCAACGGCGCCGAAAATAGTCTTGATGACCCACAAGTATAGGGGATCGCAAAGTCTTCGAGGGAAGTAAAACCCAATTTATTGATTCGACACAAGGGGAGACAAAGAACACTTGAAAGCCTTAACAGCGGAGTTGTCAATTCAGCTGCACTGGAAACAGACTTGCTCGCAAGGGTTTATCGATAGTAACAGTTTATAGCAAGAAGAGTGAAATAACAACAAGAGTAACAAAGACAGCATAGTGATTTTAGTAAACAGCAGGATTAAAATACTGTAGGCACGGGGACGGATGAACGGGCGTTGCATGGATGAGAGAAACTCATGTAACAATCAGGGCATTTGCAGATAATAATAAAACGGTGTCCAAGTACAAAGCAATCAATAGGCATGTGTTCCATATATAGTCGTGCGTGCTCGCAATGAGAAACCTGCACAACATCTTTTGTCCTACCAGCCGGCAGCCGGGCCTCAAGGGAAACTACTGGATATTAAGGTACTCCTTTTAATAGAGTACCGAGCAAAGCATTAACACTGTGAACACATGTGATCCTCACATTGCTACCATTCCCTCCGGTTGTCCCAATTTCTGTCACTTCGGGGCCATCGGTTCCGGACGGCGACATGTGTATACAACTTATAGGTAAGACCATAAACAATGAATATCTTGATGAAACAATAACATGTTCAGATCTGAGATCATGGCACTCGGCCCTAGTGACAAGCATTAAGCATAACAAGTTGCAACAATATCATCAAAGTACCAATTACGGACACTAGGCACTATGCCCTAACAATCTTATGCTATTACATGACCAATCTCATCCAATCCCTACCATCCCCTTCGGCCTACAGCGGGGGAATTACTCACGCATGGATGGGGGAAGCATGGCTGGTTGATGTAGAGGCGTTGGCGGTGATGGCGGCGATGATCTCCTCCAATTCCCCGTCCGGCGGAGTGCCGAACGGAGACTTCTGGCTCCCGCGACGGAGTTTCGCGATGTGGCGGCGTTCTGGAGGGTTTCGGCGACTTCGACTTCTCCCCGTGCGTTTAGGTCGAGGCCGATAAGTAGTCCGAAGGAGGGCGTCGGAGGCCGGCCGAGGGGGCCACACCATAGGGCCGCGGGCCCCCCTAGGCCGCGCCGCCTTATGGTGTGGGGCCCTCGGGCCTCCACCTTACTTGTCCCTTCGGCTCCGTCGCATTCTGGGAAAATAGGGCCTTGCATAAATTCCGAGGATTTTCCCGAAAGTTGGATTTCGTAAAAACGAGACACTGACAGCTGAAAACAGCATTAGTCCGTGTTAGTTGCATCCAAAATACACAAATTAGAGGCAAAACAATAGCAAAAGTGTTCGGGAAAGTAGATACGTTTTGGACGTATCAGGCGCCCCAGCCTAGCAAGGCTGGCCGACCACCTCTTCCCCTCATATAAGGTGGAGGGACGGCTAGGGTTTAGGACAGTTCAAGTTTAGTCTCAATATTAGGGTTTTCCCCATTGCGTGTGTTCACGTGTATCATCCCTCCGGGGGTACGGCGCTGCCGTTTATCTATATTATCCGCTACGAAGGTTCTTGTGTTCATCAAGGATTGTTCAAGTTTAGTCTCAAGATTAGGGTTTTCCCCATCTAGCTCAGGTTTGAGGCGTATCGTTCATCGATCCGTTGCTTGCTGGATTCGTTCCCTCTTCTCCAGGCTGCGTTCATCGCGTTGTTGGGAGGATTCACTACCCTGTGTTCTCGTTGTGAAAGATCGGGCATCAACCTAGGAGGATCCAGTGGGTCGCTCCTTTATCATCTGGGAAATTGGTCTCTACATAGGCCTCCATGCCCATATCAATTACCAAGCTTATGATATTTATCATACTTGAAACATCTTATTGTGATATTGTTCCATTCCCTGTGAAAAAAATCTCAACGCAAACTTTTCTGCTCATTATTTTCTATGGGGTGATGTTAGAGGTTTAAAAATATCATGCTTGCTGCTATTTTAATCAAGAATAAAATTATATCTTTATGAACCAGAGATAACATAATATTCTAATCATTCTTGTATATCAAAAGTTCCAAGTAAAAATCATTTTGATACTCAAAAGAATGAATCTAACAAAATAAGGCAGAATCTGTCTAGAATTTTTGCTGCAACAAAACTGAATTTTTGGCACGACTTAGACACCTCAGAAAATTTATCCAACTTACGTTCCAATAGAGGATGGAAATTTAGAGCTACTGTGATTTGATCAATATTTTAGGGGTTACTAAAAAACTATAAAAATCATGCACCGAAAAGTGCAGCACAGAAGTCAGCAACTCCATATTATGCTTGCAACTTTAAACATCCAAATGGGTAAAAGCTCAATATTTTATTTTAAAACTAGAGAGTAAACTAAAAGAAAACTACATGCTACAACAATCATGAAAAATAGAAACTAAATATAAAAACATCTCGAGTTACCTCTCGTAAATCGCTTTCTTTATAGCCATATAGCTAGGCTTACTTACTAGATTGTAGGAGCAATTATCTTGTAGGAGTGATGCTTCTTGATTATCTCCTTCTTATTATTAGAAATAATACATGACAACAAGATACCAGGTCCCGTGGTGTCATCATACCAACAAATATATTTAACACTTTAAGCACATTAGCACACACCATGAAATATGCAACAAGTAGTAACGAAACCTAACTTTCTTCCTATGCATTGGGATTTTATATATATGAAATAATCACATCCAATAGGAGTATACCAATGCATATATAGGTAAATGCAACTTAGAATTATAAGTACTATAGAGAGGATACCTCCTCTTTCATAATAATTGCACTTACGTGAAGGAAAGTTAATGGTGTGACTATTTGAATCATGAATCTTAGAGAATTGTGCAATACAAAAAGGATCATTAAGTTTATTAAGAGATTAATAATCATGCTTTCCTCTTTCAAAGTAATTATGAGTACCACTTTTAATCATGACATCATGGATGCAAGAATATTTTCCGTAAGCATAAGGTAGTTGCAAACCATACAAGTATTTTTCAACATAAGCATATTTCTGCTCTATTGTGTAAATAGGAGATTTCAAGAGTAACACAGGAATCTTATGGATGAGAGTATTATCACAAACATAAAGTTTATCATTTTTATTCTCACATAATATAGTACTTTCTAAGAATGGAGGATTCTCAAGAAAAAATAAGCCATCATCTAAAGCATCATCATATTCCTTTTCTCATTAATAATTTTATAGTAGAGCTAGCATTGATATTTAGAGGTGAATTGTTGGATTTTTCTATGAGATGCATGGGCATCCCCAAGATTAGGTTTTGATCATAATCCTCATGCACAACTTTAGTATTTTCCAAGGTAGCAAGATTTTTTTATTATAGTTGATAATATAAGTATTATCACTAAATTCCATTTTTCACATTTGAAGGATAATAGATATGTGTCCTTTCATCACACGTGCCTCGTGACTAGTATCAATTTTTTCATTAATGAGGGATTCTAATTCATGGGCTGCAACATAAGCAACATATTCTCAACTTTCTCTATATCTTGACATGCAAATTTACACTCTTGATAAGCATCAATTATAGGATCATTATTATGCTTACATTGTTAATGAGAGTGTTTGTAACCATTTTTAGTGCAGCAAGTTATATTATGTAGTTCACAAAAACCAGTAGAAATTTCGTTGAGGTGCTCAAGAAATTCATATACTCTGTTTCCTTCTCTAGTTTATATATATTCATAATAAGCCCTCAAAGTTTGGACACACATAATCTAGAGAGTAAACTTTTTTATGGATTTTGCATTTTATGAAAAAGAACTAACAAGCAAAGACTAAAAACAAGACAAATAAAATACTATGCAAAATCTAAAAGAGATAAGAGATCTCATAGTGATGTTACCTCCCCAAACTTTGGTGAGACGCGGTTGTAAGAAGATTCTTATGACGCCAGAAAATATTTTGCACTTGTTGTGGAAGTTGACAATCACTATAATGCACTCTCTTCAGTTCCCCGACAACGACGCCATAAAATGTCTTGATACGTTGGGACTCTAAGTGCAGAGTGTTGTATCAGCAGAGTATTTCCCCACAAGGGTGACTCGAGGGTTTATATCGAACTCTCGGGGAACTGGATAAAGAGTATACTCTTCTCCCTTCTTCTAGCAATCGTGCATGTAAAATAAATGCCTTGTGTCCCTAACTCCACCATTTGGTTGTCAAGCACAAGCATTCACGTAAATAAATAACACAAGTAAAAATAAAGCAAATAAAACTAGACTAGATAAAATAACTAAGTAAAAACAGTAAAGAGGGTGATTGTTTTTTGGTGTTTTTGATGCAAACAAGATTTTTTTTATTTTCGTATTAAAATAGTGCATCAAATAGAGAAAAAAAGATAAAAGCGATGCAAAGGTGTTTATTATGATAAAAAGTGGACCGGGGTTCATGGGTTCACTTGACTATTCTCTCTTTAAGTTGTGGTGGACAAATAGTAATTCATCAATGAGATATGAATGTGCAAATATGTAAGATCAGAATTAATATGGGCATCACGTCCTAACAAAGAGATGATGCAACATGATACATCTCCAACGTATCTATAATTTCTGATGTTCCATGCTTGTTATATGACAATACCTACATGTTTTGCTCGCACTTTATAATGTTTTTATGCGTTTTCCGGAACTAACCTATTAACAAGATGCCGATGTCCTCTGTCTGTTTTTGATTCCGAAAGGCTGTTCGGGCAATATTCTCGGAATTCGACGAAACGAAGACCAAACATCATAATTCACCGAGACGGACCAGGACACCGAAGGGGAGTCGGGGAGGCCTGGGCCCCAGCACCAGGCCGGCGCGACTGGAAGGGGCGCGCCGCCCCATGGGGTGGGACCCCAGCGCCCTCCTGCGCCGCCTCTTCGCCTATATAAGCCCTTTCAACCTAAAATCGCGATACCAATCAACGAAACTCCAGAAAGACTCCAGGGGCACCGCCGCCATCGCGAAACTCCGTTACGGGGGACAGAAGTCTCTGTTCCGGCACCCGGGGACGGGGAAGTGCCCCCAAGCCATCTCCATCGACGCCACCGCCTCCATCATGCTCGTGAGTAGTTCCCCCATGGACACGGGTTCTAGCTGTAGCTAGTTGGTACTCTCTCTCCCATGTACTTCAATACAATGATCTCATGAGCTGCCTTACATGATTGACATTCATCTGATGTAATCGGTGTTGTGTTTGTTGGGATCCGATGAATTGTTTCATTATGATCAGTCTATCTATATAAGTTTGTGAAGTTATTGTTGATGCAATCTTGTTGTGTTTAATGCTTGTCACTAGTGCACGAGTGGCATGATCTTAGATTTAAGCTCTATAATTATTGCTTAGATTGTATCTACAAGTTGTTTGCACATGTCTATGTCCGGAACCCGAGGCCCCAGAGTGACAACAACTGGGATAAAGGAAGGCTTAGGTATGGGGATCACATGTTTTCACCAAGTGTTAATGCTTTGCTCCGGTGCTCTATTAAAAGGAGTACCTTAATTGCCAGTAGATTCCCTTGGCCCGGCTGCCACCGGCTGGTAGGACAAAAGATGTTATGCAAGTTTCTCATTGCGAGCACGTATGACTATATATGGAAAACATGCCTACATGATTAATAATCTTGATGTTCTGTCTTAATGCTATTTCAATCCTATCAATTGCCCAACTGTAATTTGTTCACCCAACACTTGTCACTTGTTATTGGAGAGTTACCACTAGTGTAGATAGATGGGAACCCCGGTCCATCTCTCATCATCATATACTCGTTCTACATGTCATTGGAAGTAGTATCAACTATTTTATGGTGTCATTGCATCTGTGTTACTGTTACTGCTGTTGTGTTACTATTACTACTGCTCTCATATTACCGTCGCTTTTACATCACCCCGTTACTAGTGCTTTTCAGTTGAATTGACAACTCAGTTGTTAAGGCTTATAAGTATTCTTTACCTCCCCTTGTGTCGAATCAATAAATTTGGGTTTTACTTCCCTCGAAGACTGTTCCCCTATACTTGTGGGTCGTCAAGACTATTTTTTCGGCGCCGGCCGGGAGGCATAGCTCTACTCATAAGTTCACCTGGGAGTACACTCTACCTCTCTCTCTGCTTTTATTTTATTTTATTTTGTTTTGCTTAGTTTACTTTTGTCTAGTTTATTTGTGCTTAGTTTATTTCTGTCTAGTATTATTTTTCTTAGTTTTCTTTTTGTCTTGTTTTATTTTTCTTATATACCCAAAAATCCATAAAAATTTGAAAAATCGAAAAATTAAAAACTGTTGTTATGGGAGAACCCACAACCTATTTGGAGCTTATTGAAATATATGAATTATAGAGAATCAAGAACGGGTAAAGTTATGAGTGCTGTGATAGAAAAATTGAATACAATTGCTAAAATCTTGCTTAAACGCCATGATATAAACTGTTGTTCTAAACAGATACTAAACATCTTAAATTTCAATGTGGCTTTAGTGAGGAAGTTTTAATTAAGAACTATAATTGGAATAGCTATATTCATCTTGGGTTCGAAGAGGTAGAACAATTTGTTTTATTTATGGGAGCCTCTGAGATAGAATCCTTCATGTCTAAAAATTATGAAACTTGTGTTGTTTGTAAGGACCTTAAAGATTATGTCTCTTCTATCCTTAATTTTTGCATAGAAAGTTACAGTGATAATCCTTATATCATTGATTATAAAGAGAGACTCATTAATGCACAAGAATGCACTCACAATTTGCAGGAACCAGTGGAAGAAGAAATTGACGAACCTGAAAACTCATTGGATGAAAAAGAGGAGGAAATTGATGAACATGAAAGCTCATTGGATGAAAAATAAGAGGAGAGTGATGAACAAAAGGAGGAAGAATGGATTAGCTACATGCCAACCTTCTAATGAGAGTAACTCTTTATCTCTTACACTATTTGATTGTCCTCCATGCTTACCAAAGGAGGATGAATGTTATGTTCCTGTGGATTCTCTTGAAATATTACCTATGAGTAAAACTTGTGAGAATAATTATGCTACTGTTATCTATGATAATCCATGGTACTTTGATAAATCTTATGATAATTCTTTGTTTGTGCCTGATGTCGAAATGCATGGTACTAAAGAGTTTTGCTTGGCAAATGTTTATGATAAAGCTCTAGATGATGGTCCTATGTTACTTGATAATATTAATTGTACTACTAATGAAAATGGGATTGAAGAGGTCTTGACTTTATCTAGGAGTCCCATATCTTTTGAGATTGATCAATCATCTTGTTATATTATTGATAAAAGTGGGTTTGAAAGTTTTAATCCCACTATTTTTGAGCTTGATAAAAATTATGTGTTTGTAGATCATGAAAAGCATGCTGCATGTGATAGTTATATTGTTGAGTTTGTTCATGAAGCTACTGAAAATTATTATGAGAGAGGAAAATATGGTTGTAGAAATTTTCATGGTACTAAAACACCTCTCTATATACTTGAACTTTAGAAGTTACTCTTGTTTTATCTTCCTAAGCTTGTCACTTTGATCTTCATAAATTTATTTGTGTACAAGATTCCTATGCATAAGAAGTGGGTTAGACTTAAATGTGTTTTGAACTTGCTTTTTGATGCTCTCTTTGCTTCAACTCTCATCCTTATGTGAGCATCATTAAAACTGCTGAGCCCATCTTAATGGCTATAAAAAAGCACTTCTTTGGAGATAACCCATGTCTTTATTTTGCTACTGTTTTGTTGTGTCTTCGAAGTTGTTACTACTATAGCAACCTCTCCTTATCTTTATTTTATTGCAATGTTGTGCCAAGTAAAGTCTCTAATAGAAGGTTGATACTAGATTTGGATTTCTGCGCAGAAACAGATTTCTATCTGTCACGAATTTGTGTAGGTACCTCTGTAGAAAACTCGGAAAAATCTGCCAATTTTCATGCGTGTTCCTCAGATATGTACGCAACTTTCATTAGTTTTAAGTTTTCTGATTTGAGCAACGGAAGTACCTCTAAAAAATTCGTCTTTACTGACTGTTCTATTTTGACAGATTCTGTCTCTGTTTTTTTGCATTGTCTCTTGTGGACTTTATGTAAGGCTTTCTAGACGTGGAGAGCTGTAGCTAATGTTTTATTGAGTTCTTTCAATGTGTCACTACAGGACTAAAGTGGATTAAAGTTTTTTGAGTACTAACCCCTCTGAAGTTTATGAGAAGTTTGGTGTGAAGGAAGTTTTCAAGGGTCAAGAGAGGAGGATGATATATGATCAAGAAGAGTGAAAAGTCTAAGCTTAGGGATGCCCCCGTGGTTCATCCCTGCATATTTCAAAAGACTCAAGCGTCTAAGCTTGGGGATACCCAAGGCATCCCCTTCTTCATCAACAATTTATCAGGTTTCTTCTATTGAAACTATATTTTTATTCGGTCACATCTTATGTGCTTTACTTGGAGCTTCTGTGTTTTTATTTTTGTTTTTGTTTGAATAAATTCGGATCCTAGCAATCCTTGTGTGGGAGAGAGACACGCTCCGCTTTTTCATATGAACACTGGTGTTCTTCGTTTTACTTTTAATGTTCATGACAAAAGTTGGAAGCTGTTGCATTTATTGCTATTTGGTTGGAAACAAAAAATGCCTCATATTGTCTTGGATAATTTGATACTTGGCAATTGTTTTGAGCTCTCAAGTAGATCATGTTTAAGCTCATGCATCATGTAGTTTGAACCTATTAGTGGAGAACTACCGTAGAGCTTGCTGTAATTGGTTTGCATGATTGGTCTCTCTAAGGTCTAGATATTTTCTGGTAAAAGTGTTTGAACAACAAGGAAGACAGTGTAGAGTCTTATAATGCTTGCAATATGTTCTTATGTAAGTTTTATTGTACCGGTTCATACTTGTGTTTGCTTCAAACAACCTTGCTAGCCAAAGCCTTGTACCGAGAGGAAATGCTTCTCGTGCATCCAAAACCTTGAGCCAAAACCTATGCCATGTGTTCACCATACCTACCTACTATGTGGTATTTTCTGCCATTCCAAGTAAATACTTCATGTGCTACCTTTAAACAATTCAAAAGTTATTATCTCTTATTTGTGTCAATGTTTTTATAGCTCATGAGGAACTATGTGGTGTTTTATCTTTCAATCTTGTTGGGCAGACTTTCACCAATGGACTAGTGGCTTCATCCGCTTATCCAATAATTTTGCAAAAAGAGCTGGCAACGGGGTTCCCAGCCTCAAATAATTAACTTTCATTAATAATTCTCTTCACATGTTTTGCTTTGATTCATCAGTAAGCAACTTAATTTTGCAAATAGACACTCCTCCATGATATGTGAAATGTTGGAAGGCACCCGAGGATTCGGTTAGCCATGGCTTGAGAAAGCAAAGGTTGGGAGGAGTGTCATCTCTAAATAAAACTAAAATAAATAGACACTCCTTCATGGTATGTGAATGTTGGAAGGCACCCGAGGATTCGGTTAGCCATGGCTTGTGAAAGCAAAAGGTTGGAAGGAGTGTCATCCATAAATAAGAAAAAAACAAACTAAACTACATGTGTAAACAAAAGAGAAGAGGGATGATCTACCTTGCTGGTAGAGATAACGTCCTTCATGGGAGCCGCTCTTTGAAAGTCTGTTTGATGAGGGGTTAGAGTGCCCACTACCATTCGTTGACAACAACAAACACCTCTCAAAACTTTACTTTTATGCTCTCTATATGATTTCAAAACTTGAAAAGCTCTAGCACATGATTTAATCCCTGCCTCTGCGAAGGGCCTTTCTTCTACTTTATGTTGAGTCAGTTTACCTACTTCCTTCCATCTTAGAAGCAAACACTTGCGTCAACTGTGCATTGATTCTTACATACTTGCTTATTTGCACTCATCATATTACTTTGTGTTGACAATTATCCATGAGATATGCATGTTGAAAGTTGAAAGCAACTGCTGAAACTTAAATCGTCCTTTGTGTTGCTTCAATGCCTTTACTTTGAATCTATTGCTTTATGAGTTAACTCTTATGCAATACTTTTTGATGCTTGTCTTGAAAGTACCATTCATGAAAAGTTTTGCTATATGTTATCTATTTGTTAGCAAATATAGATCGTTGCCTTGAGTCACTTCATTCATCTCATATGCTTTACAATAGTATGATCAAGGTTATGTAAGTAGCATGTCACTACAGAAATTATTCTTTTTATCGTTTACCTACTCGAGGGTGAGTAGGAACTAAGCAGGGATGTTGATACGTCTCCAACGTATCTATAATTTACGATGTTCCATGCTTGTTTTATGACAATACCTACATGTTTTGCTCGGACTTTATAATGTTTTTTTTTTCGGAACTAACCTATTAACAAGATGCCGAAGTGCCACTGTTTTCGCTGTTTTTGGTTCAGAAAGGCTGTTCGGGCAATATTTCGGAATTCGACGAAACGAAGACCAAACATCATAATTCACCGAGACGGACCAGGACACCGAAGGGAGTCAGGGGGAGGCCAGGGCCCTGCACCATAGGCCGGCCGGAAGGGGGGCGCCCCATGGGGTGGGACCCCGCGCCCTCCCGCGCCGCCTCTTCGCCTATATAAGCCCTTTCGACCTAAAAACGCGATACCAATCGATGAAACTCCGAAAGACCTGTGGGCGCGCCGCCATCGCGAAACTCCATTTTGGGGACAAGGTCTGCTCCCACCGCCGACGGGAAGTGCCCCCGAAGCCATCTCCATCGACGCCACCGCCTCCATCATGCTCCGTGAGTAGTTCCCCCATGGACTACGGGTTGTAGCTAGTTGGTACTCTCTCCCATGTACTTCAATACAATAATCTCATTAGCTGCCTTACATGATTGAGATTCATCTGATGTAATCGATGTTGTGTTTGTTGGGATCCGATGAATTATTTCATTATGATCAGTCTATCTATATAAGTTTGTGAAGTTATTGTTGCTGCAATCTTGTTGTGTTTAATGCTTGTCACTAGTGCACGAGTGGCATGATCTTAGATTTAAGCTCTATAATTATTGCTTAGATTGTATCTACAAGTTGTTTACACATGTCTATGTCCGGAACCCGAGGCCCGAGAGTGACAACAACTGGGATAACTGGAGGGGAAGGCTTAGGTATGAGGATCACATGTTTTCACCAAGTGTTAATGCTTTGCTCCTGCTCTATTAAAAGGAGTACCTTAATTGCCAGTAGATTCCCTTGAGGCCCGGCTGCCACCGGCTGGTAGGACAAAAGATGTTATGCAAGTTTCTCATTGCGAGCACGTATGACTATATATGGAAAACATGCCTACATGATTAATAATCTTGATGTTCTGTCTTAATGCTATTTCAATCCTATCAATTGCCCAACTGTAATTTGTTCACCCAACACTTGTCACTTGTTATTGGAGAGTTACCACTAGTGTAGATAGATGGGAACCCCGGTCCATCTCTCATCATCATATACTCGTTCTACATGTCATTGGAAGTAGTATCAACTATTTTATGGTGTCATTGCATCTGTGTTACTGTTACTTGTTTTATTGTCACTACTGCTCTCATATTTCTGCTTTACATGTTACTAGTGCTTCTGGTGCAAATGAATTGACAACTCCTGTTAAGGCTTATAAGTATTCTTTACCTCTGTCGAATCAATAAATTTGGGTTTTACTTCCCTCGAAGACTGTTGCGATCCCCTATACTTGTG
The DNA here is from genome assembly GCA_030979885.1 of Lolium multiflorum. NCBI lineage: Eukaryota > Viridiplantae > Streptophyta > Magnoliopsida > Poales > Poaceae > Lolium > Lolium multiflorum. The sequence goes on from CM061749.1 coordinate 338,181,066, forward strand.
GGTCATCACAACACATCTCTCTTATACTCCACAAGAAAGAAACTTCATCAATCTTGTATTAAGAATTAACAGAGCATAGCAATAAGTACTTTGACATGAAGTTTGAATATCAAATATGCTACCTTGAACAAACAAGATCATCACTACTGTCACGTGATGAACATAGCACATGCATTCACTTTATCCCTAGTAAGGTAGCAAAAGAAAAGACAAAGCCATAATAAATCTTGAACATATTGTCACTATCCAATCACTAGAACCAGGCTACTCCATCTAATACACACATCACCCCACACACACTCTTGCACATATGTTTGATCAGAAAAAATACTTAAGAACATGGTACATAATATGCATATATCAATACATCTCACACATAATATGATCAGATACCATAAAACAATATCATAGAGTAAGTACCCACCATATCGGTATTACAAATATGACCATAATCATGGTAGGAAGCTCATATGGCATTAAGAACTATCAAGAACATGAGAGGAATAGATCAAGCTACTGCCACAAACTCGTAGTCCAGAGGTGGACTACTCCCCCTTGGTCATGGTGATGATGATGAAGACGTTGTAAAAGGTGGAGATCCCTCCGGCGGTGACCCCGATGGAGTTTCCCCCTCCAATCTTCTCTGTAGCAGCCTCCATTTTTGTGTTTCTGTGTTTATGTGGAGCTCTTCTCCCGAGAACTCTTCGAGGTCATATATATAGTCGTTTTTAGGGAAAAATACGTAGGTGGGCGAAAGAATCGGGACAATCGGACAATTGACGACCGAACGGAGGTGGGTGGCGCGCCCTAACATACTGGGCGCGCCACCTGGCCTCTTTCGGCCCTCAGGACTCTCCTGGTGTGCTTCCAGGGACCAGGGTTCTTCTCCCAATGAAAAGTGACGCTCCAAAAATCTCAGGTCAATTTGACTCCGTAGAGGTCTCTGAAAGTGAAAATTACACAAAACAGGATTTTCCTGTTCTGCAGTGTTATAACCCAAATAAAGGGGATCATTGGTAAATCCCCATAAATCAATGTAAAATATGGTATTATCATCATATATGTTGCAAATATGTGGGAATTCAATATGATAAAGGTCAAAGTTCATGTATGCATTTTACATGCATCAACGGGCGTGGGTGGAACTCCTAGGCCCCGAACGTGACCCAATTGTAGGAGTTGGGGGACTAGGCTGGATGGTCGCGCAAGTCAAATGGTAGAATGAATTGGTGGCGGCAGATCTCGGCTCGGCGCTCGCGTCCCTTGCACGGGACCGGAGGCACTAAAATACGTTGAGAGTTGAGATAATGCTAGCTACCAGCAAAGGCACCGATTGATTCACGTCTTACAACCAACTCTCGTAATCCAACAAGACGTAGTGGCACTCCCGCACCTTCTTCTTGCTGCAATGAGACGATCCAACCTCGTGGTCGTTCTTTTTTTTGGGGTAAAGCCAGCCCTTGCCCATGGCGCTCATGCTCGATGGACGTGGGCAGCTAGCTACCAACGAAGTGTGGCCACAATGTAGGCGGTCTGCTTCGCTTAAAAGGGGTCAGGGCCGATCCTGAGATTTCGAAGGCCCGGGGCGGAACTAAAATTTTGGGCCCCTCTTACTAATTACTATAATTTTTTTACCCGCATGTATGAGATGTTAAAAAATAAATACTTTAAGTATATCCAATTGCAATATTCATATAAAAATAATAATGTTTACATAATACCTTAAAATTTTCTGCGGCAATTCCTAGAAGCAAAGTCACTGACGATGGAGTCAATATCAATCTCGTCCATTAACTTCTTCTCGATGCATAGAGTTGCCAAACCATTTAACCTCTCTTGAGACATTACAGATCTCAAATAGTTCTTCAATAATTTCAACTTTGAAAAGCTTCTTTCAGCTGATGCAACAGTCACGGGCATAGTAAATAAGAGCCGATAAGCGATAGAAATATTAGGATAACACTTAACTCAAAAATCTCCATAGCAGACATTGGTGTATCAGTATCTGGCAAAGTGAACTTCATAACACTTAACTCGGAAATAAGTGCATTCAACTCAACATCACATGTATCAGGTTTACCAGATTTGCCCGGCTGAGTAAAAGTTTTTGCTTGAAGTGCTCGCGTTGCTCTTCAAAAATTTAAACATAGACCCTCTCTGTGATTCAATTGATTTTTTTTCTTGTTGTTTCCTTCTTCTTTTTTTAGCACCGGATTCAGGCGCCATAATTAATTAACCTAGCTCCTACAAATAAGAACAGCAACTACTAATAAAAATTTAGAACACGAATTACAGCAGATAGTTGAATTTCAAGAGAACGATGGCAGCCGGCAGACGTTCTTTTCTTACCTTCTATGGAGATTCGGTGCACAGCAGAGGACTGGGACTGCGGCGGAGCGGACCAGGCAGGGCACCACCGCACGTCCGCACCAGATCGTCGCAGGGTCGGCCGGTCGGCGGTCAGCGTCGGCGGCAGGAAACCGCGATCGCCTGGCGGCCTGGGCGAACCGCGAGGGCACCGCGCGACGTTCTGTTTCCAACGCTGCGTATCGGGAACCAACTATGGATGAATCGATCGAGATCAATGATCTGCGTACTCTACTCCTACGTATTCCTGGCCGGCCGGCCGGATCGGCAAAGGCCCAAAGTTTACATTGAAGCCCATGTAAAAACGTTAATTTTTTTTTTACAACTTATAGTAAGCCTGCTTATATAAAAATTTTGGGCCCCTAATTTTTTTGGGCCCGGGGCGGCCGCCCCGCCAGCCCCTCCCCAGGGCCGGGCCTGAAGGGGTGGGTGCTGCCTCGCCTTCAAATCTTGGCGTGGATACCCAAGCGCCATCCGCAATAGCGCTGACGCGCGGAGGCGAGGCAGTGCCATTTACGCGGTGGAGACAAACGTAGTGCCGCCGGCCACACGTACTGTCGGTCAGAAGGCGAAGCTGGTGCTGTTAATGTTGTGCAAAGTAATGCAGTTGGGAAACCTCAAGTGGAAGGTACGATGAGCACAGCAGGAAGTTTTACCTCAGAAAGAAACCAAGGATTAATCGACCAAATAGGAGAAAGAAATCACTTTTGAAGATTTTGCTGGTTGACTTTGGCAAGACGCACTACTAGCGCCAGCAACAAAACCTGCACACAAAACAACCAAACTATTTTCCCCAACTTACAGTGAGGTTGTTAATCTCACTGGTTTTGCTGAAAACAAAGGATTAGACGTATAGTGTGGAAAAAGATGTTTCTTTGCAGTGAAATAAAGAGAACAATGCTTCTAGTAAATGGATTTATCAGTGTAAAAGAAAGGACCAGGCCCACAGTTCACTAGAGATGTCTCTCCATAAAGATAAATAACATGTTGGGTAAACAAATTACAGCTGGGCAATTGACAGAATAAAGGCCATACATAACAAGATGATTACTATGAGATTTATTTGGATATTACAATAAGATTCATAGATCGTAATCCAACTGCATCTATGACTAATAATCCACCCTCAGGATATCATCCGAACAAATTTGGGTATTAAGTTGCAAGCAACAGATTATTGCATTAAGTACAGTGTGTAAAGTAAACAATAGAATTATCCTTGAATAAAGCATTGTTGTTTTCTCCCTAGTAGCAACAACACATCTATAACCTTAGGAGTTATTATCACTCTCCCAGATTACTAGAGGCATGGACCCACTATCGAGCATAAATACCCCCTCTTGGAGTCACAAGCACATACTTATTCAGAGCATCTACTAGCAACGGAGAGCATGCAAGATCACATATAAAACGGGTCTATAATAAACTCACATAGTATTCAATATTCATCGGATCCCAGCAAACACAACATGTAGCATTACATAAATATGATCTTGATCATGTTAGGTAGCTCAGAAGATCTAAACATGAAGCATAAGGAGGAGAAGATAACCATCTAGCTACTGCTATGAACCCGTAGTCCAGAGTTGAACTACTCATGCATCACTTCGGAGGCGGGCATGGTGATGAAGAGGCCTCCGGTGATGATCTCCCTCTTCGGCAGGGTGCCGGGAAGAGCTTCAGAACCCTCCCGAACTAGGGTCGACGATGGCGGTGGCTACGAAACTTTTCGTGGATGGAGGCTCCGGTGTTTAGGTTTTTCCCAAGGATGTCAATTTACAAGCGAAACGGCGATATCGGTGGGCTTCCGAGGGGCCGACACCATACCTAGGCGCAGCCAGGGGGGCGTGCCTAGGGGTGGTGTTGCCGCCTCCTGGCTCTTCTCCGTCTTCCCTTTGGACTCCGTCTTCGTGACAGTAAAATAAGAACTTCGGGTGTTGTTTTGTCCAATTCCGAGAATATTTGCAGAACAAATTTTCTGAAATACATAAACAACAGAAAACATGAACTGACACTGTGGCATCTTGTTAATAGGTTAGTTGCAGAATATGCATAAAAATGTCACGAAGTGTAAACAAAACATATAAATTTGGTGCAAAACAAGTATGGAGCATTAAAAATTATAGATAGTTTGCAACCTATCACTGGTAGACTGGCTCGAGGGAGAAAGGAACCGACACGTGCTCTGACCGTGCCTCTGCCTCGGCGTGTTCTAATCCCAAATCCGGGACACGAATTCGTCGATGCGAATATGACGATCATTTTGTGTCTGGTCGTTGGGCTGGGGTTTTTCTCATTTCTTGTCCGCGCGGACGCGAGCGGTTGCTTGGCGTCCGTTTGGGTCCGGCCGCTTAAGATGCTACCAATATAGTCATCATAATTATTTGGTGCAAGTTTGTATCATTGAATAATTTAAATTCATGTCATATTTATAAATGATATGAATACTTGCCCATTTCTTATAGAAGTTTTCTTGTTTTGTAGAAAACGTTAAATAATTTAGCTTCTCTATAGTTTTCTAGCGGCTAGAAAATAACGTCTCGAAGAAGCATAGTCGGTTATTTGGAAATTGCATCTGAAGTTCTGAACCTCCAACGTGGCGATGTAAACGGACACTCAGTGATCGGTTGCGTCTGCGCGGTCTAAAATGCGTTAGGAACCAGGTCCAACGACCCGACACATAGTGACCGCACAGTATACCTTGGCACAGTTCGGGTCGGGCCGGGCCTAAAAAAGCCCGACGCAAAAAAACCTAGGCCTAGGCTCGGCCCATCACAACAAATACTTATCGGGCTTCGGGCCTCGGGCAGGTCTTCCTTATTTGGCACATTTCTCAAGCCCAGACCCAGCACGCAACCATCGGGCCTAAATCTTTGTCCTAGGCCTAGCCCATAGGCATGTTGGGGCTGGCCCAAGCCCAGGAATTTCGGGCCGGGCCGGGCCCGACTGGGCCGGGCTTCCCATGGCCAGGTATACCGGACAGTTCGCGGAGACGCAAACGCGGCGCATATTTGCGCCTCGGATGCGTCGCGGTGGACGCTACGCGGACGCGCCAAATGACCGCTCGCATTTCCAACGGGCCCGCCTGGCAGCGAGCCGTATCGATCGCATCGCTTCCACGGCCGTCGTTTCCGCGGTCTTCGCTTCCACGTCTGCGCCGCAGCCTTCGCCATCAATGGTGTCGCTTCCTCTTCGGCAGCATGACTGGCGGGCGGCAGCTGAGATTCTGCGCCGCCATCAATGGCATCGTGTCCCGCGCACCCGGCCTTTAAGAGTCGACCGGCATCGTCCCTGCCATTGCCCACACCACCTACACCTCCACTCCCACCCTCACCGCCGCGCGCCACCGCATAACCATGGGAAATAAGAAGCACGTCTCCAAGGCATCCGACAGCGGCACCAAGAAGGCGGAGCGGACGAACAGGGTGCGGCTACCCGTCGACGTGGCCCAGCTCATGCACCAGAGCTGGACGCGGTGCCACCGCTAAGGGGACGTTCACCTTCCTGGCGGCGGCTGGCGGCTCAGCCACCTCCGGGTGTCTGTCACGTCCGTGCCTCTGCGCGAGCCAGAGAGGAGCGCCGAGATCCGGCGCAGGCATACCGAGGACAATCCGAGGAGGCACGCGGGCTTCCTCGGCGACCGGGACTTCCCGTTTGAGCGGTCACCGTCGTCTTGTCGTCGAACACGGCAGCCGCCGGCGCCTCCAGAGGACGACGACGACGAGGACTGCGACGCGCTGGCCTACCACAACGAGGAGGCCAAGGACGACAGCGACGAATTCGTCGCCTGCATTGTCCACGAATGGCTTCCCGGCGACGATAATCGACGACAAGATCGAGAGGCTCGGCGTCTTCGTCACGGAGGTGGACCGACTGATGTAGTCGCCGCTACCCCGGTACGCCACCGGCATCATGCCGCCAGACCTCACGGAGGAATAGGCCCTACAACGGGCGCTCCAGAACTCGGCCCCTCAACCGCCACCTCCGACTCCACCTCCACCACCAGCGTACAATCCGTGGCAGCTCCACCTCCACCTCCACCTCTACCACCGGCGTGGGCTGCTCCACCTCCACCACTGGTGTGGGCTGCTCCACGTCCACCGCCGGCGGCACCGGCAACACCGGTGTATGTTCCGTCGGTTGCCAACTAGCCGTGGCCGGTATCGGATTTCGTCGTGCTCGACGACGACGAGGAGGAGTAGTCGCAGGTGTTAGTTTTTATATTTTATATTTCCTTTCTTCACTATGTAAATTATGTTTTTTATGTTGAAAAAGGCAAAACCCAAAAAATGCTTCGTGCTGGGGCACCCCGATGTAAACGGACGCGTAGTCGATTTCGATCATTTAGGGCATCTCCAACCGGCCGACCCAAACGGACGCGCTGGGCCGTCCGTTTTGGGCCGTTTGCGTGGTCGCCCGGACACGCGGACAGCGCCCCTCGTCCGCGTGTCCGTTTGGGTCGCGCGCTGCGCCCAACGCGCGGACGCAGCGCATTTGTAATAAAATAAAACAAAAATGAAAATAAAAAGGAAAACAACAAAACATAAATTTAAACTAGTTGGTCATTAAACTTAGCCCTATTTTGGGCAAATTTTACACAAAAGAAAGCCCTATATGGGCTTTAAACTAAAAAAAAACCCTAGCCGGTAGCACGCGGTGGCCGCCGGCGATTACCCCGGTACTACGCCGACGCCCCGGCGGCGACGCGCTATTCGGCTCGAAACGCCGGAGGGACTCGGCCAGGGCGACCATCGCGCCTTTCCAAAGTGAGTCCGGGTTCGGTTCGCCGGCCTGCGCATCGTGCTCCGCGCGCGGACTCACCGCGAGCTGCTCCTCCGCTGCGGCTGCAGCCCGCTCGAGCCGTGGCCGGAGCCTCCTCCCTGCGCGCGGCCCGGCGTCCTCCTCCCGAGCGCCGCCGACGCGTTGCCTCCTCCGACGGCGCGCCGCGAGGAAGGCCCACGCTCCGCCGCGTCCTCCGCCTTCCTGGCCGCCCTCCGCCGCGGAGGCGCGCAGCTGCTCGGCGAGGTGCGGCCATTTGGCCAGCTCGTCGAGATCGCTCTGCCGCGGGACGCCGCGAGCGCCGCCGCAGCTCCGGTCGTCCTCCTCCGCCCGGGGCTCGCTGGTGCGGGCCTGGGGCTGCTCGCCGATGTAGAGGCCGCCGGGCGGCGGCCAGCCCGCCTGCAGGTGTGCGTGCTCGCGCGAGGCCGCGCGCCGTCGCGAGGTGAAGCACGTGTGTCGGCGCGCATCGTGCTCCACTCGAACCACAAGTCCCGCTTGGGACTTGCGCCGTAAGCGGGGTCTGAGGTCCGCCGGCAGCCGCGCGCGCGCTCCGGATCTCCGCGACGCGGGCGCGCCGAACGCCGGGATGGGCGGCACCGGAAGCCGATCGGGCTCAGCGCCCGTGGGGAGGCACGTCCCCCACGGCATTGGGACGCCGCGTCCCGAACATCTGCGCCACCGCTACGGTGACGTAGATCCGGTCGCGTCGGGCGTCGGCGGCCCCATTGCGAACGCCGGCGCGCGACGCCGGCCGTCGGGCTCGGCGGACGGCTCAACTCGCGCTTCGGGCCATGGCGGCGCGGAAGCTCGAGCTCGCGCGTGCGGCGGAGGGAGAGTGGGACGGATAGGGACTCCCCTTCCCCCCACATTTAATAGGACCGGGCACCGACAGGGCCAGCCACGCGACGAGGCGGACGCGAGGACGCCGTGCCATCCGCGGCCACGCAAACCCGGCCCATTTGGGCCGGGTTTGCGCTTCCGGACTCCGCGGCCGCCCGGTGGCCCCCGCCTTGGGCCGCGTTTTTGTCCGGCTCGACCCAAACGGACGCGCGGGCGCGGTTTGGGTCGCGCGGTTGGAGATGCCCTTAAGCCGACGAAAATGGATGCGGGTAGATGTTTTAGGCGTCCGTTGGAGATACCCCTAGGTATGGAAGTTGCGTGTCATCAATTAGCTAGGAGGAGGCTGGTACGTGCTATGGGAACCCTAGGGTGGTAGGGGCGAACTATTTTTGCAAGGCAAGGTTTGCGTGATTGCTTTCTTGTGGCGCCGGACAGAGACGGGGGTCTCGTCGCCATGAGGGGTCACCTTCTTTGCCACCCACGTTCGCCGCCGTAGCAACAGCACTAGTACAGTAGTACTACGTTTGTCCACTGTGCGGCAAAGCTCGAGCGCCCCGTGAGACGCGGGCTCGTCCATGGCCCCCGCTTGCAGACGGGTGCCCCGACGTTGATGCAAGTCGCTTCGCGGCGGCGCCTGCGAGCCAGCCATGCTGCAATGTACGGTGCCGTTCGACGATGGGTGGAATTATTTCAGCAGAGCCCAATGAGATTGCTGCATACGCTTGCATTCTCACGCCACGTACCAAGTACGACTGTATTTTCTTGTTTTAGCAAAGGTTATGCATTAACTAATTTTCTTGTTTTGTGATAGATGTACTTCCTCCGTTCCACTATAAGTGTCTCAACTTTATCAAAATTTAGATATATCTAGATACTATCTAGTAGGTAGATACATCTAAATTTTTACAGAGTTGAGACATATCTAAATTTTTACAAAGTTGAGACACTTTTGATGTGATGGAGGGAGTAAAAAAGATAAAACATCTCTCAACAAGGCCTTATTTTTAGCACAATTTTTATCTTTTTTTTTGCACATCCCAAATTATAAACCGATTTTTCATGAAAGACTTTGTGCACACGTAGCATGTGGAGATATACACGTGAAATTTTATTTTCAAATTTTTTAATATTTCAAAATGTATTAAAGATGCATTTCAAACTAAAGGGAGCCAAAACATCATTTCCAGAGACTATGGTACTATTGTATGATACAATACATTATAAGATAGTATGATAGAAGTATTCTATGTTTGGTGAAAGTTAAACTTTTTTACAAAGAATAGAAGAAAAAAACAATATTCTTAGTATCAAACACATATAATTTTAAAAATATATATTTTATGATGATTTTAATAAAATAGATTTTATACTATAGATGTTGATATTTTTCCTATATATTTAGTCCAACTATATAAAGCTTGACTTTGAATAAACCGAGAAGGCGAGGTAGTTTTGAACGGAGGGATGATACTACCCACTATGATTAGTCTAAATCCGTGAGCTCGTGGAATAGTAAATTAAATGCATCCAATTAAAATGTATCAGCGCATTGGGAAAAAGATATTTTCAGAACTAAAATTGTTTTATGCGAGTCCGCAATTTGTTTCAATAGATGAGGACTTCAAAACTAAATCCAAGTTTATATATTTTAATTTTAAAACTAGTTCAAACGTTGATGTTTTTGATAAAGTTTTTCTAGGTTATTTGTTATATTAGTGTAGTACATATAAGTTGCAAGTACATTTTATAATAAATTACAGTATGGCAACTTTAGTAGGATAAATTACTGACTAAATCCAAAAGCTGCCTTTTACACTTTTAAATATGATTTCTGAATTTTCAAAATTAAAGGGCTTCCTAAGGCTCAGCCTCCATTTATGTGCTCTCGGTGGGTGACAAATTTGAAAGTGCATCTAGCCCCTATGTTTGATTTTCCTAATTAATGACAATCCTAAAGGAGTAATGGTTTCATTCAATTGTTTATGAAGGAATGTTCCATTGGTGTTGCTTGAAAACCATGTGTTGGACTTAAGGTTGTATGCCACGAAAATAAGGATATAAGTTGAGTATTTGCATCAAGATCATTAAATTGAAGAGATGAATATGATATGATCAAGAAGAAGAAAATGAAGAGAACTACCAAACATCAAAGATTAAATTCAATGAAGATGGAGTATTATGTGGAACTCAACCTATCTTTCCATGGGCTTGTACATCAAGGAAGGTTTCATATAGACCATTATAGGATGATATCAACCGGTGCTCATCATTAAGTTTGAGAAGTGCAAGTTCAGGATGAGCATCACATAAGAGATCATATACTTGAATGTTTACATACATGTGATGAAAATGGACATGTGCATATGCAATTAAATGACGCTTTCCCATCGTGGATTATGGGGAAGCAATTTATGAGTTTTCACCAAACAAGCGAAATTAAGATAGGTGTTTCAATTTGAGGCGCACATATCGTTGTCATCTGGATCAAGGGGAATATTCTCAAGTTAAAGGTTTGAACTTTATATGTTTTCCTTATTACATGTATCAAAATGGTTGTTGGGAGACTGAGTTGTAGATTCGATACTTATACTAACAAGGAGGTACAAGGAGGAGATGCCGTCTAGAGAGGGCAAATATATCATTTAATGTTTTCCTTCCCTATAATTTTTCCCTCGTCTTGTTCGAGCTAGAATATCTTCTTCCTTCTATGTTTTCCATTTGTGACAAGATTAAAAAAACTTAGGATTGTTCCCTCCTTTAATATGCTTTACTTTTGCCCGCTGGGTCCATTTAGATTCTTCATCTCGACGTAACTTAGCAACTTTATCATGATCATCCTTCATCGCCTCTCTATTGAAGGCTATGAGGGGCGTACTTTCTGCTATATCAAGACTATCTATATTATTTAGCAAGCGTTGCATTTTTTCTTCTAATATAGATTTCTCACCCATCCTCTTAGAAAATTACGAAGGTGACATATCTTATTCTGACACACTTTGATAGGATTATTTTCATGTGATATAACATACCACTTTTGAACCACTATATCATAGAAACCATCTAGAGGAAGACAAGACAACCTAGGCGACATGATAATGGTATTCGACACCATAGCTAAGTCGTTTATTCGGATGGGCTCTCCGGTTGTTCCTTGCTATGCTGATTTATTTGAGATTGGTGGCATGCTTGATATAACGACAATCGTTGATATATGGGCGACGAAGGACTATGAATCAGAGGTTTGTGCAATCAAGCACCGGGTTGAATTGTCGGTTGCAGAGATCAGGGTGCACCTTGAAATGTTTGACAAACCTTGTGATGTGAAGGCCATGTCTTCGGATGGTAGTGTGCTCGTGCTGGTTAGATTTGGTGACCGGCTACATCTTGTTAATATTAATGGAAAGTTGATTTCTTGTTTTTGTCGTAGAGACCTCGTCCTTACTAACATTTGGTTTAAACAAACTCTAGTTTCGCATACCTTCTTTCGGACACTTCAGGGTCATGTTGTAAGAGCATCTCCAGCCGCGTCCCCCAAAGGGATTTGGGGCGCGCCGGACCAAAAAACCGTTCCAGCCGCGTCCCCAAAGCCCATTTTTGTCCGCGGCCCGATACGGTGTCCGGCGCCCGAGCCCGTCCCCGTCCCACAGGGGACACTCCGGGCACGCCGGACACAACGAAAAGCGAGGCGAACCGACGCGGGCTCGACCCGTCAGCGGCTCGGACGCTCAGCCGCCGCCTACGTAGCGACGGTGCAGTTGCGGAAGCGGAACCGTCGCATTGGCAACCGCGCGACGACGCGGCAACCGCCGGAATGGAGTCGGGACTCCTCGGAAGAGCAACCGCTGCTCTTTTCGACTCTGCGCCGCCGTTCATCCGCGCTCAATAAGACCCGTACGTCGGTGCTTTTGGATCTTCACCTCGCATCCGACACCTCCAGCGACGATGAGCTACATCTCCGAGCTCCCGTCCGACACCTCCGAGGGAAAGCCTGCTGGATGGCGCCATTGGTGGGAGAAAGCTCGGACGCCCAGCAGCGGCGACGATTCCCTCCCGCCACTTGACATCGCGGAGGAATGGCTGGGCGTGGAGGAGGACGCGGAGGAAGAAGGGTCAAAGGAGGCGACGGTGGCCCGTGCGAAGGCGGAGGCGGACGCGAAGGCCAATACCGCCAAGGCCAAGGCGCAGCCGGCGAGCACCGGCGACAACGAGGAGGACTCCGACGCGTCGGCCGACACTGCCTCTTCGGAAGAGGTGACGAGCAGGAAGCGCCACCGTGATGACGACGACGAGGCGGGGCCATCATCGAAGAAGAAGAAGAAGTAGTTTAAAATAATTTATATGTAATTTAATTATATTTTTTCAAAGTTTTATATGTAATTTGTTTATGTTGAACCGATTTGAATATTAGTAAAGAGTTTTATTCTATCTATTTAAATTATTTTTAATGTTTGGGGGCGGCGTTTGGGGGACGCGACTGGGAAGCGACGTCCCCCAAAAACGTCCCCCAAACGCTCAATCCGGCGCGTTTTGGGGGACGCGGCTGGAGATGCTCTAAGCTCTTTGTTTTTCATCTGAATAGTATTGAGTGAAGTGGTGATTTCTAAAATCCTAAGTGTCCTCGGGAACTGCAATGTGTGTGTGAGTTGTGTCAACTATGAGCCAACTACTCTATTTACTGCAATGTATGTTAATTTGGGTCCACCATAAGTAAGCTCTGATTGTTGCCTGGTTGCATGAAATTTGTACTTGTGTGAATTATCCTGGGCCAAAGTGGCATATGATGGTATGAGTTTGAACCAGTGCATGCTGAACTACAATTATGAAGTCGTTTTGGTCAACATTTGAAGTCGTTTCAAAATGATCTGCCTCGTGTCTCTGTTTTTCTGTACTGAAGAATTGACTTGGGCAGTCATTCAAGTGAACTCCGGGCTTTCAAGTGTCGGGTGGAGTTGGTTGTAGAGATCATGGCGCAATTTGAAAAGAATGACAGTTATCTGAATGTGCTGGTAGGCACTTCTTATGATGGTGATGTGCTTGTGCTGATCAGTTTTGGGGAGTGGCTACTTTAGGCTGACATCAACTACAAGTTGGTCGCCAGTTTCACCACAAAGGCCTTGAACCTGCTCAATTTTTGCTCAAACAAATCCTTGCTCCGCATACCTTATTTCCGACACTATCGGGTGATGTTGTAATTGGTTGTCCTTTCAATTGACGGTTGTGGAGTGAGGTGGTGCTTATTAACATCCTAACTGTAACCATCATGATGAGTTGTAATAACAAATTTGAGTGTGTTGGCTTTCTTTGTTGATGTGTGTAAAGTTATGATTTCAAGGTCTCATTGTTACGTGGTTGCATCAAATCTATGCTTGTTTGATACCCTTTGAGGCTAAAAGGAGGGAATGTGTGTGTTGGTGCTAAATTACAAGTTCTTTTTTGCTGTGCATTTGAAAATTTTGCTAACTAATATGCCTCTTGTATCTATGTTCTTGAACGGAAGATATTATTTTGTTTTCTTAATTATGATGTGGACCTAATTCTCCATCTGTTGTGCTTGATGCTATCCTTTTTCTCCATGTTTACTTGTTCTTACCTTTAGTTACTGCAGTAGAAAATGTTGGTTCTATTTTGTCCACATCTGAATTCTATTCCCGCTGAAGCGAGCATATAGATGTGGACAATATGTGAAAAAAGAGATGAAGCATATATTAGCCATTTAATGCTCTTCCTTCGAAGCTTTAATTTTATGTTTTGACACGGTTACCTCTGATTCGATGAAACTCAAATAACGCTTACAGGAAATTTTTGGAACATGGGTACTCCTGAACCCGATTAAACTTAGTCCGGGGCTAAGTTACGTAGTTGCCGTGACCCTAATTTAGGATGAGTTTCCTTTATATTATTCATTTAAAACTTGCCATTTTCCCTAAGCTAGATACTTTTGAATTTGCAAATAAAAATGCTGCAACTTCTATCTCATGTGTTGTTGTTGCCTGCTTGAAGATTGATGTGGGTCATGTGGCCCGCTCTCCTTGTTGGTCCTTTTGGTCCCACTATGGTTTTTTTTTTCAAAAAAGGAATTTGCATAAACAAAAACTCTAGACATTAGGACCCAACGGTGGTGTCATTCATGACGCCGCTAACCTTCTAGAAGGGGAAGTCCCAGCGTTGTTGCATGGCTTGATCCAGCGCGCCGCGATTTCTTAGGCAATCGATCCCAAGAAGTATCTGTACGCGAACAATGGAAAAATGAGATGGATAGCACCAATTGAGGCGTTGGATCGTATCATTCGCCACCATGCCCACGCCGACTGGGCGATCGGACGACACGATCGATGAGTCCCTACCGGTATGTATCTGAAGTTCTGAACCAACCGCCGCCAGAGAGAATAACAACTACCCATCCCTTGCCGCCAATCCATCTGCATACATAATTCTCACGCGTCGTCTCTGACCCTAGACTAGCCCGGCCCTAGCAAGGTGCGGCTCTGCACTCACGCGCACGGCGGCCGGCAGCCATGGCTCATCACCTGGTAGAGGAACCTCATCTCGTTCCAGGGATGGCGCCGATGCTGACCCGCGTGCTCGCCGTCGGAGGAGACACCACCACGCTAGGCGGCCTGGTCACGAACCTTCGCCTCCAAGGCTACCAAGGTACTATGCACTACTGTGCTAATGCTACGTACGTATAGGTGCAGCGTCTGCACATTGATTGGTCGACACTCTTTGCTGCTATGTCGCTTGCACGTTCCTACGCTGCGTTCTGATGCTATGATTTTGCTTGCTTCCTCTTGCTTGCAGTGACGAGTAGCACCGATCCGGCGGCGGCCATGGCAGGGCTGCGCCAGGACGGCCAGCAGGGTTTCAGCTTCGACGTCGTGATCGTCGGCACGTGCTTGGCATACCCCGGCGGTGCGCGCCTGGCTGCGACGAATAAGCTCTTAGAGTTTGCCGCCCGCGAGCCGCTCCTTTGCGCATACGGTAATTGGTAGTGCATCAACTTAATTAGGGTTCCGATGGATTTCTTTGAGCTACCTATGACATCTGTTTGTTTCACAGATATTTCTACCGTACCAAAATAAATCCGTAGTTAAATCTTAACCACCGTGTTTTTTTTTGTACGTTTGGGAGCAATAGAAATGGAAAGTCCTATAAGTGGAGAGATAACAGTTTTGGGATTATGAAGACGTTAGGAAAGATGGTTTGAGTTACTCATATATGTCGCTATGCATATTCCTCTTTGAAGCATAAATTAGGCCAAACTCCTTGAATGTAGAGAGCTAATCATGGTTGTTTCAAATTAGTTTTGTTAGTTTATTTCGAAAAGGGAGTAAATTCCGTGTCCATCAGTTCACACAACCTTTATTGTAAAGTTTTATTATTCATGTTCAAGTCATTACAGCTCATGGATCACATAAGCTCGATACATGAATCAGCAATCAGAAAAGATCTAAGATTAAAAAAAAAGTCTAGTTGTTACGTTTTGGTTTTGGGATTTTCAAATTGTTACGGGAAATTTGTTTGAGTTTGCACTGAAAAATTTAGAGCTATGCAACCGGATTCTTCTTTGAAGTGTAGGAGTGTGGAACTTTGATTGAAGTGCATGTTTGAAGTAGCTGCCTATTACTATTATAGTACATACGAACAAAACCAGAATTAGTCTACATGCATCATTAATATATTTATTGTACACATAGGTTTAGTACCACATATTCATAGTTAATCTGCATCGTTCATGTCCAATCTAACAAGATCAATGAATTACCAAAAATCTTATGTTCAATTTTTTTATGGGCAACCAAGCAGTGAGCCTAGCCTTTGCTATTCAGATTTTTGTGTTTTTCTTAACTTGGTAAATCGTAAACACGTAAAAAGAATAATGTTTGTTCTAGGTCAGAAACTTAATTCAGCTCCCCGGCACATATGCTCCCTCTACCATAATTTTTTTTTTGAAGTGTCAAATTTTTTCCCAGAAAAACATGATAATGTTTAGTAATACTATAGAGTACATTAACAAGAGAACATGACGTATTGACTCAGCATTAAGGAAAGAGAACAATAATTTCAACTTCTGACGAATATCTTATGTTACAAATAACACAAATGCCACAACTAAACCATATATTTCTTTATAAATCTAAGTTTCAGCATTTTGATCGACCTGCTCGGAAATGGATAAATAAATTAAAGTTTAGAAACCCAATTTCCAAATGGTTCTTTTTCTTGGTTTGACTTTATAGAAATATAACAACACTAGAAATAAAGCATGTCTGGACATGAAATTTGAGTTTATGTATAAACATCCAAATAATAACACATAATCCATTATAAGTAGATTTACTTCATCTCACCTAACGTGCATGAATGCTTCCTTATCAAGGTTATGGATCTGTCTTCTAAAAGGTGGTAGAGAAAAATAACAGATGTTGCATAATTAGTTAAAAATATACATGATTTCTTTCAATTCGTAAATACATGGTATTCAGAAACCATGTAGTCAAACTTGGATACATAACTTTTTGACTACTAATTGATGCATTCAAATTGGTCTGGCTACAATACCATCACTAGATTTGGCATGAAACATTTTCATAATAACTTAAATTTACAAAAAAAAAATAGCGTAAAGTTACATAATCAAGATTGTATTTGTGTCAAAAATTCATTTATTTACCCAATGGACATTGCAATCTAGCCCAAAAAATTGATACCAATATTTATGCCGTATATGCAACAAAAGATTTGATTCTTATTACTGTGCACTAGCATTTCTCATTTTCACTTCATATACAGCGTTAAAAGGAATTGACATCTTTGGACCCCTAGCAATGGAGGATCTCTATAAGTCCAGGAAGCCAGAGCAACAACAACTGGCCCAGAATCCCGAATTATCCAGAGCTGTTGGACCGGTGAACTACTCAACAAGTTCGTAGAAGCGCATGTTGAACTCCTCGTTGCTGGAGAAGGTAATGTAGAAAATCACTGTCATGCTCACCAATCAATTTGTAGTTAATCAGCAATGTGCTAGATTTATACAATCAGCAATGTGGTATAATTCAATGTGATTAGACCTTGATATTACAATTAGAACATTCTAATGATGCTTGTATGTTTACTTTTTTCAATGGTATGTATTTTTGCAGAACAATGAGTCTGAGACTTCATGGGATGACGATTTTTTGTTCTCCAGCGGTGACTGAAACACACGGGGCACCCTATTTCAATGATGCTTTGTTGGAGAGTTCGTCTTAGTTTCTAAAAGAAAACAAATGCCATCCTTAAGTGTACGCTACCAGTCAGATCGCTTAGTGGAAGCTAATAGATCTTTGCCAGTAGGGTTCTGATCGGTACGTCATTATGCTAAGATGCATTGCACGAAAGTGTTTTGCGCATGGATTTTTCTATGTAATAACGAAAGCTATGTACTCGAATTTTGAACCAACTGGTTTCATTTTGAGATAAATATTTTTTAAGTATGGCGTGTTATTCCCTTTTATTTTTTTCTATTTAAGAAGATATTGAAGGAACTTTAAAGTATCATTGTTGCAGAATGTGTCGCTCACATCATTCAGTGCTTTGCACGCCATTACTTGAAGAATAGATCTGAGATGATTTCCCCATTGCTTACCTTCTCTGTATGATACTGTGATACAGACAAAGTTGATGACAATTCTGGACTCCTAGACTTCTTCAGAAGCTTCAGGCTGCCTACAATGGTCTTCGAAGTACGCCTTCGCGTCCAACAAATTGATGTTTCATCTCAAAAAAAAAAAAACAAATTGATGTTTCATCTCATTGTATCTTGTCTATTGCTTTCGCAATTTGTGCCGGTTGACATCCAATCTGCTGTTTGCTACTCCTTCAGTGCGGCAAAGGTGTGGATAGATCTTTCAAACATTTGTGGAAAAGCAAAATTCCCTTGAAGATCAAAGTTGGCATCTTTTACGGTACCTTTTACCACAGCTAGGGAGGATAGAGGTATGATTTGAGGAAGGGTCAGGATTAGCCGATTAGATTAGGCCCGGCAGCCCAGTAAAACGTTGATAATGAAAAAATAAATAAAATTAGCAGTATTTGGCCCGGCCCAACAATCGGGTAACAGATCTTTGGTAGAGCGGAGAGAAACGCCCGTATCTGGGTCGAGGGCGGCCGCCGCTGGCATCGACACCCCGTCTGCGTCGATGGCGACCGCCTCCGCCGCTACCGGATCGGAAAGATACTGCATCTCCGGCGAGTGACGCCGCCACCAGGTCGTCCCTGTCCTCCATGGCGGGCGACTATCACGGGCGACCGCTGCCGCCACCGGATCGGACAGATACTGCATCACCGGCGAATGACGACGCCACCGTCTCCATCGCGGGCGACCGCCGCCGCCAGCAGATCGGGCTTGTCCTGCATCGCCGGCGAGCTATGCCGCCACCACGTCGAGGCCGCCGCAACATCGAGAGACGCTGCCAGGTACTCCGCCACCATCTGTCGTTCCTTCATGTACTCCGTATTTATCTTCAGAACGAAAATCCAGAGTACAAAGCGTCATGTACCTGAAAATTTTGGCCTCCTTTGTTAAATAATCCTTGCTACAGAGAAATTGAGAGAGTGATATCAGGCGGTCCAGGACGGATCACAATGGACTGACATATATACTGTGGTACATATTCTATCTATGACGATGCATACTAGTAGTATATAGCCTGGGAACATGCATGGACTTAAACTTTTTATTGATTTGGAATGCTCACACACGACCACGCCATTGCACATTAGTATTCTTCATGTATGGAGTAACCGCGTGATGCTATTTTCAGAACAAATGTATGCGCTATAGAAATCAAACCATGTATCGTATTTAACAAGCTTTTCAAACTTGATGGAATGTGCTGCTGAATTATTGTGCTCATACTCATTTGATGAAGTTGTCAAAATTAAACCTTTAGCCTTGTGGTATCTTGCTGACATGAATTGCACCTTATGATATTGTTGCTTTTGTAGATGTTGTCATGCCTTCAAATGTTATCTTGATGCCATCAATTTTCATGGCTGCTGAATGTATGAGAGTGAAACAACAAATCCGTTTTTACTGATTGTTGTTTATGCACAACGCCATCTTTCTCTGTAAGGCATGAGTTTGTGGTTAGCAAGACCTTCAGAAGTGAGGAAGAAGGATATGAGTTATATCTATATTTTTTCACCAATATTATTTCTGGTATACTATACATATTATTTACTGTGTCTCCTTCTTATCTCTTCATGCATATACCAGGTGGTTTGTGACTTGAGGAAAAAGCTCTGGATCAAGGTATCTACAAACCTCTGTTTCATGTCCTGTTTCGCTGAGTCAACCGACCTCCAATGTTGTAACTTCACCATGAACAATATAGCAGGAACTAAATTGTTCTTAACTTTTGCAGCCTCACGGAATCGATATTGGCTATGCAGTCCGTGCCCAATCTGCAGGTGCTGGTGCCTCGTCTTCCCAAGGTGGTGGCTACCACCGCTAATGCCTAACGGGATGAATATGCACAAAAGACGCTAGTCATGTGTCTACTAGACGTCGAGCTTTCTCATTGCTGACTGGAGAATAGATATGTTGGAATAATGCTGATGGTGTTCTAGTTAAACTGACTGTAATTGGAAGAGTATTTTGGTTGGTACTTATTTGCAGTCAACTAGTTTGAAATAAAATATTTTTATGTGATCTCTCCTGATGCTTGTTAACTTGTTTTGATGGAGCTCCGTAAGCAATCTCGACTGACGTAACAAAGCAATCCCAATTGTTGATTTGCGTGCTGAACAGTGTTGTATTCTGGTCTCACTTAAGACACCATTGTCACGTTTGTAGAATGGGTCATGTTAAGGTATCAGAGTGATTGCTTTTATTTTGAAAAAATATCTAGGGAAAAAATACCCTAAAATGTTCCACGAGAGATTCAGTTCCACGAACAAAGGTAACTGTACCATAATAATAAACACCATTTACTTTACAAGTCAGTTAGATCACCACTATAGTGTAAATCGAGCATAATCTCATTAGTAACTAACCATACAGTAGAGTCAGCAATTTCTTTTGTCTAGCCAACGGCTGAGTTTCAGAGTGCAATTGAACTATTTTAAAAGTAGCATAAAGAGTATTTTGAATCAAACAAGATAAAGAGTCTAAGACGCCAGACTTCTCAATCAAACAAAATAACGAACTTAAGTAAACACATGTAGAACTAAACTCTAGTTCGAAACATTATAAACTAACTAAAGTAAACACCGGAGAAAAGGATCATAGCAAATTCCGATCATGCCTTGCCACAAAGACCAGGATAGTTCTGGATGAAGAGGATATTGTTTGGTGGCTCTTGTGGAGGCTTGGCAGAATGAGAAGATTGATCACCCTGCACACAAGTAGATGAAAAAAATACTACTTCAAAAAGAAACTCAAACTTGTATAGTAGTTGACCATATAAAATCTCCTAAAGTCTAGCAAGTGATAATGTATAAATAGTAAGTAAACTAACTAGTACTTGATTTTGTTAACATATATCATAAGTGAAGGTGATGTTGCACCTTGAGAAAATAGGTTAAGTGAAGGTGATTTTGTTTACATATATCTGTATTAACACATTCACCTAAGAACAATATTTTAATGAACTAGAGGAAGCGCCAAGTAATTCAGCCTAATCTAAGCCAATAATGATGCATGGTGCCTCTTTTTCATGTTTGTCAGACGACAGAACGGGCACCACTCTCGGCCAGGGAGCTGCCCGACGCGCCCCGTCCTCATTGGGATGTAGGGACAGCAGGGTAAGTACCAATCACCGTGGTGAAGAGGCATCTAGACCTGCAGCCCAAGCCAAGGGTACTACTGCAGGATGAGGCATGTGTTTACATAGGTCAGGGTTAACAGATTCAGCTTCACTTCTTGCATATCAACTATGTGTGAGTTAAAAAATTAAATAAATACCTCTTAGTGGCATGCATCTCAATTCCGCACACTACTAATAGCTCCTTGATTGACTGTTCTGTTGATTTTCTCGGCACCTTGATTGGTCATTGTTCATTTTCTTGGCACCTTGATTGGCTGTTCTGTTGATTTTTCGTTGCCAATTGTGAAAATGAGCTTAAAATGTACGGACTTGTTTTTACAAGCTAGGTTCATACATCAGCTAATTGGAACATTAGAACTTAGAAGACAAAGAACATAGAAATTTGTAGACAAACATATTAATGCAACTGGTGGAAAAGCAATGACCTGTTTCCCTCTAGAGCCTAAAGGATATCTTTCATGCCGGTCATGCCAAGTATCTATATTAGTCCACCATACTAAGACAAAGTCCATTTCCTTTTCTCTAATTAATTCGTTTGAGGCTTTTGTTGATTGCGGAGATTTACTTCTAAGCTTATTTGCGCCATGATGACTTAAGACTGGACCCAATGCAATTGCAAAAGTAACATGACATGCAAGCAGATTTCACTAGATAGTGGACAAGTTCAGTTAGAGAGAAGCTTAATCAGTTATTACATAAATTTGGCTGGAGGTTCAGCCTTAGCCTTTGTCTTTGCATTCATTCATGTCATCCAGGGACTTAATTCTTTTGATGTGGGGTGGATCCTCCCTTCAACAATCTTTGTGTTTCATCCATAGAAATTGGCTCTTTTCTAATGGTCATGTATTATATGCAATTTTAAACTTCTATGCATCAAGATAATTGTTCTTCAACCAGTAATGACACAATGGTGTAGTAAAAAGGTACCAATATTCTATACTGCAGTTTCACTACTCATTTCAGAAGGTGGTATAGCACAAACCTTAAGGAGCCTGTTGATGTCTTCTTGGCACTCGCTCAGTAACCCAGTGCTGGCCACCAGGCTGCCGCTGAGAGCCCAGGCACACCTTCCCGGCACCCTGCGTGAGCGTCAGCCACCTGGGCGTAGCGGGCATCTCGCCACTGAACCCTAGGCAAGGACAATTGCACGCCAAACCCGTCCTGTCGCACGCAACTGCAGCGGCAGTGCAACGAAGTCCTGTCCAGCTCGACGTCGACCACGAACACTTGGAAGGACCTACACCGGAGAAGCTCACGCGCCGCCGATGTCTTGGACCACCGAATAACGCGCAGGCGACGCCTTCCATTTCGCCTACCAGCATCGGCGCCCTCCAATATCGTGCGTCACCGCTGTCCGCTGAGCTGTCACAGGCGTCGCGAGGAAATGAAAGCCAGGCACCTCTCCCGTACCACCCTGAAGACCTCGGCATTCTTCGCGAGCGAAGAGGACGGCGCCGTCGATCTTCGATCGGCGTTGAGTCAAGGGCGCCGCGGCCAGGACAGGCTGCTGTTCAGGTAGAGGGCGGCGGAGGGAATGTAGGTGGAGATCTCGGCGTAGACGTTGGTGGTAGGAAGCGAGGCGGCGATGTCGCCGGAGTTGTGGAGCGGCGGTGTCGCCGGAGTTCTGGAGCGGCGGCGGCACCCACCCAGCGAGTTCCCGGTAGAGCTAGGGTTATGCCCGTCCTCCCTTTCCCGGTTTCCCCACCAACTAACGTTTTTTCACATGGGCCTGGGCTGTCTATCGGGCCGTGTTCGTCTAGTAGGCCGTGGCCCGGCTAGGCCTTTTCTCTGTTTGCTGCAGAATTTTGCCCAGGTATGATACATACCTCCCACGTTTTAGAGAGGAGTATGAATCTTTCTAGACCTTTGGATGGACGAAAATGAAGGGCTGTTATTTATTTGAGGGTACCACAAAAGAACCCTCAAAGTTTGGCTTTGGCTGATCTGGCATAATGCCATAGCCATAAAAGATAATCTGCTGAAAAGGGGTTAGATAGGAGACTCTCTCTGTCAATTCTGTTCCGTAAATGAATCCATTTTGCATCTCTTCTTTTCATGTCCTGCAGCCAAATATGTGTGGAGCTTGGTGGGGATGGTTTTGGGTGCATCTACATATCCTGGATCTTTTGCATAATACTTCTGGTGGATGCCACAAATCTCCAGCACAAGTCGCAATGTCCAGATCACCAGCGTCGCAGCTATCTGCTAGGCGATTTGGAAAACGCATAACAACTCTTGTTTTGAAAGGAAATACTTAAAGAATCTTGCTGATTTAATTTGTCTTGCTGCGGCTTTAATGAAATATTGGACAGGTCTTCACTCGGACGTCGATGCGGTGCAGCTCCAACAAGGCGCGGATGCCCTCCTCAACCTGGCTATGGGTGCTGGAAATAGTGCACGTGGTAGCAGCTCTGCACCACATGATGCTCGCCGCCTGACGAACCAAGCAGAAGATGGCATGGGTGCTGACGCACGGAAGGATGGTGACGATATGAAATCTTGAGTTTGGGCTGGAATCAATTGGAGGAAAAAACTTCGCTATGTCTCGTGATGTTGAGGTTCAAAAAACTCTGTTGTTTTTTGCTGGTTCTGGGGGAAGTTTCTTGCTCCTGCTGTGAGTGTAGTGGTGGTGGTTGTATAAGGCTTTTGCCTTAGCTTCTTGAGTAGTTTGGTCCCATGTGTATATATATAACTTGTATATATATAACTGAAGTAAAAACCTGACACTGTGTTTTCGTTATCGATGATAATGAAAATTCGGGCCCGGTGAGGGCTTGCTTGGAAAAAAAAGTGTCACGAGAAGTCATCATGAGTAAGAACAAGAGTCCATGATGCGGTTGTGGATGTGCTTAGATCTAGATGTTCTGATCCAGCAGACAATGAAAACGTGGGAGAAACAAGACTGTTGTGAAGACAAGAACATGAGCTGCAGAAGAGCAAGTTCAGATCTGAACAATTGGTAATGTGTTGTTTGTCCCAATAGCAGCAGCTCCGTTTACAATGTACAAGGCTACAAGCAGGCGAGACTGCAGGCTTGAAACTGTAGCTAGCTGCATGTCCCCGGCCTTACAACCTTAATATCAATACTTAATAAAAGAAATAAAAAACAAACAAGCGAGCGAGCAAAGTGAACATCATACTAGAGTGGAACTAATAAACCCTACCTAATTTGCTTCCACCCAATAGTTCCCTTCATAATACCCCGGAAACTGCTTGTCATGTAGCTGGAACTCACGGTCCCTTCTTGGATAATCAGAGACAAATCCGTACTAGAGAAAAAGAAAGAAAAGTTCAGCTGCTCAGATGCTACTAGGATGGCACCGCAGTGTATGGGTACGGGTAGAGCCATCCCATATCCGTACACGTCGTCTTCAATCTTACCCGTACCCATACCTGCCAACGGGTACACCCGCGGGTAAAAATATTCATGCATAAAACACATCAAATGAATCAAAAAAATATGATATGAGGTGAAGCGATCATAATAAGGCTCTGATGATCACTAACCTACCAACGATTGTGAGACCGAGAAGGATGAGGTTCAACCCTAACAACATGAAGGCGTGATTAGGAGTAAAATTAAGTACTTTAGAATATTACAACGGCTCACTTGTCAAATTTAAATGGGTAAAAGGGTACGTGGGTATGGGTTCTACGATCTCATACCCACACCCGCTCTACTTAATGGATATAATATTTTCTCATATACAAATCCATGGGTAATGCTTTGTCTCATATCTGTACTTCTATTAGGTTTTTACCCGGCAGATACGCGGGTGATGGGTACTTCTATTAGGTTTTTACCCGGCAGATACGCGGGTGATGGGTACCCATCGCCAACCTGCTAGATGTGACCACTGTGAAAGCCCGTGGGTTCAGTTCGGCCTTCTGTGCGCGTGTTCGCCTTATTCTTTAGACTGGGCGGTGGCGGTGCTCGTCAATGGTGTTTCCGGCCGGTGGATCGACTGTAAGCGCGGGCTCCATCAGGGTGATCCCCTGTCCCCGTACTTGTTCAATATCGTCGCGGACGTCTTGCAAGAGCTCATCGTGGGTGATGTCTCCGGCTTGCGGCATCCGCTTGTGGACGACCTGCCCTGCCCGGTACGCGGATGACACACTCTTGCTGATGCATCTCAGCTCCGGGCGCGAGCTGCGATCCATGTGCACATAACCATATGCATCTCAGTTCTCGTCCCCATCCATGTGCCAGAAGGGATCGCGCGATCGCAGGTTGCCATCTTCGATTGCCCGCTGGCCAGCTTCCTCGAGTGCACATGTGCGTAGCGTGTGTTCAACATGCGGAATCAAGTAAACAGATCCAAAGATCCATGTGTTTACATACAAAAAAAAAAAGTCACAGTAAAGACTAAGTAGTCACCAGCACACTTGACAACAGCACCATAAGTCAGTAAGCACTGTAGATTCAGTGTAAGATTTCATTTCAGCTCAATGATTGCACATTGCCAAAAAAAATCAGCAGTTCAACATGCAGAATCAAGTACACAGATCCAAGGATCCATGTGTTCTTAAGACAAGAAAAAAAAAGGCACAGTAAAGATGAAGTAGTCATCAGCACACTAGACAACATAACCATATGTTAGTAAGCACTGTGGATTCAGTGTAAGATTTCATTTCAGCTGGATGATTGCACATTGCCAAGAAAATCAGCATGGCAAGCAATATGTATGCCCCTAATAATACAGCTTATAGAAAGTAAACAGCTATCCAAGCTGCATCCGGAGCAGGACTACATGTCCATTCGGACGACCGTTCTAACGACAAGTGAACTGGAAACTAAATTACTGTACAAACGAGGCAAAGCTGCCAGGATACAAGGTCTCCCTTCCACTTCTTCACAGCGGAAGATTATTGGGGGCCCTCCCAAGGGCTGCAGAGTTCGTCACAGCACCATTATCTACAGAGGTTGGTGGATCACTCGACCGCCTGAGGACCAACCTCAAGTGCTTCAGGCAGAGCCTTAGCCTCAAGTGGTGCTTCCGCAAGTGCTTCAGGCAGTGCCGCAGCCTCAGGCAGCGGTTCAGGTATTTTCCCACGGCCCATCCTCTGCAGGTGCTTGAGATGTTTTTCTGCAGCTGCCTTGTCAGCAGCTTCTCGCTTCTGAGCCTTCCTTGCCCGCCTCCCGGCAACATCTTTGGACACTGATCCTGAGCCTGATGCTGATGCCTCTTTCTTCTTGGGAGTCCTGGCTGGAACAGCAGCAGCATCAGGCGCAGTGACGACCACTGGCCTGGCCTCTCTCCTACCTCCTCTGACATACCCATTGTCGCCCCACCTCCTGTTGCCAATCCGAATGCTCGGTGACCTGCTCATGTAATAATTGTCATCATACAGGTCATCCTCATCACCATCGTCATATTGGTACTGGTAACTGCGGTAGATTTCCTCTTCCTCCAGAACCTCCTCGTGAGCCGCCACGACCAGAGGCTCGAACCAGGTGGCCCTCAGGAGAAGGCAAACACTCTCGTCAAAGAGGTAGTCGTGGATGCTGAAGAAAAGAAACAAGCATCAGGCTAACAGTCTACCTGAAACAACTGCATCCCCGTGTATTTGAGAAACAAGGGGTTACCAGCCATCAAGGGAGCGGTGCACGCTGAGGAACTCGAACGGGTGCTTGCATTGGGGGCATGATGGTGACTGCTTGTAGGATGCCCACCTCAGAATGCATGTTACGCTGCATGCACAGAATAGATTTATTAAACAGAATATGTTAGGAGTCCATTTGCAATTCAGAAATTACATTCGGTACAAAAGGGATGTTGCCAAAGATCTATCTGGGTCAGTGGCTGTTGCCCAAATCATTTTGATTTGTTAACTACTGAGATTCCAACGTGAAGTGCATAGCAAATAGCAATGACATAAGTTAGGTTCTTGAGGTCCATGGTGATGCATACAACTGACTAACCTACCCCCATCTCACATGGAGTGAAACACTATTCTAACAACATATATTATCAGATCAAGTGCTGGAACCCATCAGAGACTACCGAATGTGAAGTACGGTTGGTGGGAAAGAAATAAGGTAAATAGCACAAGCCTACCAAGACGAAGATCATAGAAGACTTGATACATAGCAAGCAACCAGCGCTACAAATAAGAATGTTGTTAAAAATAATCAGAAGAGCTGTCGTTACTTTAAATAGGGAAGGTGGGTAGGGCTATGGTAAATACGGCTGTAATTAGTAGCAAAATAGCTCCCTCCCCATATTTTTGTGGATAATTGGGAAAGTGGATAAAATAGGCTCGGATGCTCCTAAGAAAATTAACTGTTATAATGAGTTGGGAAACCGGATGCTAATCGAAACACTAAAGCCTACCAAGAGGAAGATCATAGAAGACTTGATACATAGCAAGCAACCAGCGGTAGAAATTAGAGCCTTGTTAAAAATAATCGGATGAGCTGTTGTTACTTTAAATAGGGAAGGTGTACAGCTGTTAGTAGCAAAAAAAAAAAAAAGCTCCCTCCCCAAATTTTAGTGGAAAATTGGGGAAGTGAATAAAATAGTACTAGTACTAGTTGCAATTGACGCAGGCTCGGATGC
Organism: Lolium multiflorum; assembly: GCA_030979885.1. Classification (NCBI taxonomy): domain Eukaryota; kingdom Viridiplantae; phylum Streptophyta; class Magnoliopsida; order Poales; family Poaceae; genus Lolium; species Lolium multiflorum. The sequence goes on from CM061749.1 coordinate 338,208,421, forward strand.
TCCTAAGCAAATTAACTGTTATAATGAGTGGGGAACCGGATGCCAATCGACCGAAAACAGTAACCTGCAGCATGTCGTAAGGTGCGGAGAGGATTTGATTAAAATTACCCCGACATGGCTATCAATCAGATTAGTACCAGAGTGTTACAGAATCTGCTCGCAGGCTAATGCAGGACAAAACAATGTAGCAAACAAATCGATAATCGGGTAGGAAAATGGAGCGGGTTTAGATGGGTGGTGGGGGAAGGGGATCAGGAAGCGAAGGGGATACGAACCAGTAGGCGTGGTCGCAGCCCTTGACGAGCGCCGTGTCCTGGAGGGCGATGTTGTCGAGGCAGATCGCGCAGACCCCGCAGTCCGCCGCCCCTTCGCCGCCGCCCGAGGCCGCCGCCTGGCACAGGAAGAAGAGACGCTATTAGATTGGATCGGAGGAGCGGGCTGGGGGGAGGGGGGCAGAGCACCCACCTTGTCGCCGTGGGGGATGGGGGCGGCGAGGGAAGCGGCGGAGGACCCGGCGGCGGCGGCGGCGGCCATGTCGGACGGTGGTCGGGGAGGGGCGGTAGGTATTTTTTTCCCCCTGGTTGGTCGGAGGTGGGGTTGGGAGAGGAGAGGGAAAAGGGTTGTGGAGGGAGGCCGTCCCGAAGACGCGAGCGAGCGAGCGAGAGGGGAATCGGGTGGGGAGATGCCGTCCGTTTATTCGCTTGCTCACCGCAGCCAGCGAGCGAGCGAGCGGCTTGGGCGCCACGCTTGGTCGGTGGTCAATGTCCATGGCCACGGAAGCAAAGTGGAAAGCCCAGCTGAGGAGAGGAGACTAGGCCACATGCATATGGATCGTGGACGTCGTGTTGGGCTCAGAAGAGGTACGCGTGGTGGGATTGACTTCTGCATCCAGTTCATCACGTCCTGCCTGACGACAACACCAATTTCAGGAAGGTGCTATATGCCGACCTGGTCGGCATCGGGGGGAATTCTTATATGCCCATCAGGTCGGTGCCTGCACCGCGCCGCACACCCCCGCGCGCGGTGTGGGCTGGCCCGGTTAAGCGATTTGTCCTGTTTTTTCTTCTTTTTCTTTTCTGTTTTCATTGTTTCTTTTTTGTTCTCTCGTTTTTTTTTGTTTAAAAATATTTTTTCAAAAATTACCAAATTTGAAAAATGTTCAAGTATGATAAAATTTGAACAAATTTTGAAATTTTAACAAATTTTTAATCTTAAACGAATTTTGAAATTTAAACAAATTTCGAGTTTTGAACGATTTTTAAATTTGCATGAATTTCAAAATTTGAACAAATTTTTCATCTTGAAAGAATTTCCAAATTTTGGAAGAATTTTGAAATTTGAACAAATTTAAAATTTCGAACGATTTTTAAAATTTGAACGAATTTCGAAATTTGAACAAAATTTTAATTCTGAACAATTTTTGAACTATGGACGATTTCCAAATTTTGAACGAATTTAAAATCGAACGCAAAAAGAAAACAGAAATGAAAAAAAAACATTACTGAGCCGGCCCACAGGCTGGGGAGGGTGTGCGGTGGGTGCACCGCACCGACCAGGTCGATGTATATCACCCCCCAGCGCCGGGAGCTCCTATGCGCCGAGCTGGTCGGTGGGGGCGAACGCACCGCTCACCTCCACGCATGCCCGACGTGGCTTACTGGGCCCGACCCAACAGAAACAGGTAGGATTTTCTTTTTTTCGTTTCTTTTCTGTTTGTTAATTTTTTACCATTTGAATTTTTTCGAAAAATAAAAAATTATCAAAATCTGAATACTTTGAATTTAAAATTGAGCATCTGTGCTTTGAACAATTTTTAAAATATTTTTGCTTTTTTAATAAAAACTTTTAAACAATTTTAAGTTTCAACAATTTTCTAATCTGAACAATTTTAAGTTTAAACTATTTTCTAATTTGAACAATTTTCTACTTTGAACAATTTTCGATGTGAACAAATTTTAAATTTGAACAAATTTTACATTTGAACATTTTTTAAATTTGAAACATTTTAAATATGAATATTTTAAAATTTAAACAATTTTTGAATTTGAACAAATTTCATATTTGAACGGTTTTCAGATTTGTACGGTTTTGAAATTTGAACATTTTTTAATTTAAACATTTTCTCAATTTGAACAATTTTTAAAAATTAAAATTTTCGAATCTGAAAAAATATAACAAAAACCGAAAACCGAAAAAAGAACAGAAAACAGAAAAAGAAACGAGAAAATAAAAAAATAAAAAGCAAAAAACGAACTGCACAAGCTAAACAGACCTAAATGGGCTGGCCCATACCTGACCAGGGGTTTATGGGCTTGGCCCAGTATCGCTGTTTGAGAATAGACATAAATAATTCCAACCAAGGTACACTGAATTCATGTTTATCACTTCAAACACAGCACATGCCCATTTGTTATTTCTTGCCTAATCCCCTTAACAACTAAATATTGTCCTGGTTCACGGAAACTCAATTTTCCATGCTTTCATTTACAAATATGATGTTTTATCGCAAATCCTAATTGTGATTGTAATTTTTTTTTTGGTATAAAAGTGTGTTGTTGACTGCTTAGAGAATCATAATGAGAACAGAGAGAGATGTAGTTACATTTTAGCAATAAACTGTCTAGCCGATGGAACCTGATGCTCGTTAAACTTGTTTAACACAATCTGAATTGTGATTATTTCACGGATGGCTTGAAGGTCGACCTATTTTGAACACACATATATATTAAATGAAAACCAGTGTATAAGTAGTATGGAAATTTTTCTGACATGTCAGATCTTAAATGTAAAACCAATGCATAATGTTAATACTGAATAATGAAAAAGAATTAGAATCTAACATTTGAGAATGATTTTCGTCATACTACCTAATGAACTGAATGATAAATATCCTAGAATCATATTTGTAGTCATTAGAAAAAGGAATAATATGCTAGTCAGCATTAAAATATATATTAAAGACACAGACTAGCAAGTTAGATGATGTATAAGAATGACCTGAAATTGTGTTTAGGCACATGAACATATTTGACGCTGAAATCACGTATGTTGAACTTGAAACAACTAGGATAACTTTGCACAAACAATTGCTTGAAATTGAATATTACAGTGAAATTGGCGACAATAAGTATCCATTGTTTTCCGACTAGGCAAGGAATGTGCACCTACATAAATGAACTTCTAAACAGAGTGGAAAAATAATTTTACCCTACAAAAAGCAATTCATGAAAATGTCCTTGGTTTATAGAATTGAATAAATATGAACGTATTCTTAGCATGAACGGTTTCCCTCGTTGAACTAAATTAAAAAGCACGAACGAATTGTAATCATGAAAGGTTTTCTTCCTTAAACAAAAAAAATCCCATGAACGGATTCTTGGAATGAACTGCTTTTCTACTTGAACTAAATACTAAAGCATGACCGGATTCTAATCATGAACAGTTTCTTTCCTTTAACATAAAATTCACATGAACGGAGTCTTGGAATGAATGGTTCCTGTTGTGGGTATACTTTATGGGTATATCAACGGCATGGCCTAGATCCGGCAAGCCCGGGTGGCCCACAGACGGTGATGTGGCATGTGGCCCATCGGGCAGCCCAGTTGTTGTAGATCCTGAAGGATGAAGTCTAGCCCAGGAACAGGAAGCCGGATCCCAACCGACTTACGAAGGAGGCCGGATCCGTGAGGGCCCATGAAGTATCCGGATCCAGCACGGTCCTGATGGAAGGCGGATCCTTGACGTGCACGGCAAGATATTGTACCGTAGTTAGGCAACTTGTATTCCGGCTAGGACTCTCCATGTAAACCCTAGATCCGTGCGTCTTTATAAGCCGGATCCTGGGAGCCCTAGAGGGAAAAACGACAACTCATTGTAACAACGCGAAAGCGCCCAGATAATTCCGCAAGCAGCAGAGGGCCCGTCATCGTGTGTTCAAGCTGGGTAAATCGCGACCACCGTCCTGTGCACTCCGCCCTATGGCCCTACTTCTTCTCCCCTCGTGAGGATCCCTCCTCCGAGGCATCGTCGATAGACAACGACAGTTGGCGCCACCGTGGGGCCAGCGGCGTCTGGAGGCCGAAACCGGGAGGGTTCCGCCATGGGAAGCTACGACGACACCATCGCCGTGGGGCGCATCCTCTACGCCGGAAACCTTCCGATCGTCCCTCCGGACGAGTGCTGGATTCCGGCTAAGACTAACCCCGTCAAGCTCTCCATCGTCCCGTTGGCGGCATACACATCTTCATCGAAACCATCGATTCCGATGGAAACGCTGGTAAGAACGCGACGCGACCGCGAGCAGATGCAGCGCGAAGATCCGATCTCGAGATGCAAGAACTTTCTAAGGAAGATTCCGCCTTAGATCCGAAAAGCAAAACCCACCCAATCCGCCCCGAGCAGGAAACAAAGGTGGAAGACCAATGCAGATCCGCCGGTCTCCCAGTGTTAGAGAAGCAAAGGTGTCACTGTGCACTTCCTAGCCCATACCGCAGAGCCGCCCTCAAGAAGTCGGAGCCGGCCCTGCAGGTTGATGCACCGAAAACAACGCGTCCGGATCGCAGAGACTGTCGGAGAAAGCAGCGCTTCGGGTGAAGAATCGATCCTGGGCAACCTAAGCCCAATCTCCGGGGATACCTCCTCCATGGATACTGAAGAGTTCGATCGCAAGTTGAAGGAGTTCGGTGGCGGTGAGGAACCTGAAGTCGCATCCACCCAGCCTAAGCAGGTTGTCGCAACCTTGGCGGCGCTGGATCAACGGGAATCAGAGGATGAAATTACCCACTCCGACCCACAGCCATCCCATGCAGGATCTCCGCTCTCGCGGGAACGTCCGCATAAGGAAGTATTGTCCCCAGAAGAACTGGTTGAGCAGGCAGGCATGGATGCAATCGCACACTCGGATATCCTCAACAAACCCATAACTCCCGAAGACGCAGCAAATGCGGAAGTCCTAGAAGCCAAAAGGCAGGAGATGCTGGCCACAGCCAAAAAGTTTGCCACCACCGCAGCAGCAATGCTTGACGAGAGGAAGGAGGCCGCGAACTTCGTGGACAATTTTCTCCAACGAGAATGTCAGGTGGACGAGTCACTGGCAAAAGTCAAGCAACTCCGGAAGCATTGGGAGGACAAGATCACTGAGGCTCAGCAGGAGGCTGATAGGATCAGGCGAGAAGCTGTAGCTCCCCGCAAAATCACCTTCGCAACTCCGACTGAGCAACAGCCGTTCACCACTCCAAAGGATAATATGAAGAAGGTTGTGGAGATCTTGAAGAAAAAGGACGAGGAGATTGACATCGACTACGTCCGTATGCTCGTTGCTTCAGCAATGAAGCAGCAGAGCAAGGCAGATACTTCGCGCAGGTTGGAATCCAACCCGGATCATTGCATCTCTACCGCGCAGAAGGACGCCTACGACAATCACCATCGCGATGATGAATCGCGAACTGGATCCTCGGAATGCAGAAGGAAAACCAGAGAACACCCAAATCCAATCCCTGTACCATCAAAGACGCCTCCGTCAGATCCGAAAAAGGGAAAGGATGCAATGTACACTGGTAGGGACAAGTACCGTAACCCCTCACCTCCACCCAAGGGGTATCCGCGTCCCCCACTCCCTCGCCGCCGTAGACCAGCCGGAAACATCAGACCCCATGGGCCTGGTGGAATCAATATCCGCAACAACGCGCCTCCTCCGAGGAATGAGAACAAGGAGCGTACGCCGGAACCTCGCCGAAGCCGGAACACTGATCGTGAGCCCGAGCCTAGGAGGAGTCGGAACGAGGAGCGTGACCCGGAGCCTCGCAGAAGCCGGAACAACGAAGGCAGCCAACACCATGGTGAGGGCAGCCACCGAAGCCGGAGCCAGCACCGTGAAGCGCGAGGGGAATCAGAAGGCGGAAGCAAAAGGTCGCATCGGCCCCTCGCAGGTCTCCCTCCCCACCACCTAGCGGTGGAGGCGGAGGTGGAGGTGGAGGCGGAGGCCGGAGATCTCGCTCACGTTCAAAAACCCCCCACAATGGCATGCGTGATACGCGGGAACGTCTCAATGAATACAAAACTGACTACATCGGCCCAAAGTGCTTTGGCAGGATGATTCGAGAGGAACCAAAGCCAAGGATGAACCTCAAGCCACCCGGAAACCTGAAGAACTATGATGGAACCGAAAGGCCGGATACCTGGATCGAAGATTACTACAATGCAGTGACCTTTGCCGGAGGAACCCCTAACATCGATTGATGCATGCTTCAGCTTTACCTTGTAGGTCCAGCCCGGATCTGGCTCAGCGACCTCGAGAAGAACTCCATCTGCTGGTTTGACCTGAAGACCGCCTTCGAAAAGCACTTCAGGGGTACCTACAAGAGACCTGCCACGACAAGCGACTTACAGGCATGTATCCAGAAGAAGGAGAAACATCAAGAAACTTCCTCACACGATGGTTGGCAACCAGGAATGAGTGCGAAAACGTTGATAATCGCACGGCCATGCACGCCTTCATAGGTGGATTGCAGAGAGGAGGACTGCTGCGACACAAGCTCACTTGCTTGGTCAACGCAAATAAACTGACTTTGGATGACATGATCACCATTGCCAGCGATCACACCGCCGCCGATGACGACGCTGGCGGAGATCTCGCAGCTACAGCAATCCCCCTCCATCAGCAGAAGAAGAACTGTGATAGCGGTAACAGCAGCGGCACTAAGCGGAAGAATCCCCTTGATGACCAGAAGAGTGGCGGATCCGAGATGGTCGCCGCGGCTTTCCAACGCGGAGGTCCAGGAGGCGGAAGAGGCCGCGGTCGCGGAGGCGCAGCCGGCAGGGGCCAGCAGCGTAGTGACGAAGTCACCGCTGCCGGAACCCGCGCCCCCAAACCTATGAAGATTACAGAGACATGCCCTGCCTGGCCCATCTGGATCCGGCTACGTGGAAGTCCACTCACACTAACCGCAACTGCAAGTGGGTCAACGATCTAAAAAATGACCCGGAAGCAGGATACAAGCGAGCCCTGAAGCACCGCTCACGCGGCAAAGGAGGCAGGGCAAGAACAAGGACAAAGAGGAGGACAGTTCCGAGGCGATGGATGAGGATGATGCTTCGCCGGATCCCAAAGAAGGATCCGCAGCTAAATCTAACCCCTTCGGCAAAAAGAGTGTAGGCGCGTACCACACCTTCCTCGGAAACCCAACAGTCCGCGCCAGCAAGTCAGCTTTCCGGATCGTGAACGCCACAGTTCCGGCTATGCCGCAGTATGTCAGGTGGTCGGAAATTCCGTGCACGTTTGATAGGCAGGATCATCCTACCATCGTGCCGAAAGAATTCTACGCCTTGGTTGTAAGTCCCCGCATCGACGGCTGTGACTTCTCCAAGTGCCTCATGGATGGCGGAGCCAGCCTGAACATCATGTACCTGGAGACTCTGGAGCGGATGAACCTTACCAAGGAACATCTCAAACACAGCACCACTGAATTCCATGGTGTGGTTCCGGTAAAAACGCACCTCGGCAGCATCGTACTTCCGTGGCCTTCGGCGATATTAATAATTTCCGCGAAGAGATGATCACGTTTGAAGTCGTGCCTTTCAAGAGTTCCTACCACGTCATCTTCGGCAGACCCACCTACCACAAGTTTCACGCAAGAGCATGCTACATCTACAACAAGCTCAAGATTCCGGGTCCCAATGGTATGATTACCGTATCCGGAGACTACAAGAAGGCTCACGAGTGCGAGTTGGGCGAAGCCGCCTTTGCAGAGTCTGTGATATCTGGAGAGGAGCTGAAAAGCTACAGAGCCACGGTGGATCCGAAAGAGATGCATATCACCAAGAAACAGATCTCCGAACAGAAAACTTCGTTCAAAGCCGCGATAGAGACCAAGAAGATCGACTTCAAGGAAGGAGATACTACCAAGCAGGTCTCGGTCGGAGCCAACATGGACCCCAAATAGGAAGATGCGCTCGTCGAGTTCCTCCGCGCTAACATGGACATCTTCGCATGGCAGCCCTCTGACATGTCCGGAGTACCTAGGGAACTCGCCGAGCACTACCTCAACATAAAGCCGGGGGCTAAACCGGTGAAGCAAGCTATGCGATGCTTTGGAGATAAGAAGCGCCGCGCCATAGGAATGGAATTAGCAAAGTTACTAGAGGCAGGTTTTGTAGTAGAAGTTATCCACACCGATTGGGTCGCAATCCCGTCCTTGTACCCAAAAAGAATTCCGAAATACTAAGAATGTGCATCGATTACTCCGCTTGAATAAGCATTGTCCGAAGGATCCGTTTCCCCTGCCGCGCATTGACCAGGTCATTGATTCGACGGCAGGGGCGGAACTTCTATGTTTTCTTGACGCATATTCCGGGTATCATCAGATCCGGATGAAGAAGTCCGACCAAAAGGCGACCTCGTTCATCACCCCGTTTGGCACTTACTGTTATGTTACCATGCCCTTTGGTTTGAAAAACGCAGGTGCCACCTACCAACGTACGATGCTGGTGCCTCGAAGGACCAAATCGTCGTAACGTGCACGCCACGTCGACGACAATGCGGTCATGACCCGGAAAGGATCCGATTTGATCAGCGACCTTACAGAAACCTTTGAAAACCTCCGTCGGTACAAGATGATGTTGAATCCGCTGAAGTGCGTCTTTGGCGTCCCAGCCGGAAAACTTCTTGTCTTCATCGTCTCTAACAGGGGCATTGAGGTTAACCCGAAGAAAATCAAGGCAATCATGTGCATCAAAAGGCCAACTTGTCTCAAAGATGTGCAACGACTAACTAGTTGCAGCAATCAGTAGGTTCGTTAGCCGTCCTGGCGAGAAGGCGCTACCCCTGTACAAGCTGTTGAAGAAGACGGACAAATTTGTCTGGGACGACGCAGAGGATGCAGCACTTCAAGGGTTGACGGAAATACTCACCTCCCCACCTATCCTAGCAGCGCCAGAAGAGTCAGAGCCCATGCTCCTTTACCTGGCAGCTACCAACAGAGTCATCAGCCTCGTCATCGTGGTGGAGCGACAGGAAGAAGGACACGAGTATGGAGTCCAAAGGCCAGTCTACTACATTAGCGAAGTGCTTACGGAATCCAAACAAAGATATCCTCACTTTCAAAAGCTAGCCTATGGCGTGTTCCTAGGTAGCAGGAAGTTGAGGCACTACTTCCAGGAGCATCCCACAGTCGTGAGCAAAGCTCCGCTGTCAACGATTCTCAACAACGCCGACGCAACAGGACGCACAGCAAAATGGGGCATTGAGTTATCTGCTTCGGCATCAACTACAAAGCCAGACTGCGATTAAATCCAGATCTTGCGATTTTGTTGCAGATTGGACAAAAGTCTGACACAAATTTGAGCCAACAGAAACATGGGTTATGCACTTTGATAGATCCAAGCAGCATCAAGGCTCGGGAGCCGGAGTCACCCTGAAGTCCCCCACTGAGAAGAACCAAAGACGTCTCTACGTTCACTTCGAAGCTACAAACAACATGGCGGAGTACGAGGCTCTACTACACGGTCTGCACATCGCTAAGGAAATTGGGATCAAACACATCATTTGCTGTGGAGATTCCGACCTGGTGGCACAACAAGTAGCCGGAACCTGGAACGCCAGAACTCCGTCATGGCGGCTTACAAAGATGAAGTTGACGAGATCGCCAAATGCTTCCTGATACGAAGTCAAGTACGTCAGAGAGACGATAATGCAGCGGCAGACATGATATCCAAGCTCGGATCCCAGAAACCAATTCCGCCCGGTATTTTCCTCGAGCACCTATGGATACCTTCGAAGGGCGCTAACTCAAAATCCAGATGTGGCAGATCTCTGCTAGGGAAGTGATGGTCATCACTCCGCCCCGAACACACCTTCCCGACTACCTCATTGATCAAAAGTTGCCGCAGGACGAGGTCCTCGCACGACAGATCATCAGACGAGCAAGACCCTACACAATCGTTGACGGACAGCTCTACAAATGAAGCGCAACAGGAGTATTTGTCAAATGCGTCTCCAATCAAGATGGCATTGAAATCCTTAGAGAGATCCATGCAGGGGACTGCGGGCATCATGCCGCCCCAGTCACTCGTTGCAAAAGCTTTTGCTTGTGTTTTACCGGGCTCACAGCTAAAGAAGATGCGAGAAGGTAAAGACCTGTCGAGGTTGCCAAGATTATGCTACTCAACCAAACGCCGAGCCCAAGAGCTGAAGACCATCCCTATCACCTAGCCGTTTGGGTCTGGGGGCTCGATATGGTTGGGAAACTAAAGAAATCATCTCCTCCTGGCGGTTTTGAGTACCTCCTGGTTGTTGACAAGTTCAGAAGTGGATCGAGGCAAAGCCAGTGAGAAAGTCGATGGTGTTACGGCACTAAAGTTTGTCTGCAGCCTCATGACGAGATTCGGCATCCCACACAGCATAATCACAGATAATGGCACAAACTTTGCACAAGGAGAACTGAAGGATTATTGTGATGACGTAGGGATCCGGCTTGACCTTGCTTCTGTGGCCCATCCACAATCCAATGGTCAGGTCGAAAGGGCCAACGGTCTCATATTATCAGGGATTAAGCCACACCTTGAAGAACCGCTGCGACGCACAGCTGGAGCTTGGGCTGATGAGTTAGATTCTGTCTTGTGGAGTTTACGAACTACCCCTAACAGGTCAACCAGATTTACTCCGTTCTTCCTGATATACAGATCCGAAGCCGTGCTCCCCTCCAACATCATCCACGATTCCCCAAGAGTTTCCGCCTATAATGAAGAAACTGCTGACGAGGCTAGACAGCTATCTGTAGACCTGATAGAAGAAGCTCGGAATTTAGCTGACCAACGCTCCACCATCTACCAGCAGAAACTCCGACGCTATCACAGCCGTCGAGTTCAGAATCGCTCATTCATGGCCGGAGACTTGGTCCTCCGCCTTCGTTAGGTGAAAGACCATAAGTTGCAATCTCCATGGTAAGAACCCTTTGTCGTTAGCAAAGTGCTTCATAATGGATCATACTACCTTGTTGATTTCCGGGAGTTAAAAGACATACCTGCTAATTGACACCGGAAACGCAAGAGAGAGGATCCGGACGACATATACGATGAAACAGATCGCCCCTGGAACATTGCACAGCTACGTCCTTTCCACACTTAGCAAAAAAATTTCCGAGTTACATACTCTGTAATAGTTATACATGATCAATGAAATAAAGTATTTGGTTCACTCTTTGAGTCTTTTACCTCCTTTACTTGTTCATTCTTAGATCGTGTATGTTTTCCGACTAAAACCGCAGAGCTGGATATTTCCGCCTAAGCGTGTATGAAAGTTGTGATTTTCAAAAAATCGTCCTTTAGGACGTAAGCTTAAGTTTTCTGGTGAAAATAATTTCTGTTGCAAACTCATGGATTCCTGGTAGCAATTTCCGGCACCTTGGCCCGGGGCTTGTTTCCGCGGTTACTGACGGATTGCCATTGGGCTTCGTCGCCGCTGGCGAGTTTCCGGTTAAAGGTCTTCCGGCTCGTGGAAGGTCAAATGAGCAAGCCGGAAAACATAGAAACCAACACTTGCTTTCAACAAACGAAACATGCAAATAAATTTAAACGGATAGCAGGATAAGTACTTTCCGCCCATGCATAAGTGTTTCGTTCCTAACTACTTAAGAATTTAAAGTTATATTACAAACCCTCCAGGGGCCAAAATGATGCATTGTCTTTCTTCCCGCAGGAATAAGTTTTTCACTTCTCCTTAGCCGGAGAAGTTTCCCCCTTGTCATCAACCTTCGGAGCATCTTCTTCTGCACCCTTGGCTGGAGAGGAGACATCATCCTCACTCTCTTCATCGTCTTCGGCCAAAGATGCAGCGCCACCTTGGTCCTTGGAGCTTGTCCAGGTGTACTGGCTTCCGGATTGAGCAGGTCGGGACTCCGCCTCGCGTTCCTTGTCGAGCTCTGCTTCAAGGGGCTCGTCGGCTGGAAGAACCACCTTGTCATTAAATTCATTGTGGTGAATTCTCCGGGCGATGCGGGTGTCGTAGCCGCTAACTGCATCCAGTAGTGCATTCACATCCGAATCCGGAGGCACACCAGAAGTCACCCTGTTGATGTCAAGATCCGGGTTATGCGCCCGACACATAGCCAGGGACATGGCAGTAGCGCCTCGAGCTGATGATGCCTGCAGATCCACAACCAACTCCGGAAGAACGTCCATCCTCTGGATAAGCTTGCGAACTTCGCAAGTTCGGCTCTTTTTGATGGATAGGTTGTGACAGATCTTCCGGGAGGCGGAGATGAGATCCTTGCAGTCTTCTCCGGCGAGCTGGAGCAGATCATCACGTGGGAACTGGCTCCGACGTTCCTCACTGTATCCAAGAGGCTCTGAAGGAAACAATTTTCGATAAGCCTAACAGATTGAATTCAGCACATACATTACTATATGAACTTCGAAAATTTACCCATGACGTCTGAGTTGAGCAAGTCCCAGTGCTATGATGACCCCAAAGTATAGGGGATCGCAACAGTCTTCGAGGGAAGTAAAACCCAATTTATTGATTCGACACAAGGGGAGACAAAGAACACTTGGAAGCCTTAACAGCGGAGTTGTCAATTCAGCTGCACCTGGAAACAGACTTGCTCGCAAGAGTTTATCAGGTACGCTTTATGGCAGAGAGAAATAACAAAGAGAGTAACAAGACACAAAGAGGATTTTAGTAAAAAACAGCAGTGTAGGCACGGGGACGGATGAACCGGCGTTGCATGGATGAGAGAAACTCATGTAACAATCATAGCAGGGCATTTGCAGATAATAATAAAACGGTGTCCAAGTACAAAGCAATCAATAGGCATGTGTTCCATATATAGTCGCAATGAGAAACTTGCACAACATCTTTTGTCCTACCAGTGGCAGCCGGCCTCAAGGGAAACTACCGGATATTAAGGTACTCCTTTTAATAGAGTACCTGAGCAAAGCATTAACACTCCGTGAACACATGTGATCCTCACATCGCTACCATTCCCTCCGGTTGTCCCGATTTCTGTCACTTCGGGCCATCGGTTCCGGACAGCGACATGTGTATACAACTTATAGGTAAGACCATAAACAATGAATATCTTGATGAAGCAATAACATGTTCAGATCTGAGATCATGGCACTCGGGCCCTAGTGACAAGCATTAAGCATAACAAGTTGCAACAATATCATCAAAGTACCAATTACGGACACTAGGCACTATGCCCTAACAATCTTATGCTTATTACATGACCAATCTCATCCAATCCCTACCATCCCCTTCGGCCTACAGCGGGGAATTACTCACACATGGATGGGGAAACATGGCTGGTTGATGTAGAGGTGTTGGCGGTGATGGCGGCGATGATCTCCTCCAATTCCCCGTCCCGCGGAGTGCCGGGAACGGAGACTTCGGCTCCCGCGACGGAGTTCGCGATGTGGAGGCGTTTCCGGAGGGTTTCCGCGACTTCGACTTCTCCCCGTGCGCTTTTAGGTCGAGGCCGATAAAGTCCGAAGGAGGGCGTCGGAGGCCGGTCGAGGGGGACCACACCATAGGCCGCGCCCCTCGGGCCGCGCTGCCCTATGGTGTGGGGCCCTCGGCCTCCACCTTAATTGTCTCCTGGCTCCGTCATTATTCTGGAAAATAGGGCCTCTGCATAAATTTCGAGGATTTTCCCTGAAAGTTGGATTTCTGCACAAAAACGAGACACTTGAGCGCCATGAAAACAGCGTTAGTCCGGTTAGTTGCATCCAAAGTGCACAAATTAGAGGCAAACAATAGCAAAAGTGTTCGGGAAAGTAGATACGTTTTGGACGTATCAACTCCCCCAAGCTTAGCTTATTGCTTGTCCTCAAGCAATTCAGTTAACAACTGAGCGATAAAAGAACTTTCACGAACACATTTGCTCATATGATGTATATATTCTCATGCTATGGCTAATACTTAAGCAATTCATAATGAGATACATGCAAATAAGATCATCTAACAGCTATGTCAATCATGGAGAGGTACCAACAATTAATAATAAGCATCATGAATCATGTATATAAGCAGGATTGCAATGTTCATAAGAGAGTATGATAAAGTGGTATCTCGCTTGCCTGTATTTGATTGGCAAAACATAAATGCCCGGGCACCTCTGGAGTTCATAAAAAGACTAGAAGTAGTGATTGTCAAAAGATAAATGCATCAAAGTTATACCACAATCAATCATATTTTGAGACAAGCATATTATACTAAGAATGACAGTTGTGCTCTCAAGATAGTGCTCAAAGAAATAATGGAGACACAACATAAAAGTAAAAGATTGACCCTTCGCAGAGGGAAGCGGATTAACATGCGCTAGAGCTTTTCATTTTTAAAAGAAGAGTAAAATTATTTTGAGAGGTGTTTGTTGTTGTCAACGAATGGTAATGGGTACACCAACTACCTCGCCAACCGGACTTTCAAGAGCGGCTCCCATGAATTATTTGCATATTTATGTGGCACTCCTTCCAACCTTTCTTTCACAAACCATGGCTAACCGAATCCTCGGGTGCCGTCCAACAATCACAAACCGTGGAGGAGTGTCTATTTAAGTTAATTAATTCGGGATTGGGAATCCCATTGCCACTCTTTTTGCAAAATTATTGGATAAGCGGATGCCACTAGTCCCTATGAGAGTCCAGAAGTAAATGACAAGGTTGAAAGCTAAACACCACATACTTCCTCATGAGCTATGAAACATAAACACAAATTGAGAAGCATTTTGAAGGTTTTAAAGGTAGCGCATGAGAATTTACTTGGAATGGTTTGAAATGCCATGCATAGGTATTTATGGGACACTCTGGAATAACTTGGTTTTCATGTGTTTGGAGGCACGAGCGTTCCCGCTCAGCACAAGTGAAGGCTAGCAATAGACTAGGGAGCGACAAATCAAGAGAGCAGTAACTGTCATAATCATGCTTGCTGCAAAATAAATTAACGGAGGCATAAAAGTGATACAAGAACTCTGAAGCAATATAGATCATCGAGGCTTAATTGACTTTTTGTTCAGTCATATGCATGCGTGAGCATGTGCCAAGTCGATATAAATGAATTATTCGAGGAGGATACCACAATGCCATACTTACTTATGAATAAAACAATGCAAGCAAACATCCATGACATGCTACTCATATTAATAGATTGGAGCTAAACATGAGAGATCATAAACTACTAGACTTTTTCAAATAACATATACCTCACATGAACCAACTAAGCATGCTCACATGGATGAGTATATGTACAAAAATGAAAACAAATAGAGTTCATACCAGCCTCTCACCACAATCCAATTGTCGTAGATCGTCATTATTGCCTTTTCACTTGTGTAGCTTGGATAATATGAAATGAAAACCACGCTCCAGCCACCGAAGACCATTGAACTCATAAAGAACTTTACAAAACCAAAGAAGAACAGCAAATATTTTTGGTGTTTTTTGAATTTGAGAACAAGAACAAGAGGAAACAAACAAAGCAAAATCTTTTTGGGTTTTCTTGTAGCAAACTAGCAATAGCAAATAAAGCGAAACAAATGCAAGAAACCAAAGCAAACAAATGGTGAAGAGAAACAACAGAAATATTTTTGGTCTTTTGTGTTTTGGGAAGGAAATAAAACAAAAACAAGAAATAGCAAACTAGAAGAAACACAGAACAGCAGGACGACAGAAATCTGCCAAAACCTGACAGCAGTACAGAAATCGATTTTTTACAAAAATCTTTCGTTGCTCAGCTCGAAAAGTGTTCAACTAATGAAAGTTAGATAACTACCTGGAGAACCTGCACAAAAATTGGCAGCTCAAAATGACGCTCTGGCTATTTTTGAGAATTTTTACGGTAACATTCCAGAATCTGTTTTCAGGCAGCACTTCCCCAAATATCATCTTCCTCTCATTAGAAAACCACTCAAACGAACAAAACAAGTATGTACAAGTATCCAGCAACCATAATATGCAAAGAATGAGTGATGCCGGTATACCTCCCCCCAAGCTTAGGCTTTTGGCCTAAGTGGAGTTCAACCCCAACGAGGGTCGCTGTTCATCGCCGGTGGATAATTCACGGCGTAGTCATAGTAAAGTTCCTGTGCAGAAGAAAAGCGTGGAGGCTCCACATGTCCAACATGTTGATGCGAGGAACTTGCTGCATCGGATGATGAGTCGAGGTGCTCCTCGATCTCCGTGTCGTCTCTTGCATGATGGCCTCCTCCCTCTATGTGTGCATCCAGTGCACCTTCTGTGACCGACCAATCTTCCCTGGAATCAAGGTTAGACAGAACAGGCGCAGGCAATCTTACTAGTTTCTCAGTTTTCTTAGTTATTCTCCAGACTTTCTTATAAAATGTCATCTTGTAAAACAGGTTACCCAAGTTGGAGGAATCAGAAACAAATTCATGTTTAATCATAGAGGCTATGTCAAGTTTTTCTATGGAGAATGGAATATCAAAATGATGAGGTTCTACATTATGAAAAGCTAGTAAACGAGAGGCGATGAGACCTCCACAAATTCCACCTTTCTCACGGTTAGTAGCAAGTCTATAATCTATCAATGCCCCCAAATTATAAGTCCTACTACCTTGCAGTGCCGTAGCTAGAAAAGCTAAATCCGGGATAGATAGTTTACCACCAATCTTTCTAGCAAGAACGCATTTAGTAATGAAATAGGCAAAGTAGCGGATAGCCGGGAGCTGAATGCTAGTGATTTTACCACTATCCTCTGAGAAACTCCTTCCATAGCAAATCATCTTGAAGAGGCTTAAGAGTTCTTGCGGCGATCCCCTTATCTTCTCGCATGACCCCCATTGCGGTACTCTAATTGATGCACAAAATCACTGAATGGCAAGTTGACAGCTTTATTGTAAATTTTATACTGAACCGTGGGGTTAGATCGCGACCAATTGAACTTAAAGTCCTGCACAAAAGACATAGTTAATTTTGCATATTGTCTTGGCTCTCCTTCAACAAAATCACTCAGCCCTGCTCGAGAAATTAGACTCCGAACATCTTCCAATATTCCCGCGCTTCTCATGAAAACGGGTAGTAAGAGGGGTATACTCCCTCTTCACGATTGACTCTCATAACTTGTTGGACTTCCAATTCTTGCTGGTTCAAGTGATATCTATTCCACTCCATTTTCTGAAATTTCAACAAACAATATAAAAATTTGATTTGGTGACATATAATTGAGGGAAACTACCATAGGAACTTGCTAGAGTACTAATCATGCATCAAAACTAGTTTCTACCACTTAGAACAAGCATGCAAGCTCACTAAACATGTTACCTACAACAGAAATATTCAAGATATACTCAACCAAACAAAATTCTACTTGGATGGGTGGAGGAGTCACATACCAAGGAGCAAATGTGCCAAATTTGACAATCTGGCTGAGCAAAGAGATCGAGAAATCTGGAGCTCTGGAGCAAAAACGCGAGTGAGAGGAACCTGGTACGAGTTTTTCGGGAGAGAGAAGGTGCTGGGAGAAAGAGATGACAAAGTGGGGCAAGGAGGGGCCCACACCATATGCATGGCCACCACCTTGGCCGCGCCGGCCTGTGGTTTGGCGCCTCCGGTGCCCCACAGGTCATCCTCTGGTGCCCTAGTAGGTGCCTCGTCGAAAAATAGGACCAACGGTATAATTTTTGTGAATTTTTGAAAACTTTGAAAAATGCACCTTTCTGGGTATTAGTTTATCATTACTGGCCAGGAAAAATTTTGAAATCTCTAAATAACTAAGGAACTTTGAAAATTAAAAATGCTACAGCAACTAGAGCAAATGGAGGAAGAAAGAGATGTTATTTACCTCCTCTATGCATATAAAAGGTATTCGTTAACAAGGTTGATCAAGTCTTGTCACCAACAAATTTTACATAGCATAAGAAGAAATAAACCTCAAATCAATCATGTTACCTTGAATTGTATTGATATGGATCCAATCACGAGAGTTTGATATTCTTCCTTAGGCTCATATATAGGACAATCAATAGTTCCCACTTTGATAGTTCTCACATTAAAATGCCTACATATTGTAGACTAGGTTTTCGGGAAGAGCGACGATGGAGATTCCGGGGTCGAGATTAGGCACACGACGTACCCAGCTTCGGGTCCCCTCGGTGGAGGATCCCTACGTGCTGCTAGCAATCCACTATATGATCACAGTATGTTTACATGGTGTCGCCATCGGCGGAGCTATGTTGTCTCTATTCTGTCTATATGTTGTCCCCCTTATTTCGGGTGCCCTGGCTAGCTTTATATATGCAACCAGCCTAGGGTTTTACAAGAGTCCTAGTCGATTACTTCTTCGGGTTGCCTTCTTGAACCTTCTCCATATTGGGCCTTCTCCATATTGGGCCGAGCCAGGTATACTAATAATGGGTACCCGAAGGGTATGCCCATGTCAAGGCCCCCGAGTTTATAGGAAGTCAAAGACTTGCGTAGAAACTCCAAGCATAACCATCTCCGAAGTCGAAGAAAATACAAGGCGAGGTCCATGTCGTAGATCTTGTGTAGCATAGATGATGTCGACGTTTCTCGAAATTATCGGGTGCGCGACCAGCCTCCTGAGGTAGCCCCCGAGTCTATGGACAAGTGCTTGCACTTGGGCATAGACTCAAGTTGTACTACTCGATGAAGAACTTTAACTATATTTCTGGAGGACTTGATGAAATCCATGTGCTCCCGATGGGAGTAGGCTCCACTCGAGTCGTAGAATCGAGTTGAGTCTACAAACCTTAATTGCCGTAGATGATGTCGAAGTTATCTTTCTATCGGGTGCGCGACCAGCGCTCCCGATGGGAGTAGCCCCCGAGGCTACAACCAAGTACTTGTGCTTGGGTGTAGGCTCAACGCTTTATGCCTCTATATTGTCATTCTTTCTTGAGCTTTTCACATTTATCGGGTGCGCGCAGCGCCTCCCGATGGGAGTAGCCCCCGAGGCTACAGCCAAGTGTTTGCACTTGGGTGTAGGCTCAACTTGCTTTTAATCGACACCACAACTTTTCTCTATCTTATCGGGAGGGTGAACAATACTCGCGTAAGAGTAGCCCCGAGCCTATGGCAGGTGTGCTTGCACCTAGGCATAGGCTCAAGTTGCACTACTCGATAAATAACTTGGTGCGCCCCTCTTTTTATCGACTCCAGGCCGTTGCTATTTTTATTTGACATCCATATCTATATTGTACAGGGATAATGGTAGTTGGGGCTAGTTCATCCGACGGATCGGTACTAGTTAACTGCTCTAGTGGCAATCCGCAAAAACCTACTTCAAGATCACGTCCCCCGGACATGATCTCGGGATACTGTAAACTTCGATGCCGCTTAAGGTCTTACCATTCTACGAGTCCCAGTCATATTATCGGCACCTAACGCGTCCATAGGATTTTTCTTCGTATCTGTTGATATGGATAAAAGTAGAGCTGCTAGCTTTCGCGATGCCACCAGCGAACGGATTCTGGGTCTTACCTCGCAAATTTGCGGCATTCAGAAATTGATCGCAACTTTGGCGTTCTGAGAATATATTGTCGAGTGCCTTGTTCGGCTAATGTAATGACCCATTTTGCGGGTTCTTCTATATTTTTCTCGGGCATGAATGAGACAGCCGAATATATTTGGTTCTTCTATATTGTCGGGTACATCACCGATGCTCTTTCTCGGAACAATATGATGAGTCAATGTACTCGAAGATTTGTCCACCTCTTATTTTTTTTTTTTTTTTTGGGTTCCTCCTTGATGAAAATTTTGTCGAGTTCCTCCTTGAAGAAAATTTCTTCGGGTCCTCATTAAAGATAATTCTTCGGGACCTTCTTGAGGATAATTTTTCGGGACCTCCTTGAAGATAATTTTTCGGCACCCCCTCGAAGATAATTTTTCGGCAACTCCTTGAAGATAATTCTTCGGCAACTCCTTGAGGATAATTCTTCGGCACGCCCTTGAAGATAATTCTTCGGGACGCCCTTGAAGATAATTCTTCGGGACCTCCTTGAGGATAATTTTTCGGGACCTCTTTCTGAAGACAATTTCGTTTCGGTTCTCCCTATAGACAATTTCTGGCTTCTCTCTTATATACTTTGAATTTTACTTTCTCCTGCACAAATAAACAAACTTTTTCTATCTTTCCCTTGACTCTCTTTTTCACATGCGGTGTTAGATGCTCAGATTCGATGATATGTAAAGTAAATATATGCCGCGCAGCCCCCGAGCATCGGGTGCGACGAAAGTAAACGATAATCAATTTTGTACAAAATAAAAGAACACTTAGCTTTTTGGTCACGACGAAGTAGATGCATGATGAAGTCTTCGAGTGTAGATAAGAAATCTAGCCAAAGTAGAAACCACCAGATAACGAAAGTAAATGCCGCCATATTATTGACGAAGAAATAGCCAAAGCCCCCGAGCACTGCTGGGGTGATGTCATGATTGTTGCTTAGACGCCGTGTCACAGTTGTTACTCGAGGCGAAGTCATGGTCGAGCCCCCGAGTATTTAGCCATGATGTCGAAAGAAGTTGACGAAGTCGCGGTGTTATATAAGGTGACGCCATTTAGGATGAAGCCATTGTCAATGATATAATATGAGTCCATGAAGATGAATGAATATTTAAGATGAATCCATATTGAATATTGCGCCAATAAATATGAAGCATATATTGAAGATGAATCCGCCGATATTATAGAGGATGAATCCATTGACCCGAAGAAAATAAATCCAGTAATATTCATAGAAGATTAATCCATTGAATCGAAGAATCCCATAATATAGAAGATGAATCCGCCGAAGAAAATAAATCCAGTAATAATCCTCGATGATAAATCCAGTGACCCGAAACGCCTCGGGTAATGTTGTATAAGAGTAAGCCAGTAATATTCATATAGATGAATTTATCCGGTGAAAAAGAATCCGATAAGCCGAAGCCGAAGAAGATGAATCCATTGATCGAAGAAAATAATTCCATTGAGCCGAAAATAAATCCACTTAGCCGAAGTAGATATATCCAGAGGCGAAGAAAAGGATTTCACCAAGTAATCGAGTGCATTTGTGGTAACAAAGTAATGGCGCAACCCCTAGTGTTTGGGTGAATTTGCTGCAATAATGTAATGGTGCAGCCCTCGAGTATTCGGGTATGATGAAAATAAATAATAATTAACTCTCGGAAGAGGAACACTTAGCTTTTTTTTCTGGGTGCGACGGAGTCGACGTGGAAGTAGGTCACCCGGCATATGAAGTCGATGTAATGGACGAAGCCGATGCAGTGGAGCCGTGTGTCGTTTAGCCGAAAATATTCGACAAGGTGGAAGTAGTCGGCATGGAAGAGGGAATCGTCGAGTCCGCGGTGGGCGAGCCCACGGGCGAGGTGTGTGCGCGTTGTCGGGTTAACGACAGGCGAGCCCCCGAGCATGCGACTGTACGCGGCGAAGTCGTCGAAACTTGTTCCGATCTGTAGTTATATTACGGCGCAAAAAACTGTACGCAAATAATAGTACGAGCCGAAAAATATTTTGTCAAACAAATTTTTTGCATAATTGGAAATATAGCACCTGGATTTGTATTGGATGGCGAAGTCGGATGTTATTCGGCTAGCAGCCGAGTCGCTATTTTTTTGTTTCGCTGACGAACTTGTTGAAGTAAATTTTCTTCGGATCCAATCTGTGTGCCCGCTCCCTGCGCACGATGTGTGCCATTGAAGTAGATGTGTTCACGCAGCCGAGATACTTGTCCGTGTCGATGTCTGGGTTGCCAGACGAGGAATTACTGATTGGTTGTTCATCAGCAAGGTCCGCCTGCCTTGGGTGATAAGATGATCAGCCGCCGAAGTCTCCGTACGTGCGCAGGTCAATATGTCTTCAGCTGAAACAATCTGTCCCAAACTCCCAATAGCTTTCTTCGTGCACGTCGTGATTTGGCTTTTGGATGAGAAGCAGATTCTCGACCAGAATCTCACTGCCTTATGTTGTACTGGTGAATCCCTCCAAGCTCGTATGCGCGAAAAAATCTAGCAGGCCACAGCATATGCTTCCGCGTGAATACTTCTCTATAGCATCCGATGCATCCAGCTCTTGATTGAAGACGACAAGAGATCTCGCCCGAATAACAAAATCCAGTCGTCGCAGACGGGGCGCCACTGATTCCAGGGAATACTCGGCAATGCCTACATATTGTAGACCAGGGTTTTCGAAGAGGCCACAGTGGAGATTCCGGGCTCTAGATTAGGCACACGACGTACTCAGCTTCGGGTCCCCTCGAGGATCGCTACGTCCCGCTAGCAATCCACTATATGATCACAATGTTTACATGGTGTCGCCATCGGCGGAGCTATGTTGTCTCTATTCTGTCTATATGTTGTCCCCTATTTCGGTGCCCCGGCTAGCTTTATATATGCAACCAACTTTAGGGTTTTACAAGAGTCCTAGCTCATTACTTCTGCCTTCTTGAACCTTCTCCATATTGGGCCTTCTCCATATTGGGCCGAGCCAGGTATACTAATAATGGGTACCCGAAGGGTATGCCCATGTCACCCACTTTGATAGTTCTCACATTAGAAATAGTATTAACTCCACACGCTTTCTCAATCCTCTTGGGAAATAAACGGTATGCTCCCTCATCAACATTGAAAGTAACCTTTCCCTTTATTGCACCACAACAGCCGTTAAGAAAAGGTCCCCCAAGAATAATAGACATATTATCATCTTCCGGCATTTCCAACACAACAAAATCAGTTAATATTAAGCAGTTAGTATTGAACATGAACATCCTCACATATACCAACAGAAATAGCAGTAGATGCCATTTGCAAACATATATCAGTAGGTATCAACTTATCTAAGTAAAGTCCTTATAAAGAGAAAAAAGGCATAACACTAACCCGGCCCCCAAGTCACATAGAGCAGTTTTAACATAATTATTTAATAGAACAGGGAATAGTAGGTATACCTGGGGCGCTCAACTTCTTTGGAACTTTGCCATTGAAAGAGTAATTAGCAAGCAGGTAGAAATTTCCTCATTGGGGATTTTCCTTTTGTTAGTAACAATATCTTTCATATACTTTGAATAAGGAGGCAATTTAATAGTATATCACAAAGGGATTTGCAAGAATAAAGGTTTCATCCAATGACAGAAAATTTATTATAGTGTTCTTCTTCCTTTGATTTTAGTTTCTTAGTAAGGGAAAAGGCATTTGCTTTGCACTCCGTTCTTCATTAACATGTTTCTAAAGAATAAAGTCTCTTAGTGTACTTTTTATTTTTAGCATGCTTTCAAAGTTCTTCTTCAACTTCTTTATCAGGAGTATTATTCTTATCATTATCATTATCATTATCATGTTCATTACCACTTTCGGTTTCAGCATCGGAAATAGAAATACTATTAGGATCATTAACAGGTTCAGAGGACTCTACAACATTTTTATGTTTCTTCTTCTTCCTAGAATGAGCACTCGGTTCAATGCTTTGAGAATCTTGTTCAATTCTTTTGGGACGCCCTTAGATATAGAGGATCCTGGGTAGAGACACCACCTCTGGTTGTTACTTCATAAGTATGTTTCTCTTTAGAATTATTCCCTAACAAGTCATTTGCACTTTAGTGAGTTGACAATTTGAGTTTGAATCATATGAAAATGTTTAACAAGCATTTTAACATCATTGAGGTTCTCTCCACAATATCATGCAATTCACTAATAGCTCGAGAATTTTCCATTAAATGATTCTCATCATATTAAAATTTTCTTGCTTAACAATATAATTATCAAACTCATCTAAGCATTGTGCAGAGGTTTCGAATACGGAATATCTTCCCTAGTAAATCGTTGAAGGGAGTTTACCTCAATCATGGATGAAGGGGAATTATCTCACATACATCTTCTATAGGAGGTAGATTCTTCACATCTTCAGATTTAATACCTTTCTCCTTGAGAGACTTCTTGGCTTCCCTCATATCTTCATCATTCAATTTAATTAAACCCCTTTTCTTCAATATTGGCGTTGGAGTTGGTTCAGGTGTAGTCCAATCATCATGATTCCGGCTTATTTTAGCCAATAATTCTTCAGCGTCGTCTGGAGTTCTTTTCAAACACAACCAGCACAACTATCCAGGTATGCCCTAGACTCAATGGTTAGTCCACTATAAAATATATCAAGTAAATCATGCTTTTCCAGATCATGTCCAGGTCGAGCTCTAATAAGAGAGCAAAATCTCGCCCAAGCCTCAGGCAATTTCTCTCCATCTTCCTGGTCAAAATTATAAATTCTTCAAAGCAATATGTTGAGTACTAGCAGGAAAGTATTTACGGAAGAAAACATCAAGAAATTCTTTTGGACTTTTAATAGAATTAGGTGGCAAACTATTATACCAAGTTTTAGCGTCATCTTTTAATGAGAATGGAAAGATTTTAGCAACAAAGTAAGTACGCATCTTGACATCATCGGAAAACAAGCTACTCAGAGTAGATAACCTTACCATGTGTTCAACAAAGACTTTCTTTTCAAGACCACAAAAGGGTGTTTTCTCAACAATAGCTATATGAGATAGATCAAGAGAAAATCATAATCTTTATCCTTAATGTTTATAGGAGATGTGGCAAATTTTGGATCAGGAGACAGTTTATATCTAACAGCATGTTCTGCAAGCAACTCTTTAATTTTTCTTGCATCAGTAGTAGCATTGCATTTTTCAATAAAATCATCATTAAGCTCCACATAATCTTCATCAGGATCATCACTAAAATAATCAAGTTCAGGTGAATTAACAGGTGTTTCATTAGGAGTTTCAGGATTTTCAATTTGTCTAGACCTAGCAATTGTAGCATCTAGAAAGGATCCCAAAGAACCACTATCATCAAGGACAGCAGAAACATTATCAATATTATGAGAGTTTTCAGATTCAGCAGAAGTACCCGCATTTGAAGCAATGAAACAAGTTTATCAATCACGGATGGTGAATCAAGAGCAGCAGTGGTACTCAGAGTTGTACCTTTTCTGGGATGGTAATATGGCGATCTTAGTATCGCCAGGTTTACCCATGATGGAGAATTTGCAGCGAACAATATTAATCCAAGTGAACTTCCAAATAAAGCTATGCTCCCCGGCAACGGCGCCAGAAAATAGTCTTGATGACCCACAAGTATAGGGGATCGCAACAGCCTTCGAGGGAAGTAAAACCCAATTTATTGATTCGACACAAGGGGGAGACAAAGAACACTTGGAAGCCTTGACCAGCGGAGTTGTCAATTCAGTTGCACTGGAAACAGATTTGCTCGCAAGAGTTTAATAAGAGGTGTCAGCTTTATGGCGAGTGAGGAAATAATGCAGATAAGAGTAACAGAGACAAACAGGTAGTGATTTTAGTAAACAGCAGGATTAAAAGACTCTGGAGGCACGGGGACGGATGAACGAGGCGTTGCATGGATGAGAGAAACTCATGTAACAATCATAGCAGGGCATTTTGCAGATAATAATAAAACGGTGTCTAAGTACAAAGCAATCAATAGGCATGTGTTCCAAATATAGTCGTACGTGCTCGCAATGAGAAACTTGCACAACATCTTTTATCCTACCCGGCGGCAGCCGGGCCTCAAGGGAAACTACTGGATATTGAGGTCCCTTTAATAGAGTACCGGAGCAAAGCATTAACACTCCGTGAGCACATGTGATCCTCACATCGCTACTATTCCCTCCGGTTGTCCCGATTTCTGTCACTTCGGGGCCATTGGTTCCGGACAGCGACATGTGTACAACTTATAGGTAATCATAAACAATGAATATCTTGATGAAGCAATAACATGTTCAGATTGAGATCATGGCACTCTGGCCCTAGTGACAAGCATTAAGCATAACAAGTTGCAACAATATCATCAGAGTACAATTACCGACACTAGGCACTATGCCCTAACAATCTTATGCTATTACATGACCAATCTCATCCAATCCCTACCATCCCCTTCGCCTACAGCGGGGGAATTACTCACACATGGATGGGGGAAACATGGCTGGTTGATGTAGAGGTGTTGGCGGGTGATGGCGGCGATGATCTCCTCCAATTCCCCATCCCGACGGAGTGACGGAGACTTCTTGCTCCCGCGACGGAGTTTCGTGATGTGGCGGCGTTCTGAGGGTTTCGCTACCGACTCTCCCCGTGCGTTTAGGTCGGAACAGCAACAGTCCGAAGGAGGGCGTCGAGGTCGCCGAGGGGCCACACACCACGTGGCCGCGCGGCCCCCGGGCCGCGCCACTTATGGTGGGTCTCGGGCCTCCACCTTAATTGTCCTTCTGGCTCCGTTAGTATTCTGGGAAAATAGGGCCTTCTACATAAATTCCGAGGATTTTCCGAAAGTTGGATTTCTGCAAAAAAAGACACCAGAGCAATTCTGCTCAAAACAGCGTTAGTCCGTGTTAGTTGCATCCAAAGTACAATTAGAGGCAAAACAATAGCAAAAGTGTTCGAGAAAGTAGATACGCTTTGACGATTGCCAAGCCCATTGCTCTATGTAATTTCAGATTCTCGCCAATTTATGTTGTTGTTTGATGGTTTCACTGTCAGTCTTCCTTTTCAACTGGAATTCACCTTCCTTTCGGATGAGCTCCGAGCTCTTCTCCGCCAGTTTCCTCTCCGCCTCTGCAAGCTTCGATTCTAGATCTTTATGAGAGGAGCGCAGGGTCCCGAGCTCGGAGGAGGCGGCGGCAAGAGAGGTGGATGCACCTATCCAAGAAATCAAGATTAGTTTGGAGTCCGGATCATGTATTATCTGAAACTAATTCGGAAACCAACCTTGGGCGTCTGACAGTTTCTTCTTTAAATCTGCATTCTCCTGCTTGAAATGTTGAATTTTCTCCGCCTGGCATAGGGTAACGCGGCGTTGCAGAGCGATATTCTTATGAAGCTCATAGTGCAGAGCCTGCTGTTCCTGTAAGTACAAACAGAGCAAGAGTAAATTTCTGATATTTTATAAGTCAGTCTCTCTGCAGCATTATTGCCGGAAATATTTCCGCCATAATTCTTGGGGGCTACTGCGACATTTTTTCACACAATATCTTCTTCAGTTTGAGTTTTCTTCTAAGTATTTAGGTGCTAACTATTGACTAGTTTCCGCCACATACTTGGGGGCCACTGGGGGAGTGTCTTTCGCTTGCGTGAGGAGCTTGTCGAGGAATTGGCCGACTTCCTTCTTAAAATCCTGGATTTCCGACGTAGCGGCATTGTCCAAACATGGAATTGGAGTGATTCAGTCAAGTTCCCATTTTTCCGCTTCATGAGCTTGTTGAAAAACTTGGTTGCGTAAGCCTTGGGGGTGGAAGTGGTGTCCGCCGGATCTCCGGAAAACGATGATTTCACTCGTTGGTGCCTTCAGCTTCCGAGGAGTTGACTTCCGCTTCCTCTCGGCCTTGACTTCGCCCCTGTGGCAGGACCTTTGCCTCCGGAGCTTTCTCCGCCCACCTTCTCGCTGCTAACCGGAATTTTCCGGTGGAGTATTTGCGGCAGGAGGGGGAGATTGTTCGCCTCGAGGAGGAGAGGGTATCGGGAGTAGCATGTGAGGCACTTGGCGGAACCGGTGGCGGGACCAACGGCCGGAGTACCTGCTTCATGTATTTCGTTACAGGTTCTTGACGTTGGTCCGCGGGCTGGTGGTACTCCTGAGCCCTACAAACGGCAAAGGAAAAATATAAGTAACAAAATTTACCAAGATAAAAGACGCGCTTGCAATTAAAACTTACGTCGCGCCAGAATGTTGGGACGTGAGCGTCTCGCTCGTTGGATAGCGGGGCTGACACGCCGCGCCTCCGCCTTCTTGAGTTCAGCAGAGGCTCCGTGACCTGGGCTTCTTGGCGGAGGCCCCGCCGCGCACATCACGCGTCCGTTGGGGAACCCCAAGAGAAGGTGTGATGCGTACAGCAACAGTTTCCCTCAGCAAGAAACCAAGGTTTATCGAACCAGTAGGGGCCAAGAAGCACGTGGAAGGTTGATGGTGGCGGAGTAGTGCGGCGCAACACCAGGGATTCCGGGCGTCAACGTGGAACCTTCACAACACAACAAGATACTTTGCTCCCAACGTAATGCTGAGGTTGTCAATCCTTGACCGGCTTGTCAGTCAAAGGATTAGATGTATAGTGTGGATGATGATGTTTGCAAAGAACAAGAAAGAACAAGTATTGCAGATTGTATTCGATGTAAAGAATGGACCGGGTCCACAGTTCACTAGTGGTGTCTCTCCATAAGAAATAGCATGTTGGGTGAACAAATTACAGTTGGGCAATTGACAAATAAAGAGGGCATAACAATGCACATACATATTATGATGAGTAGTGAAATTAAATTGGGCATTACGACAAAGTACATAGACCGCTATCCAGCATGCATCTATGCCTAAAAATCCACCTTCAGGTTATCATCCGCACCCCTTCCAGCATTAAGTTGCAAACAACAGACAATTGCATTAAGTATGGTGCGTAATGTAATCAACACAAATATCCTTAGACATAGCATTGATGTTTTATCCCTATTGGCAACAGCACATCCACAACCTTAGAACTCTTTCACTGTCCCAGATTCAATGGAGGCATGAACCCACTATCGAGCATAAATACTCCTCTTGGAGTCAAAAGTATCAACTTGGCCAGAGCCTCTACTAGCAACGGAGAGCATGCAAGATCATAAACAACACATATATAGATTGATAATCAACATAACATAGTATTCCATATTCATCGGATCCCAACAAACGCAACATGTAGCATTACAAATAGATGATCTTGATCATGTTAGCCAGCTCACAAGATCCAACAATGATAGCACATGAGGAGAAGACAACCCTCTAGCTACTGCTATGGACCCATAGTCCAAGGGTGAACTACTCACACATCACCCCGGAGGCGACTGGCAATGAAGAGCCCTCCGGGAGATGATCCCCTCTCCGGCAGGGTGGCCGAGGCGATCTCCTGAATCCCCGAGATGGGATTGGCGGGCGGCGGCGTCGGGAAGGTTTCTATCGTGGCTCTCGGTACTGGGATATTCTCGACGAAGGCTTTAAGTAGGCGGAAGGGTAGGTCAGGGGCGTCACGAGGGGCCCACACGCTAGGGCGGCGCGGTTCCCACCCCCGCCGCGCGGCCCCCGTCGTGTGATGTCTACGCACACTCCTTTTCTCTCAGACAGCAGCAGCCTCCAAGAGCAACAGGTTTGTAGAACATACAGTTTTCCTCAAGGATCACCCAAGGTTTATCGAACTCGTGAGGAAGAGGTCAAAGATATCCCTCTCAAGCAACCCCAACCACAGCAAGAAGTCTCTTTGTGTCCCCAACACACCAGAAACATATGAGCAGAGTAACTAAGATCAGGAAAATAGCTTGGATAAGAACACAGGTGGTTGATGGTGTGATACACAGTGTGCAGTAGAGATGGAGTAAAAACAGAAACATAAATACTCAGATTTGGAAACAAGTCCTAGATCATACTTACCTAGTGGTACCAACATTGATCACATAAAAGAATAAATAGATAAATGCTATACTCTACACTCTCTTGTTGGATGATGAACACCACTAATTGCGTAGGATTACATCACCTCATTGCCGGAGTTAACAAGCTCCACAACATTCTATATTCATGTTTAAATAACTTAGAGTGCATGATAGATCATTGCAATTACACCAAGTACTAACATAGCATGCAAACTGTCACCATCACACTAGGAAGGAGGCATAGATCACATTACTATCATATCAATAATTAACTTCATAATCTAAAAGAGATTACAATCATAACCTACGCAAGTACTACATGATGCACACACCGTCACCATTGCTGTCCTGGAGGAGGAATAGAATACTTTAATAACATCACTAAAGAACATAGATGAATAGTGATACAAACTCATATGAATCACAATCATCAAAGCAAGTCATGAGATCATTGTATTGAAGTACATAGGAGTAGAGATTAACCACATAGTTACCGGCATGCCACTCTTAGCCTCGATAAGACCATCTCTCATGGGACAAAGAATGTGGTGAAGATGGCGGTGGTGTCATGGAGGAGCCTTCCTGGGGCACTCCCCGTCCCGGCGGCGCGCTCGAATGAGACTCACACCCCCGTATCTTGTCACATGGCGGCGGTTCGGGAAGGTTTCTCGCATCGTGGTTTTCCGTATCGGCGCCAGTCATCCTTGTAACAGCGGGCGAGGCGGAGTCGGAAGGTCGACGAGAAGGCGACACGTTAGGGGGCGCGGCCCACCCTCGGCCGCGCTGGCCAGATCGATCCGGGGCTCCACAGGCCTCTCTAGTGGCTCTCGGGTGTGTTCCTTTGGCTTTGTGGGATTCTAAGATGCTGGGCATTGATTTCTGGCCCACTCCGAGAATATTTCACAGATTTCTAAACCAAAAACAGCGTAAAACAGAAACTGACACTGCATCTCGTCAATAGGTTGTTCCAGAATGCATAAAATCACATAAAGTGTGAACAAAACATGTAGGTATTGTCATAAAACAAGCATGGAACATAAGAAATTACTGACATCAAGACGTATCACCGTGGCGCCGCTCGTCGCCCACTCCCGTTTCCTTTCTGGACAAGTCATGGAAAAATAAGACCAAGGCATTTCGTCCAATTCCGAGAATATTTCCTTACTGGATTTCTGAAACCAAAAATGGCAGAAAACAGAGAATCGAAGTTCTTCGGCATCTTGTCAATAGGTTAGTGCTGTAAAATGCATAAATATGACATAAAGTGTGTACAAAACATATGAGTATCATCATAAAAGTAGAATGGAACATAAGAAATTATAGATACGCTTTGGGACGTATCAAGCATCCCCAAGCTTAGTTCCTACTCGCCCGAGTAGGTGAACGATAACAAAGTATAATTTCTGAAGTGACATGCTATCATAATCTTGATCAATACTATTGTAAAGCACATGAGATGAATGCAGCGATTCAAGAAATGGTAAAGACAATGAGTAAACAGCTGAATCATATAGCAAAGACTTTTCATGAATAGTACTTTCGAGACAAGCATCAATAAGATTTGCATAAGAGTTAACTCATAAAGCAATAAATTCATAGCAGAAAGTTTTGAAGCAACACAAAGGAAGATATAAGTTTCAGCGGTGCTTTCAACTTCAACATGTATATCTCATGGATAATTGTCAACATAAAGCAATATAACAAGTGCAATAGGTAAACATGTAAGAATCAATGCACAGTTAACACAAGTGTTTGCTTCTAAGATAGAAGGAGGTAGGTAAACTGACTCAACATAAAAGTAGAAGAATGGCCCTTCGCAGAGGGAAGCATGGATTACTGTATTTGTGCTAGAGCTTTTATTTTGAAAACAAGAAACAATTTTGTCAACGGTACTAATAAAATATATGTGTTATGTATAAGATATCCTATAAGTTGCAAGCCTCATGCATAGATTACCAATAGTGCTCGCACCTTGTCCTAATTAGCTTGGATTTACATGGATTATCATTGCATAGCATATGTTTTAACCAAGTGTCACAAAGGGTACCTCTATGCCGCCCGTACAAGTCTAAGGAGAAAGCTCGCATTGGATTTCTCGCTTTTGATTATTCTCAACTTAGACATCTATACCGGGACAACATAGACAACAGATAATGGACTCCTCTTTAATGCATAAGCATTCAACAACAATTAATATTCTCATAAGAGATTGAGGATTGATTGTCCAAACTGAAACTTCCACCATGGATCATGGCTTTAGTTAGCGGCCCAATGTTCTTCTCTAACAATATGCATACTCAAACCATTGATCATGATAAATCACCCTTACTTCAGACAAGACGAACATGCATAGCAACTCACATGATATTCAACAAAGGTAATAGTTGATGGCGTCCCCAGAAACATGGTTACCGCTCAACAAGCAACTTATTAAGAAATAGATACATAAGTACATATTCAATACCACAATAGTTTTTAAGCTATTTTCCCATGAGCTATATATTGCAAGACAAAGAATAGAATTTTAAAGGTAGCACTCAAGTAATTTACTTTGGAATGGCGAGAAATACCATGTAGTAGGTAGGTATGGTGGACACAAATGGCATAGTTTTTGGCTCAAGGATTTTGGATGCACGAGAAGTATTCCCTCTCAATACAAGGCTTAGGCTAGCAAGGTTGTTTGAAGCAAACACAAGTATGAACCGGTACAACAAAACTTACATAAGAACATATTGCAAGCATTATAAGACTCTACTGTCTTCCTTGTTGTTCAAACACCTCACTAAAAATATCTAGACTCTAGAGAGACCAATCATGCAAACCAAATTTTAACAAGCTCTATGTAGTTCTTCATTAATAGGTGCAAAGTATATGATGCAATAGCTTAAACATGAGCACAAAAATTGCCAAGTATCAAATTATTCAAGACATATACCATTTAGCACATGTAGCATTTTCCGTTTCCAACCATATTAACAATTAACGAAGCAGATTCAACCTTCGCCATGAACATTAAGAATAAAGCTAAGAACATATGTGTTCATATGCAATAGAGGAGCGTGTCTCTCTCCCACACAAAGAATGCTAGGATCCAATTTATTCAAACAAAAACAAAAACAAAACAAAAACAAACAGACGCTCCAAGTAAAGCACATAAGATGTGACGGAATAAAAATATAGTTTCACTAGAGGTGACCTGATAATTTGTCGATGAAGAGGGGGATGCCTTGGGCATCCCCAAGCTTAGATTCTTGAAACTTCTTGAAATATGCAGGGATGAACCGCGGGGGTATCCGCAAGCTTAGAGCTTTCACTCTCCTTGATCATATTGTATCATCCTCCTCTCTTGACCCTTGAAAACTTCCTCCACACCAAACTCGAAACAAACTCATTGGAAGGTTAGTGACATAATAAAAAATTCACATGTTCAGAGGTGATATAATCATTCTTAACACTTCTGGACATTGCACAAAGCTACTGAAAGTTAATGGAATAAAGAAATCAATCAAACATAGCAAAACAGGCAATGCGAAATAAAAGACAGAATCTGTCAAAACAGAACAGTCCGTAAAGACGAATTTTTTAGAGGCACCAGACTTGCTCAGATGAAAATTCTCAAATTGAATGAAAGTTGCGTACATATCTGATGATTACTCACGTAAATTGACAGATTTTTCTGAGTTACCTACAGAGAATAATACTCAAATTCGTGACAGCAAGAAATCTGTTTCTGCGCAGTAATCCAAATCTAGTATGAACCTTACTATCAAAGACTTTACTTGGCACAACAATGCAATAAAATAAAGATAAGGAGAGGTTGCTACAGTAGTAACAACTTCCAAGATTCGAATATAAAATAAAAGTGCAGAAGTAAAATCATGGGTTGTCTCCCATAAGCGCTTTTCTAATTTAACGCAGAAAGTGTGAATCAAGTATTATCAAGAGATGAAGCATCAACATCATTTCCAGGGGCTTTGTCAATTTTAGGCCTATAGTAGTTTTTTAGCTTAGGCACCTTAGAGACATACATGAATTTTTGCTCCTTACCCACATAAGCTTTCTCCTTAAATTTAAGAGAAAAAAAAGTTGAACCCAAGGTTCCCATAGCTTCTTCAAGTTCATTAATCCTATGGGTTTGATTATCATGAGTAGCACAAGTTTCTAAGATGGCAATTCTCTCATTAATTCCACCTAGAGATTTATCAAGTTTATCAGTGCTATTAAGTAATATTCCCAATTTAGTCTCAATACTTGGAAGATTTTGCTCTATGGTCTCCAACTTTTTCATGACATCTTCAAGAGAAATTTCAATTTTAACTTCATTAGCAGGTGGTATTCCAAATAGACTTTCAATAATGCAACTAGCTTCTAAAGCAGGAGTGCCTAGAAAATTACCTCCCGCGAGACAATCAAGAACATACCTATTCCAGCTAGAGATACCAACATAAAAATTCCTGAGTAGAATAATAGTGGAGTGTTTCTTAGTGCACCTATTATGAGCATCACTAATTCTATACCAAGCATCTTTTAAACATTCTCCCCCTTGTTGCTTAAACGAACGAACTTCAACTTCAGGATTACTCATTTTAGCAATAGTAAATAAAGCAAACTAAATAAAGTAAATGCAAGTAACTAATTTTTTTGTGTTTTTAATATGGAGAACGCAAACAAAATAGTAAATAAAGTAAAACAAGTAACTAATTTTTTAGTATTTTTGATATAATGAGCAAACAAAGCAGTAAATAAAATAAAGTAAAGAAAGACAAAAACAAAGTAAAGAGATTGGAAGTGGAGACTCCTGCAGCGTGTCTTGATCTCCCGAACGGCGCCAAAAGAGCTTGAACGTGCGTAAAGACGCGTCCGTTGGGAACCCCAAGAGGAAGGTGTGATGCGTAGCAGCAAGTTTTCCTCGTAAGAAACCAAGGTTTATCGAACCAGTAGGAGCCAAGAAGCACGTTGAAGGTTGATGGTGGCGGAGTGTAGTGCGGCGCAACACCAGGGATTCCGGCGCCAACGTGGAACCTGCACAACACAACCAAGATACTTTGCCCCAACATAACAGTGAGGTTGTCCATCTCACCGGCTTGCTGTAACAAAGGATTAGATGTATAGTGTGGATGATGATATTTGCAAAGAACAGTAAAGAACAAGTATTGCAGTAGATTGTATTCGATGTAAAGAATGGAGCGGGGTCCACAGTTCACTAGTGGTGTCTCTCCGATAAGAAATAGCATGTTAGGTGAACAAATTACAGTTGGGCAATTGACAAATAAAGAGGGCATAACAATGCACATACATATTATGATGAGTAGTGTGAAATTAAATTGGGCATTACGACAAAGTACATAGACCGCTATCCAACATGCATCTATGCCTAAAAGTCCACCTTCAGGTTAGCATCCACCCTTCCAGTATTAAGTTGCAAACAACAGACAATTGCATTAAGTATGGTGTGTAATGTAATCAACACAAATATCCTTAGACATAGCATTGATGTTTTATCCCTAGTGGCAATAACACATCCACAACCTTAGGGGTTGCTGTCACTCCCCCAGATTTAATGGAGACATGAACCCACTATCGAGCATAAATACTCCCTCTTGGAGTCACAAGTATCAACTTGGCCAGAGCCTCTACTAGCAACGGAGAGCATGCAAGATCATGAACAACACATATATAGATTGATAATCAACATAACATAGTATTCCATATTCATCGGATCCCAACAAACGCAACATGTAGCATTACAAATAGATGATCTTGATCATGTTAGGCAGATCACAAGATCGACCAATGATAGCACATGAGGAGAAGACAACCATCTAGCTACGCTATGGACCCATAGTCCAGTGAACTACTCATCACTCGGAGGCGATCATGGCGATGAAGAGTCCTCGGGGAGATGATTCCCTCTCCGCAAGGTGCCGGAGGCGATCTCCCGAATCCCCGAGATGGGATTGGCGGCGGCTGCGTCTCGGAAGGTTTTCCGTATCGTGGCTCTCGGTCGGGATATTCTCGACGACGGCTTTAAATAGGCGGAAGGTAGGTCAGGGCCACGGGGCCCACACGCCAGGCGGCGCGCCGCTGTGGCGCCGTCGCCCCACTTCGTTTCCTTCGACTTCTGGAAGCTTCGTGGAAAAATAAGACCCTGAGCGTTGATTTCGTCCAATTCCGAGAATATTTCCTTACTAGGATTTCTGAAACCAAAAACAGCAGAAAACAACAACTGGCTCTTCGGCATCTCGTCAATAGGTTAGTGCCGGAAAATGCATAAATATGACATAAAGTGTGTATAAAACATGTGAGTATCATCATAAAAGTAGCATGGAACATAAGAAATTATAGATACGTTTGGGACGTATCAAGGCTCGCCTCGCTGGCTTCGACCGAATCTTTGCGGAGACAGCTCTGAGGCAATTGAAAGGATACGGATGTCGCCTAGAGGGGGGTGAATAGGCGATTTAAAACTTTTACGAGATGGGCTTAACAAATGCGGAATAAAACTAGCGTTTACTATGTCAAGCCCAAAGCCTATATACTATTGTTCACCTATGTGCACCAACAACTTATGCTAAGCAATACAAGCAAGCATGTGATAGCAAGATATATATAACTTCAAGCACGATGGCTATCACAAGGTAAAGTGCATAAGTAAAGAGCTCGGGTATAGAGATAACCGAGGCACGCGGGAGACGATGATTTATCCCGGAGTTCACACTCTTGCGAGTGCTAATCTCCGGTGGAGAGGTGCGGTTGCTTAGTGCTCCCGAACGCCACAAGAGGCTCACCTTGAGGTGTGGTTGCTCGATGCACACCAACGCCACAAAGGCCTCACCCCAAGATGCGGTACTCACACCACACACCGAACGCCACGAAGGCGCCTCACCTAAATCTCCGGTGACCCTCGCCACAAAGGCCTAGGTCACGGTTCCACTAAGGGATTTCCTTCGAGGCGGAAACCGGGCCTTACACAAAGATTGGGGCACACATCCACAACTTAATTGGAGGCTCCCAACAAACCGCCACAAAGGCCTAGAATCCGTCTAGGGTTCCAAGAACCCAAGAGTAACAACTTCCTTGCTTTCACCTCCACGAATCACCGTGGAGAACTCAAACCGATGCACCAAATGCAATGGCAAGAACACCACAAAGATGCTCAAGTCCTTCTCTCTCAAATTCCAACAAAGCTACAAAAGCTATTGGGGGAATAAGAGAGGAAGAACAAAGAGGAGAACACAAAATTCTCCAAGATCTAGATCCCAAAGATTCACTCACAAAGAGGTGATTTGGTTTGGTCAAAGTGTGGATCTAGATCCCCTCAAACTTTCTCTCAAGTAGATGCAAGAAACATTGGTTGGGGAGAAAGATCTCAAGCTCAAGTATGAACAACAATGGTGGAGCAAAGCTTGAGAAGAGAGGAGGAAGAAGCAATGCAAAAGGTGAGAGAGAGGGCTTAAAAGGAGGCCCAATTTTTCTGCCCGTTGGAGGCTGCAGCGCGAGGGAGGAGGGCCGGTAGTACCGGCCAGGTTGGGCCGGTACTACCGGCCATGGTCGAGCAGCGGCGAGTAGGAGCAGGCCACGTGGCCAGGGTGAGGCGTGGGCGCGCGGGCAGGGAGGGGAGGCCGGAGCCTCCGGCCGGGGTACCGGCCAAGGTACCGCCGGGGCTCCAACCTCCCTGCACATGTACTGAGCCACAAATGGCTCCCCGGTACCACGGGCGGTACCTCGGGCGGTACTACCGCTCGTGCACGGGCGGTACTACCGCTCGTGCTCGGGCGGTACTACCGCTCAGCCCAAACTCCTCCTTTTTGGCAAACTTAGAAAAAGCATAACTTGAGTATCCGGACTCCGATTTTGATGATCTTGGACTCGTTTCGAAGCTAGTAACAAGCTCTACAAGATCATGCAGGGAACCATCATAGTCCAGCAAAGGAGTATAGAAACAAATGATGAAAGGTTTGACCTATCTAAGAAAGACATACCGGTAAAACCTCCAACCTCGAAAATGCAACAAGTTGCCCAAGCAAAAACCATTCTTGATGAACTAGAGCTTGTCATGAGAATACGCACAAGCTCTAAAACATCACATGGATAAGATCCAAATAACAACCAAGAAAGATGATGCAAGGATGCAAAGGTTTGAGCTCTCTCCGAACGATATGATCGAGTTACTCACTCGAGAGCCCTCTTGATAGTACGGCAACTAAACTATAAACCGGTCTCCAACTACACTATGAGACCGGTGAGAAAGAAACCCTATCAAGAGCAAACCTAATCTTGCGCATTCCACTTGAGCTCGATGATGACGATCTTGACCGCAACAAGATGGAACGCCTTTCTTGCTTGTGCTTGCTTGACGAAGTCTTGTAGATTGCTCCCCCATAAACCACCATGGGAGAGCTTCTTCTTCGGCGCATCTTCACATATCCATGAACACCATATGGATGGCAAGCTTCAAGCATATGATCTCTTCGAGTTGGCTCATCTTGAACTTGCACATCATTTCTTCATTCTTCATCATGTTGATGTCTTGAGATAACTTGAGGGCTCACTTCATCTTCATCTTCAAGACATACTTGACACTTGATATCCTTCATCAATTTCTTCTTATTACAACCTTGAAGCCAACATATGGTTCAAGCATTGCCTATGGACAACTCCTACAAGTATAACTCAATGCAAACATTAGTCCATAGGGATTATCATTAATTACCAAAACCACACATGGGGGCTCCATGCACTTTCAATCTCCCCCATTTTGGTAATTGATGACAATCTCTTTGAGAGGGTTTATATAAGGAATTGAAGTAACAAACAAGTTGAATATATAGAGCAAACTCCCCCATAATATATGCATGTGTGAATGATCTTGACTTTCATTGCATATATTGGCATTCAAAGCCTAGTGGAGTTTCCTCTAAATATTCAACTATGCAAAGCAACAAGATGCAATGCAATAAAGGCACATGCTTAAGCACAAAGCAAAGACATAACCAAATTCCCTTAAACCCTCCAAA
This sequence comes from Lolium multiflorum, assembly GCA_030979885.1. Lineage (NCBI taxonomy): Eukaryota > Viridiplantae > Streptophyta > Magnoliopsida > Poales > Poaceae > Lolium > Lolium multiflorum. The sequence goes on from CM061749.1 coordinate 338,246,864, forward strand.
CTTCTCCCCCATTGGCACCAATTGCCGAAATGGGTGAAAAATTTAGAAGGCCAATATAGTGAGAGTTCCTCCATAGCGTGTGCATTTCTCATAATTTGAGTGGAATCAAATGCACGTATCCAATGACGAATATTCGGAAGGAATCACACTATAGATAGGATCAAAGATTGCAAAAAGATAACAAAGTCAAGAAGCTTCAACAAATGAAGCAAGCAACCAAATGAACCACAAAGAGGATACCAAAAGAAAGATAGATATTATGATAAGATCAAGAAGATTGCTCTAAATAATATGAGGAAGCTCCCCAAGGTTTGTGCACAAAACTAGACAATTTGCATTGGAGTATAAAGTGCACAAACATGGAATCATCACTCCCATAATATCATTCAAAAACAAAAAATACCAAGTGAATCAAACTCTAATGATCACCACAAGATAGTGCACTAAATCAAATGAGGAAGCTCCCCAAGGTACATGCATAAATTAAAATGTTGTATTTGAATACAATATGCATAACATGGAATCCTCACTCCCTCATTTAAAACACACACATTTGTAATAGATCATAGATAGAAAAATAAGCTTAACACTTGCAACAAACAAATAGTTGAGCAACAAGTAAGAGGCACCATAATAAAAAGGCTCAACCAAGAGGATATGTGAAAGACATGATAAAGCATATTATAAGACTATTACAAGGATGAGCAAAAAGCATCATCATAGTCTTCAATGAATTATATTGCTTAGCATGACCAATCAACACGCAACAAATAAATAAGATATCAAATGGAGATGTATCATCTCTTATGTGTATAAGTTTCTCTAAGTGGACAAAATCACTAAGATATTTATCCACAAAGAAACATGCACACACAAAATAGACACACAAGAAATATAGCATGATATCCAAAATGAAGTCATGCAATATACCAATAAGAATTTTTGCTTAATAGCATGGCCAAAGGCTCAATTTTATCTTATTGTACATTCATGAACTTCAACCACAAACACATCAAAGATATCACAAATATCAACAAGGGAAAGAAGATAGTTGAGATACTTTGAGAGGAGCAACAAGTATCACAAAGAAAGGATACCACAACAAATAACTCAATTTGCACTTTCATCGATATTGCACATGTGAGAGCCTTGAGGAATTGATATGCAATAAAATTGCTAGATAGGCATAGTTGGGATGGATGAATCATGAGCATGATTTAGTATACTTCCCAACAAATGCACTCATCTCAAATTACTCACATTCACAATAAAGAGGTTTCATTAAGACTTTTGCAAGAAGCACAACATTTGCAAATCAAGAGATTCATGCCAAGATGCAACCATAAGGTTGGATACAAGAAAAGTATGCATGAGAAGATACTTGTTACCAAGATAGCATTGGTGTGGATGTAGTAGATATGTGTTCGTTGACCATCCTAGCTTGCCTCAAGTTACCATTGAGTCACCACTTCTTTCCAAGAGTGAGACAAGCATTCAATGCATATCCATTGTACCTAACACAAAGGTAAGTACAAAATGGTCCCCAAACTAATTGGGTCCGAAGTAGTTAGACACACTACAACATATAGGACAAACTCCACAATTCTATGTGCATATAGATATGAAATTGAATTTCATGCACATCTTAATCAAATTAGGATTTGATGGAGTTTACCCTATATATTGGATCAAAGAAAGTAACACATGCCATAAGATATACATATATTAAATATGCATGCACAATACTTTCAAGAACCAAAGAAAGATACAATTTGGACAAAACACCAAATAAATCAAGAGACAATGGTTGTCCAAATTATATCAAAGAATCAAATCAACACAAGATTGACTCCAAAGACTTATCTCATTATAAGAAGCTAATTAAACCTAAACACAAAGGAATGAGATAACCAACTCCCAAGAGAGCAAGGTTCCAACAAATAAACCAAACCCTCGAAACTTTTTATGATGGCACAAAGTACCAAAAAGAAAATTTTATGTCTCCCAAAACCAAATTTTTGATAAAGATCAAGAGATGTTAAGCATTCTAATAATATAGAAGAGCTCCCCCAAGTTTGGTGCATTATCTAGGATTTAGAATATGGATACAAAATGCACAAAACTAGGATCATCACGCTACATATATCTACTAAAAATGCTAAGAAAGTTTGAATAGACAACTTAGATCCATAAGATGCAAGGAAGACACATGGGAGTCAAAGCACAACAAATTCATGGCAATAAATAAGGCAATATAAATACAAGAGCCAATGTAGATATGATCAATAAATATCTACCTCATAATAGATTGCCAATTGTCCTAGGACAAGAGGTATTAGGAAATATTTCCCGGTGGTAGTTTGTAAGTATATGTAAGATCATATCTACACCAAATAAAGCATATGGTAAAAGATAAGAGTTAACCATCATGCAAAGAGAGTTTCTTGATAGCTTCAATTAGTCATACCATCATGCAAAGCAATTAATAGTATTCATACCAACATGCAAAGCAATTAATAGTATTCATACCAACATGCAAAGCAATTAATAGTATTCATACCAACATGCAAAGCAATTAATAGTATGACTTGAAGCATATGGTTTTCCAAAAATGTATTGAGGGACACATTGTGAAAAACCATGCTAAGGACCACTTTCACAAATAAGATCCACAAAGATATTAGCAATGAAGCCATTTAAGCAAATTGGAACTTGTTTGAGAAAACATGTCACATATGAGAGATAATTTACAATATCAATTCTATGTGACACAACCTCAAATGTTCACATTTCCTAGGATTGTAATATGCACAAAGCTTATTACTCCCCCATAATGTGATAAGGAATTTATTTTCACAAGAGGCAAATAAGATCCAACTAGAGATATTAATGAACATTAGAATTTGAATTTCTCATGAAGATGACATACCACATAGAGACTAGATAATCTTGCAATATCAATTCTAAGTGATATTCCTCATGTACACACATTGTTAGGATTGTGAAATTCCTAAAGGCATATCACTCCCCCAAAATGTTATAGTCCATTAATCTCTCATAAGAGCCATATAAGATACAACAAGATGCAAAGAGGCTCCAACACAAGCACAAATACATGGTGTGCAACCTAACATACATAGACTTGATTTCTCAAGAAAAACAAGTAGGATGCACAACATATACAAACACATGTTAGGAACAAAACTAACACATGCAAAGGGGCGAGTAACTTTCAATATAAATGAGTTGAGCACATGTTACCGCAAGGAGGAACATTGGGTGTATGATAGAAGTAAGATAACCAAAAGACTTGGCTTGAGATAATATAAATGATGAAGATCCCTTAATTCTTCATGATGTAGCCAAGTCTCCAATGCCCTCCAACAAGTACCTATTGATCAAATTTTGGATTGTTGGTCCCCAACTAAGTTGGGTCCTAAGAGGTTAGTCACAATAGGCTTGGCAACCCAAATGGTTCTTTTCTTGACACCACTTTGAGCACCAACATATTTGGCAAACACATTGCCACCCTCATCCTTACGAAGAGAATAAACATCATCAATGGTGATAGAGTTGGATGAGGTACCAATAGTGCACAAGGAGGAGATGTGGCCCTTCTCACGGCATATGTAGCAAGTTCTTTTCTTCTCCTTCTTCTCACTAGATTTCTCCACAATGGGAGCATTGGCTTGATTCTTCTTGGGAAGTGGAATTTCTTCAACTTGAGGTTGAATATGAGTTTGAGCTTGAGGCCGCTTCCCTTTTTGCTTCTTCTTCAAAGGGCAAGATCTAACATGGTGCCCTTCAATTTTGCACTTGAAGCAAACAATCTTGGCCGGGTCTTTGACTTGTACTTGGCCCTTCTTCTTCTTGTTGTTGTTGTTGTTGGACTTGTTCTTGTTGTTGGATTTGAATCCAAGTCCACTCTTGTCATTGGGGGATTGTTGCACACTTAACATCGTGTCAAGTTTGCATTTCCCTTCATGACTCTTTACCAAGTCGGTCTTCAAAGAAGTGACTTGGGCCTTGAGCTCTTTGATTTCCTCTACATGGTTAGTAACAACACAAGTACTAGAGGAGGTAGAACCTTCATTGTTAGAGCAACAAGGCAAGGAGGATAATTCATCACAAGATTTAGCAATATTATGAGTGGATGAATTACTAGGACTAGCACATGGCAATATAGCATTTTGGGTAGTAGTGCTAGTATCCACATGAGGCTCACAAGATGTTGCTTTAGATATGATAGCCTCATGAGCTAACTTTAGCCTATCATGAGAGGCTAGAAGATCCTCATGGGAGCTAGAAAGCTTTCCATGATTTTCTTCCAATTTCCCATAATTGCAAGTTAGCAAATCAAGTTGAGCCCTTAGCTCAACATTCTCCTTCAAGGTAGATGCTTCACAAGAAGTAGAGTTAGTAGCACAAGCATCATTATCAATAGCAATAGGAGAAGGCAAGTTGGCATGCACTTTTAGATAAGAAGCTTTAAGTTGCTCATGCGACTCGGTGAGTTTGGTGAGCGCACTCTCAATGACCCTTGAGCCCTTTTTGAGTTGCTCAAAATCCTCAAGGAGTTTAGCATTAACAAACACAAGCTTATCATTTTTTAGCTTTAGTTCATTTGCCATCTCAAGAGCTCTATCATGGTTTTCCTTTTCTCTAGACAATTCTAGAGCAAAGGTCTCCTCAAGAGCTTCCTTGATGGTTTGTTCTTCTTCAAGTTCATTCTTTAATGATGCTACATCATCGGCATACTCTCGTTCAAGAGCACCCTTTTTATCAATGGTGTTCTCATGCATCCAAATAAGTTTTTGGCTCTCAATAGCGGTAGTCAAGATTTCAAAGAAGTGAGTGCTAGCAATTTTATCTTTGCAAATAATCTTGAATACACTCTTACCCTTATCGCGTAGAGAGACAACCCAATCCTCTTCTTCATAAACATCCTCATCCTTATCACCACGAGAAGTATGAGGTTCCATGGTAGGAGATACCGTGGAACCCTTGGCCATAAGGCACATATGAGAACCGTGAGATAAAGATGAGGAGTTACTTGAGGCTCCTTTCAAGATCTTGTCTTGACCAATAGAATCTTTGGTTTCCTCTACATTGTTAGACACACAACAACTAGAGGAAATAGAATCATTTTTATCATGGCCACAAGACAATGCAAGCATATCATCATTAGATTTTTTCAAGCAACTTACACATGATATGCAAGGACTATCAACACAAGCATGTAAATCATTTCTAGTGCTAGATGTGTTTGAGTCCGTAGATGAAGCATTGCAATGAGATAGAGATGAAGAATCATCAATAGAAAGCTCAATATCAACATTGCAATTTTCATCACCACTCACCATATCATTACCTTGTGTCTTGACACACTTTGGTGAAGTGGATGAAGATGAGAACTCATCACGGCCGGAAGTGGAAGCAATGCAATCATCCTTAATAATATTGGACACATCATATTTATCTTGAATTTTTGTCCATAACTCATGAGCGCTCCAAAAAGGCAAGTATGGAAAAAGACCTACATCTCTCAAAGCATTCATAAGAACATAAGAAGCTTGAGAATTGAGATATAAATTTTTCTCATCCTCTAAAGATAGATTTTGTGAATCCATAGGAGGAGAAAAACCTATATCTACAATTTTCTCCATATGAGGGTCAATGTCCCGAAAATGACTAAGCATGCAAATTTTCCAAACATCATAATTTGTGCCATCTAATATAAGAGTGTTATCGTGCACTAATCCTCTAGCCGACATCTTTACTCTCAAGGCGGTGAAGCCTAAGAATGAGAGACCTTGCTCTGATACCAATTGAAAGGATACGGATGTCGCCTAGAGGGGGGGTGAATAGGCGATTTAAAACTTTTACGAGATGGGCTTAACAAATGCGGAATAAAACTAGCGTTTACTTTGTCAAGCCCAAAGCCTATATACTATTGTTCACCTATGTGCACCAACAACTTATGCTAAGCAATACAAGCAAGCATGTGATAGCAAGATATATATAACTTCAAGCACGATGGCTATCACAAGGTAAAGTGCATAAGTAAAGAGCTCGGGTATAGAGATAACCGAGGCACGCGGGAGACGATGATTTATCCCGGAGTTCACACTCTTGCGAGTGCTAATCTCCGGTGGAGAGGTGCGGTTGCTTAGTGCTCCCGAACGCCACAAGAGGCTCACCTTGAGGTGTGGTTGCTCGATGCACACCAACGCCACAAAGGCCTCACCCCAAGATGCGGTACTCACACCACACACCGAACGCCACGAAGGCGCCTCACCTAAATCTCCGGTGACCCTCGCCACAAAGGCCTAGGTCACGGTTCCACTAAGGGATTTCCTTCGAGGCGGAAACCGGGCCTTACACAAAGATTGGGGCACACATCCACAACTTAATTGGAGGCTCCCAACAAACCGCCACAAAGGCCTAGAATCCGTCTAGGGTTCCAAGAACCCAAGAGTAACAACTTCCTTGCTTTCACCTCCACGAATCACCGTGGAGAACTCAAACCGATGCACCAAATGCAATGGCAAGAACACCACAAAGATGCTCAAATCCTTCTCTCTCAAATTCCAACAAAGCTACAAAAGCTATTGGGGGAATAAGAGAGGAAGAACAAAGAGGAGAACACAAAATTCTCCAAGATCTAGATCCCAAAGATTCACTCACAAAGAGGTGATTTGGTTTGGTCAAAGTGTGGATCTAGATCCCCTCAAACTTTCTCTCAAATAGATGCAAGAAACATTGGTTGGGGAGAAAGATCTCAAGCTCAAGTATGAACAACAATGGTGGAGCAAAGCTTGAGAAGAGAGGAGGAAGAAGCAATGCAAAAGGTGAGAGAGAGGGGCTTAAAAAGGAGGCCCAATTTTTCTGCCCGTTGGAGGCTGCTTTGGGCTGGGAGGGGGAGGCCGGAGGTACCGGCCAGGTTGGGCCGGTACTACCGGCCATGGTCGAGCAGCGCGGCGAGTAGGAGCAGGCCACGTGGCCAGGGTGAGGCGTGGGGCGCGCGGGCCGGGAGGGGAGGCCGGAGCCTCCGGCCGGGGTACCGGCCAAGGTACCGCCGGGGCTCCAACCTCCCTGGCACATGTACTGAGCCACAAATGGCTCCCCGGTACCACGGGCGGTACTACCGCTCGTGCACGGGCGGTACTACCGCTCGTGCTCGGGCGGTACTACCGCTCAGCCCAAACTCCTCCTTTTTGGCAAACTTAGAAAAAGCATAACTTGAGTATCCGGACTCCGATTTTGATGATCTTGGACTCGTTTCGAAGCTAGTAACAAGCTCTACAAGATCATGCAGGGAACCATCATAGTCCAGCAAAGGAGTATAGAAACAAATGATGAAAGGTTTGACCTATCTAAGAAAGACATACCGGTAAAACCTCCAACCTCGAAAATGCAACAAGTTGCCCAAGCAAAAACCATTCTTGATGAACTAGAGCTTGTCATGAGAATACGCACAAGCTCTAAAACATCACATGGATAAGATCCAAATAACAACCAAGAAAGATGATGCAAGGATGCAAAGGTTTGAGCTCTCTCCGAACGATATGATCGAGTTACTCACTCGAGAGCCCTCTTGATAGTACGGCAACTAAACTATAAACCGGTCTCCAACTACACTATGAGACCGGTGAGAAAGAAACCCTATCAAGAGCAAACCTAATCTTGCGCATTCCACTTGAGCTCGATGATGACGATCTTGACCGCAACAAGATGGAACGCCTTTCTTGCTTGTGCTTGCTTGACGAAGTCTTGTAGATTGCTCCCCCATAAACCACCATGGGAGAGCTTCTTCTTCGGCGCAACTTCACATATCCATGAACACCATATGGATGGCAAGCTTCAAGCATATGATCTCTTCGAGTTGGCTCATCTTGAACTTGCACATCATTTCTTCATTCTTCATCATGTTGATGTCTTGAGATAACTTGAGGGCTCACTTCATCTTCATCTTCAAGACATACTTGACACTTGATATCCTTCATCAATTTCTTCTTATAACAACCTTGAAGCCAACATATGGTTCAAGCATTGCCTATGGACAACTCCTACAAGTATAACTCAATGCAAACATTAGTCCATAGGGATTGTCATTAATTACCAAAACCACACATGGGGGCTCCATGCACTTTCAATTTGGGTGCTTACCTCCTCCTCCTTCTCAGGAGATGCTGATACGTCTCCGACGTATCGATAATTTCTTATGTTCCATGCCACATTATTGATGTTATCTACATGTTTTATGCACACTTTATGTCATATTCATGCATTTTGAACTAACCTATTAACAAGATGCCGAAGTGCCGTTGTGTTTTCTGCTGTTTTTGGTTTCAGAAATCCTAGTAAGGAAATATTCTCGGAATTGACGAAATCAAAGCCCAGGGGCCTATTTTTCCACGAAGCTTCCAGAAGTCCGAAGACGAAACGAAGAGGGGCCACGAGGCAGCCAGCATAGGGCGGCGCGGCCTCGTCCGGCCGCGGCCCTATGGTCCGGGCCCCCGCGCCGCCTCTTGACCTACCCTTCCGCCTACTTAAAGCCTCCATGACGAAACCCCCAGTCCGAGAGCCACGATACGGAAAACCCTCCCGAGACGCCGCCAACGCCGATCCCATCTCGGGGGATCCAGAGATCGCCTCCGCACCCTCGGAGAGGGGAATCATCTCCCCGAGGACTCTACGCCGCCATGGTCGCCTCCGGTGTGATGTGTGAGTAGTCTACCCCTGGACTATGGGTCCATAGCAGTAGCTAGATGGTTGTCTTCTCCCCATTGTGCTATCATTGTCGGATCTTGTGAGCTGCCTAACATGATCAAGATCATCTATCGTAATTCTATATGTTGCGTTTGTTGGGATCCGATGAATAGAGAATACTTGTTATGTTGATTATCAAAGTTATATCTATGTGTTGTTTATGATCTTGCATGCTCTCCGTTATTAGTAGATGCTCTGGCCAAGTTGATGCTAGTAACTCCAAGAGGGAGTATTTATGCTCGATAGTGGGTTCATGTCTCCGTGAATCTGGAGGGGTGACAAGAACCTCTAAGGTTATGGATGTGCTGTTGCCACTAGGGATAAAACATTGGTGCTATGTTCAAGGATGTAGTCACTAGTTACATTACGCGCAATACTTAATGCAATTGTCTGTTGTTAGCAACTTAATACTGGAGGGGGTTCGGATGATAACCCGAAGGTGGACTTTTTAGGCATAGATGCAGTTGGATGGCGGTCTATGTACTTTGTCGTAATGCCCAATTAAATCTCACTATACTCATCATGATATGTATGTGCATGGTCATGCTCTCTTTATTTGTCAATTGCCCAACTGTAATTTGTTCACCCAACATGCTGTTTGTCTTATGGGAGAGACACCTCTAGTGAACTGTGGATCCCGGTCCAATTCTCTTTACTGAAATACAATCTACTGCAATACTGTTCTACTGTTTTCTGCAAACAATCATCTTCCACACAATACGGTTAATCCTTTGTTACAGCAAGCCGGTGAGATTGACAACCTCACTGTTTCGTTGGGGCAAAGTACTTTGGTTGTGTTGTGCAGGTTCCACGTTGGCGCCGGAATCCCTGGTGTTGCGCCGCACTATATCCCGCCGCCATCAACCTTCAACGTGCTTCTTGACTCCTACTGGTTCGATAAACCTTGGTTTCTTACTGAGGGAAACTTGCTGCTGTACGCATCACACCTTCCACTTGGGGTTCCCAACGAGCGTGTGCTTTACGCGTCATCAAGCTAAATTTCTGGCGCCGTTGCCGGGGAGATCAAGACACGCTGCAAGGGGAGTCTCCACTTCTCAATCTCTTTACTTTGTTTTTGTCTTGCTTAGTTTTATTTACTACTTTGTTTGCTGCACTAAATCAAAATACAAAAAAATTAGTTGCTAGTTTTACTTTATTTGCTATCTTGTTCGCTATATCAAAAACACAAAAAAATTTAGTTTACTTGCATTTACTTTATCTAGTTTGCTTTATTTACTACTACTAAAATGAGTAATCCCGAAGTTGAAGTTCGTACGTTTAAGCAACGAGGGGGAGAATGTTTGAGAGATGCTTGGTATAGAATTAGTGATGCCCATAATAGATGCACTAAGAAACACTCCACCATTATTTTACTCAGGAATTTTTATGTTGGTATCTCTAGCTGGAATAGATATGTTCTTGATAGTCTCGCAAAAGGTGACTTCCTAAGTACTCCTGCATTAGAAGCTAGTTGCATTATTGAGAGTTTATTTGGAATACCCCCTGTTGATAAAGTTAAAACTGAAATCTCTCTTGAAGATGTTATGAAAAAATTGGAAACCATAGAGAAAAATTTTCCAAGTATTGAAGCTAAATTGGAAATGTTACTTGATAAAACTGATGAACTTGATAAATCCTTAGGAGGAATTGATGAAAGAATTAGTGTCCTAGGAACTTGTGTTGTCCATGATGATCAAATCGATAGGATTGATGAACTTGAAAAAGCTATGGGAACCTTGGGTTCAACATTTTCTTCTCTTAAATATAAGGAGAAAGCTTATGTGGGTAAGGAGCAAAAGTTTATGTATGTCTCTAAAGTGCCTAAACCAAAGAAGTATTATTATAGGCCTAAAATTGACAAAGCCCTTAATACCACTGCGGATGGGGGAGCTCATAATAATGATGCACCACCCTTTGATAATACTTGATACACACTTTCTGCGCCTAGCTGAAAGGCGTTAAAGAAAAGCGCTTATGGGAGACAACCCATGTTTTTACCTACAGTACTTTGTTTTTATTTTGTGTCTTGGAAGTTGTTTACTACTGTAGCAACCTCTCATTATCTTAGTTTTGTGTTTTGTTGTGCCAAGTTAAGCCGTTGATAGAAAAGTAAGTACTAGATTTGGATTACTGCGCAGTTCCAGATTTCTTTGCTGTCACGAATCTGGGTCCACCTCCCTGTAGGTAGCTCAGAAAATTAAGCTAATTTACGTGCATGATCTTCAGATATGTACGCAACTTTCATTCAATTTGAGCATTTTCATTTGAGCAAGTCTGGTGCCATTTTAAAATTCGTCAATATGAACTGTTCTGTTTTGACAGATTCTGCCTTTTATTTCGCATTGCCTCTTTTGCTATGTTGGATGAATTTCTTTGATCCACTAATGTCCAGTAGCATTATGCAATGTCCAGAAGTGTTAAGAATGATTGTGTCACCTCTGAATATGTTAATTTTTATTGTGCACTAACCCTCTAATGAGTTGTTTCGAGTTTGGTGTGGAGGAAGTTTTCAAGGATCAAGAGAGGAGTATGATGCAACATGATCAAGGAGAGTGAAAGCTCTAAGCTTGAGATGCCCCGGTGGTTCACCCCTGCATATATTAAGAAGACTCAAGCGTCTAAGCTTGGGGATGCCCAAGGCATCCCCTTCTTCATCGACAACATTATCAGGTTCCTCCCCGAAACTATATTTTTATTCCATCACATCTTATGTGCTTTTTCTTGGAGCGTCGGTTTGTTTTTGTTTTTGTTTTGTTTGAATAAAATGGATCCTAGCATTCACTTTATGGGAGAGAGACACGCTCCGCTGTAGCATATGGACAAGTATGTCCTTGGTTTCTACTCATAGTATTCATGGCGAAGTTTCTCCTTCGTTAAATTGTTATATGGTTGGAATTGGAAAATGATACATGTAGTAATTGCTATTAATGTCTTGGGTAATGTGATACTTGGCAATTGTTGTGCTCATGTTTAAGCTCTTGCATCATATGCTTTGCACCCATTAATGAAGAAATACATAGAGCATGCTAAAATTTGGCTTGCATATTTGGTTTCTCTAAGGTCTAGATAATTTCTAGTATTGAGTTTGAACAACAAGGAAGACGGTGTAGAGTCTTATAATGTTTTCAATATGTCTTTTATGTGAGTTTTGCTGCACCGGTTCATCCTTGTGTTTGTTTCAAATAAGCCTTGCTAGCCTAAACCTTGTATCGAGAGGGAATACTTCTCATGCATCCAAAATACTTGAGCCAACCACTATGCCATTTGTGTCCACCATACCTACCTACTACATGGTATTTTCCGCCATTCCAAAGTAAATTGCTTGAGTGCTACCTTTAAAATTCCATCATTCACCTTTGCAATATATAGCTCATGGGACAAATAGCTTAAAACTATTGTGGTATTGAATATGTAATTATGCACTTTATCTCTTATTAAGTTGCTTGTTGTGCGATAACCATGTTTACTGGGGACGCCATCAACTACTCATTGTTGAATTTCATGTGAGTTGCTATGCATGTCCGTCTTGTCTGAAGTAAGAGAGATCTACCACCTTATGGTTAAGCATGCATAATGTTAGAGAAGAACATTGGGCCGCTAACTAAAGCCATGATCCATGGTGGAAGTTTCAGTTTTGGACATATATCCTCAATCTCAAATGAGAAAATTATTAATTGTTGTTACATGCTTATGCATAAAAGAGGAGTCCATTATCTGTTGTCTATGTTGTCCCGGTATGGATGTCTAAGTTGAAGAATAATCAATAGCGAGAAATCCAATGCGAGCTTTCTCCTTAGACCTTTGTACAGGCGGCATAGAGGTACCCCTTTGTGACACTTGGTAAAAACATGTGCATTGTGATGATCCGGTAGTCCAAGCTAATTAGGACAAGGTGCGGGCACTATTAGTACACTATGCATGAGGCTTGCAACTTGTAAGATATAATTTACATGATACATATGCTTTATTACTACCGTTGACAAAATTGTTTCATGTTTTCAAAATCAAAGCTCTAGCACAAATATAGCAATCGATGCTTTTCCTCTATGGAGGACAATTCTTTTACTTTCAATGTTGAGTCAGTTCACCTATTTCTCTCCACCTCAAGAAGCAAACACTTGTGTGAACTGTGCATTGATTCCTACATATTTGCTTATTGCACTTGTTATATTACTCTATGTTGACAATATCCATGAGATATACATGTTACAAGTTGAAAGCAACCGCTGAAACTTAATCTTCTTTTGTGTTGCTTCAATGCCTTTACTTTGAATTATTGCTTTATGAGTTAACTCTTATGCAAGACTTATTGATGCTTGTCTTGAAGTGCTATTCATGAAAAGTCTTTGCTTTATGATTCACTTGTTTACTCATGTCATATACATTGTTTTGATCGCTGCATTCACTACATATGCTTTACAAATAGTATGATCAAGATTATGATGGCATGTCACTCCAGAAATTATCTGTGTTATCGTTTTACCTGCTCGGGACGAGCAGAACTAAGCTTGGGGATGCTGATACGTCTCCGACGTATCGATAATTTCTTATGTTCCATGCCACATTATTGATGTTATCTACATGTTTTATGCACACTTTATGTCATATTCGTGCATTTTCTGGAACTAACCTATTAACAAGATGCCGAAGTGCCGCTTTTTTCTGCTGTTTTGGTTTCAGAAATCCTAGTAAGAAAATATTGGAATTGGACGAAATCAAAGCCCAGGGGCCTATTTTTCCACGAAGCTTCCAGAAGTCCGAAGACGAAACGAAGAGGGCCACGAGGCAGCCAGAGCATAGGGGCGCGGCCCCTGCCCTGGCCGCGCGGCCCTATGGTCCTGGCCTCGCGCCGCCTCTTGACCTACCCTTCCGCCTACTTAAAGCCTCCGTGACGAAACCCCAGTACCGAGAGCCACGATACGGAAAACCTTCCGAGACGCCGCCAACGCCGATCCCATCTCGGGGGATCCGGAGATCGCCCGGCACCCTGCCGAGAGGGGAATCATCTCGGAGGACTCTACGCCATGGTCGCCTCCGGTGTGATGTGTGAGTAGTCTACCCCTGGACTATGGGTCCATAGCAGTAGCTAGATGGTTGTCTTCTCCCCATTGTGCTATCATTGTCGGATCTTGTGAGCTGCCTAACATGATCAAGATCATCTATCTGTAATTCTATATGTTGCATTTGTTGGGATCCGATGAATAGAGAATACTTGTTATGTTGATTATCAAAGTTATATCTATGTGTTGTTTATGATCTTGCATGCTCTCCGTTATTAGTAGATGCTCTGGCCAAGTTGATGCTAGTAACTCCAAGAGGGAGTATTTATGCTCGATAGTGGGTTCATGTCTCCGTGAATCTGGAGGGGTGACAAGAACCTCTAAGGTTATGGATGTCTTGTTGCCACTAGGGATAAAACATTGGTGCTATGTTCAAGGATGTAGTCACTAGTTACATTACGCGCAATACTTAATGCAATTGTCTGTTGTTAGCAACTTAATACCGGAGGGGGTTCGGATGATAACCTGAAGGTGGACTTTTTAGGCATAGATGCGGTTGGATGGCGGTCTATATACTTTGTCGTAATGCCCAATTAAATCTCACTATACTCATCATGATATGTATGTGCATGGTCATGCTCTCTTTATTTGTCAATTGCCCAACGTAATTTGTTCACCCAACATGTTTGTCTTATGGGGAGACACCTCTAGTGAGCTGTGGACCCGGTCCAATTCTCTTTACGAAATACAATCTACTGCAATATTGTTCTACGTTTCTGCAAATAATCATCTTCCACACAATACGGTTAATCCTTTGTTACAGCAAGCCGGTGAGATTGACAACCTCCTGTTTCGTTGGGGCAAAGTACTTTGGTTGTGTTGTGCGGGTTCCACGTTGGCAGAATCCACGGTGTTGCACCGCACTACATCCCGCCGCCATCAACCTTCAACGTGCTTCTTGACTCCTACTGGTTCGATAAACCTTGGTTTCTTACTGAGGGAAACTTGCTGCTGTACGCATCACACCTTCCACTTGGGGTTCCCAACGAGCGTGTGCTTTACGCGTCATCAATCGCCGCTGATGGGGACTCGAAGTATATTGCGCAGATCTTCCTCCACCAAAGTGTCGAGCTGAGAGGAGGATTTCAAAGTAAGTTAGAACACTTCAAAAAATATGAGAAGTTGAAGAATGACAAAGGAGTTAGTGCTTACCGGAGGACATTGGTTATTTGTGTTGATGTCTTTAATCAGTTCCGGGACCGGTTGGCCCCGGCCTATCTTCACAAGTGTATTAATTCTCCTCTTGAGAGAATCAGCCGGGAGATCATGGCGCGTCACTCGGATAGGGCCGTCCGCCCCGGTGTACTCGCACATTAAGCGTGCGTTGAATCGCAGGGGCTGGATCCTCCGAGAAAACCAGCTGAGCGTCAGCTGGGCTCCGGTTAGCCCGTCGTGGACTAACCAAGAGATTCTCCGCGCGGCCTTCTCTAGTATCGGAGTTTGGGCGAGTGTGGGGATGAAGCTCCAGCTGGCGAGTTCTTCCGGAGGCTGGTTGTTGAACTTGGGCAGTCCTTCATGGACTTCTGGAACTGAGATGTTCTTCTCATAGAACCATCCGGCGTTCCAGTACCGGACGGATTCGTGGGAGTCATGAGGCGGATACATGCGGCCAGGCCGGAGCATAAAGGTCATGCTCCTGTAGTTCACCATGGCCTTGTATTTTGTTTCTTTCTTCACCCGGAAGAAGAACTGCCATAGTCGGACATCTGGTCGAATCCCGAGGTGCCCTTCGCAGAGAGTTGCGAAGTTGGAGAGAAGGAGATATGAGTTCGGGCAGATGTTGTGGGGCTGAAAGCCGTATGTGTTGAGGATAGAAAGGAAGAATTCCGAACAGGGGAGCGATAGACCTCGCTCGACCCAAGCCTTGGTAATGACCCTTTCGTCCGCATCCGGCTTGGGGACGTCGGAGTCACGCATAAAACTCCAATGAGAGGAGATCATACCCTCGTTCTGGAGTTCCCTAAGCTCCGCATCGGTAGTTTCACAAGGCCACCATTGACCCCTCTCGCCTTCACGGATCCGGGCTTTGGAGGCCTTCTTGGTTTCCGCCTCCTGGACTTTGGCTGCCATCCTGGCTTGTCCTTCGAGTTCTTCTTGGAATTCTTTGGGTGTAGGGATCCGGCCTAGTGCAGTGCTGGAAGACGCGGAGAACGGTTGAGCTAGCCTGATGTCGGAAACAAATGGTGGCAAGAATGCAATGGGATCCGGGCAGATTGGTTCTAATGTGCTGGGTTCCGGGCTATTCGGAGAACTACCAGTACAGTTTGGTGAACCATGTGACATGCTTCCGGCTGCACCCATGCAAAGCTAATTTGAGTAACCGGATCTACACTAAGTCTTTCTTCTACGAGGCCGGTACACGTACCGTTAATGGCGCGGTGGTCCGACGAGGTTCCGGTGAAGTAGAGGTCGCCGGACTTGAAGCAAACCTCGCTGCTTGACCGTGAATCGGCGGCGGGAAGAATTTCCCGATCAACCGTGACGATATTGGCGCAAGGGGAGGCTTGGAGCGGTGGCGCGCGAAGCTTTCTGCGGAGCGGTTCGCCGGAGGCGCGGCACGAGTAAGAAGACGAAGTGGGTAAGGAGGTGAAAGAATGAAAAAAGTTACCGCGCGTGGGGGTATTTATAGATCTCGCGCGGAGATTCCTGTTTCGGATCCGACGGTGGAAACTGAACGGTCACACCGTTGGATGCATGACACGTGTCTTAGGTTAAAAGCGGTGAAACGACGTAGATGTAACTTGACTGTGCACTCCCGAAATTTCCGGCTATAGATTCGCATCTCCGAAAATTTAGCGCGGGAAAGGAGGAAGTTGTGCGCGGGAAAAGTGGAACATCTGTTACAGTGCCATTACTGAAGAAAAGAAGATTTCCGAGAAGATGACGTCGGAAACAAGTAAAGTTTTAAAGCTCTTCAAGATTCTCTTCGGATCCGAGCTGATTGAAGTCGGAGGAATGATGAATCTCGGAGAACTTCGGGGGCTACTGTTGTGGGTATACTTTATGGGTATATCAACGGCATGGCCTAGATCCGGCAAGCCCGGGTGGCCCATAGATGGTGATGTGGCATGTGGCCCATCGGGCGGCCCAGTTGCTGTAGATCCAGAAGGATGAAGTCCAGCCCAGGAACAGGAAGCCGGATCCCAACCAACCTTCGGAGGAGGCCGGATCCGTGAAGGCCCATGAGGAACCCGGATCCAGTACGACATAGATGGAAGGCGGATCTTTGACGTACACGGCAAGACATTATACCGTAGTTAGGCAACCTGTAATCCGGCTAGGACTCTCCATGTAAACCCTAGATTCGTGCGCCTTTATAAGCCGGATCCTGGGAGCCCTAGAGACACGACCACAACTCATTGTAACAACGCGAAAGCGTCTAGATAATTCCAGACAAGCAGCAGTAGGCCCTGTCCCGAGCAGGTGTTCCGAAGCTGGGTAAATCGCGTACCACCGTCCCGTGTGCTCTCCGCCCTATGGCCCCTACATCTTCTCCCCCTCGTGAGGATCCCTCCTCCGAGGCACCGTCGAATAGGCAACGACAGCGCCGTCCCGCTCGAGCTCGGCAGCGCCCGCGCTCGCGGAGCTCGACCCCGCCGGCGCGCTCCCACCCTCCATCTGGAGCCTCTCTGGCGCGTAGAGGTACCGCTGCTACTCGTGCGTGCCGGCTCCCGCGCCGGTGGTGGCATCTTCCACGTCAACATGCCGCCCCAGCTTGTGGCGGCATGGCCCACCACGCTGCACGGCGACGAACAGCGACAGACCGTGGGCAAACGTGCCGCCACGGCCACCGATGGCAAGTGTGGCCGCCACACTCTGCGGCGGCACGCGCCACGTGTCGGCTGGGGGCACTGCCGCCACGCTAGAGGTGATCTTTTCTGTCATTTATACTCACAAGTGGTCTTTTTTGTCAATTCACTGAGCAGAGTGGTCCTTTGTGCAAAAAATCGTCAAGGCAAAGGTGGGGAGAAGCACGAGCCAAACGTTTCACGCACGGCGCATTTTTGTAAATAAAAACTGCAAATAATTGCACACGGTAAAGAGGCACAAAAGCAAAGGCAAAAAAGTATGCACGGCAAAACCTCGAGCACGGCACATTCTGAAAATATGCGCGGTAAAGAATTGCACACGACAACAAGGCTAAAAACAGTGGCAAAGAAATGTGCACGTCAAAGCCTTGAGCGAGGTGTCCACGGCAACCGTGTTTGAAGGAGTCTTTCATTCTGTGTAAGATAGGCAGCCAAGAAAATATTATTTAAAAATAAAGGAGTACAAAATAATCTGGCATGCAAACGACAATAGATGAGCTTCAAACTTGGCTTGTGGTGTCAACACGGGCTTTGGGTGACATGCCAGACACCAAATGAGAAGGAGGGGGCAGGTCCGCACATGCCAGAGGATGGTCACAGCTGGTGGCAGCTGCCTTCTGATCAGTATTGTCAAGAAGCTCCGCCGGCTGGCCTATACGAATACCCAACTCTTCAACTCCCGCATTCGTCGAGCTCGTAACTGTCGTCGTCTTTAAGAGGATGAACAAGGCGATCTGAAAGACGACCGTTATGAGGACCAAGATTATCACCGCCGCAAACGCTCCTGTGCCTGGTGGGACACATCTTCCACTGCCATTAGATGATAGATCCCCACCTTTGCTCATGATCGCGCCCACTATGAACAGTATCGACACTAGGATGGAAAGGGTCCTGCGAGTTAATTTGTACGCGCTTGTCACATATACAAACTGCATCATTCCAATATCCAAAGTATCGATGGACACTATACACGTAGGTACCATGATAAGGTGGACAAGACAGCAGCGACGGTGCGCCTGCCTCTGGTGAGGATGCTCCATGGATATGAATGGCAGCAGCCACAACAGCCGGTGACATTGCTAGCCACCATCTGCGTCATAAGGGCCAATATCGCGCCACAGATGCCCGCGGGGCGCGCAAGCGAGGCCTGGTGCTCATCATGACACAGATCCGTGATTGTTCGTAACCAATGACTGCATATATACAAGGACGGGGCTAGTTCTCAGTTGACATAAAGCTAACGTAATTTCCTGTCATCCAATTTAATGTGTACATGGAAAAAATATATATGCAATTGCAAATCCAGATGAAATCGCACAACCATGTGTAATTCTCCTGCAAACGAATCTCGACCCAAATCTTATGATTTTGAAGTTGATCTAGAACAAACTTAATTCTAGTGTCCTAAAACTAACAAAAGAAGACCCATCACAGTAATCGAAATAACTAAACTTGAAAAAATTGTTAGTTGATTAACCTGCTCCAGCGCGTCGCTGGGGCGGCACTGGGGATGGCCAAGATGACCATGATTAAGCCGAGGATGGCCAACACGACACATGGCACCACCGTCCGTATTTTCATTCCCAGCTCATATATCTAGATGCTCCGGTCTGGGATTAAATCTCCTGAGGAGACAGAGCAAGAGACTTGAGCGTATGTATATATATAGACGTACAGATGAAGATCCAGCTTAATAGATGAGTCCAATAAGCTAGGGTTAACTCTATGACGGTCGAATACGAGGTTGTTTAATTTCGTTGCGAGCTATAAAGTTGTCCCCTCCGGAACTGATAAACAATGTTTACTACGCATGCATAGTTTATACTTAATATGTACGGTTAGGGTTGCATGCAACCTGTCTCCCACGTATAGTCTATATATATGTTACGTATGTGCGCGCACCTGCGATGGTTTTGGCATTGGGTTCTCAGTTGGTTCCATCTAATTGTCAATTTGGTCACCAAACATAACTTATTACTTAAAATATAAACAAAATACTATATAATTTAATTTAAACAAATAACTGTTGAAGCATAATTATACTAACATTGCTTATACAAAGATATGTAGTGGAGAATGTTAAGTTAAATTTGTACTTAAAATTTCGTGCTACACTAGCTAGCAACTTATGGAGTATGCTTTAGACTACAAATTTTCTCCACACTAGCTTTACATAAAGCCTAGACCAATAATGGGATGCCACATGGCTTCCCCTCGAGTTGGAGCTTATATGTCATAATAGTATAGAGCCCGTGCGTTGCTATGGTGCCATATAAAATAAAATAAATATTGTTTTATATTTATATCCATATAGTGTCATGGAATCAAATTTCACAAAGGCCTTTATTTACTTGTTGTTGTATAATTTAATATTGTGACATCAATTTTAAATGTATGATGATAATTGGAATAAGGCCTCAACACTCGAGAGCAATGCATTGTTTTTTAATACGGAGTATATAGTTTATCTGGGGCAAATACATGAAACAACAACGATGCTTCACTAGTAGGAAACAAGCATTTCGTCAGGCCTCTTTAGTCCCGACCGTAGTCCGGGCCGGGACTAAAGGCCTAGCCACGTCGCCCCAAATCCGTCCACGCGTACGACATCCTTTTGTCCCGGTTTGTATGGGCCTCTAGTCCCAGCTGGTGCACGAGCCGAGACTAAAGCTCATGCGCCTGCTGGCACCCCCTTTAGTCCTGGCTGGTGACATGAGCCGGGACAGAAGTCAAACCGTTCGGCTCTGGCACGGAAACCGATCGTCGTCGCCATTATAGACGCGCGGAAACCGATCGGCTGGCCACGGGAATTCGCATCGTCGGCGCCGGTGGCCGGCGACACATCTTCATCTCCCGGTTCACCTCCCTCACCTATATATATGCATCTTCATCTCCTCCATTAGCTACACATCTTCATCCTCCATTAGCCAGCTCTCCCACCAAAGAGCTCTCTCCCATCTCGGCCACAATGGAGCAGCTCGCGCGCGCCCCGGCTCCTCGATCTCGGGTGTACTACCTCATGGCCGAAGAGATGCACTTCAAGATCACGGTCACTCTCTTTGCATCAAGGGTGGAGAGGTGGATCCGCGCCGTCAAGAGAAATTTTCTCGATGTCGCACTCGATGCCGCACCAATCAAGTGCGTGGGCTTGGACTGCGAGTTCACGAACCCTTGCGAGGGTAGAGATAATCAGCGCGCGGCTGTCCTTCAACTCTCGGTGGCGACCGAGTATTTGGTCTTCCAAATTTGTTGGGCTGATGAAATGCCACAACTTCTCAAGGATTTCTTGTAGGACAAGACCATCAGATTCTGTGGCGCGGCTATCGGCAAAGATGTGGAAATGCTGCGTTCCTACGGAATTGATATTCCGTCTGCGTTCGACCTCCAAAATAAAATCCTGAACCCTCCAAAAAACCCATTCCCAGTCTGTATGATTTGGCAAATTCTACTATTGGAACAAAACTTGAGAAAAATAAGAGAAATAAGGACAAGAAGAAGAACACGAAGAAGGACGATGAGGAAGAAAAAGAAGATGAACTGATTTTTGGATGGGGCAATGTTCCATTGAACTATTAGAAAGCACTATGCCGCTCTTGACGCTCGCTTGGGCTTCGAGATGGCTAGGAGGTATTTAAGGCTACTTGGCTACAATAACCAGGTTGATCGTCTCAATATTATTGATGATGAGTAGATTGTGGTGTGGTGTGTGGTGTGTGGTGTGTGTGCATTCTATATTTGTATGAACCTATGAATCGTCTCAATATATCGAATCTTTCTATTGTTATTCAAATTCTCTGCCGGTGCAAATCAAGCCCTTATATTATTCACCACATTTTTCTAATAATAATAGATATATTATTTGTCCAATTGCGATTTACAGATATAAAGTTATTAATTATGCCATATTATATGAATAATGCATATATTAATTGATAATAATAATAAAATATGAATAAAAGTAAAATTATTTCATATTCAAATTCGTCACATTTTTCTAATAATAATGGATATATTATTTGTCACATTGTGATTTACAGATTTAAACTTATTAATTATGCCATATTATATTAATAATGCATATATTATTTGATAAGAATAAAATATGAATAAAAGTAAAATTAGTTCATATTCAAATTCGTCACATTTTCCTAATAATAATGGATATATTATTTGTCCAATTGTGATTAACACATTTAAAGTTATTAATTATGCCATATTATATGAATAATGCATATATTATTTGTTAATAATAATAAAATATAAATAAAAGTAAAATTATTTAATATTTAAATTCGTCACATTTTTCTAATAATAATGGATATTTTATTTGTCCAATTGCGATTTACAGATTTGAAGTTATTAATTATGCTATATTATATGAATAATGCCTATATTATTTGATAATATTAATAAAATATGAATAAAAGTAAAAAAGATTTCATATTAAAATTCATCACATTTTTATAATAGTAATGGATATATTATTTGTCCAATTGTGATTTACAGATTTAAAGTTATTAATTATGTCATATTATATGAATAATACATATATTATTTGATAATTATAATAATAAATAGGTTTATTACTTATTTTATTTTCATTGGAATTCATTATTATATTATTAATTATTATTTACTTAAATAATTGTTTTCTGTTTTAAAAAATTAAAAAATGTGACACAATGATATAAGAGTTAACAGGATTGATATATTAGTATTTACAATAATGTACAATCACATTCACGAGAGCATACCAGAAAAGAACCAAGTAGTTAAACGTGCTGAGGGTGGAATAGTGTGAGGATTGGTGACCGCCCGGGATGTGAGCCAGTAAAACCCAAGCAAATAACTTTGACGGATAGCATGATAAGTCATTGGGCTTCGTCGCCGCTGGCGAGCATTTCCGGTTAAAGGTCTTCCGGCTCGCGGAAGGTCAAATGAGCAAGCCGGAAAACATAGAAACCAGCACTTGCTTTCAATAAACGAAACATGCAAATAACTTTGACGGATAGCAGGATAAGTTTTTTCCGCCCATGCATACGTGTTTCGTTCCTAACTACTTAAGAATTTAAAATTATATTACAAACCCTCTCGGGGCCAAAATGATGCATTGTTTTTTTTTCCGGCGGGAATAAGTTTTTTACTTCTCCTTAGTCGGAGAAGTTTCCACCTTGTCGTCAGCCTTCGGAGCATCCTTCTCTTCACCCTTGGCTGGAGAGGAGACATCATCGTCATTCTCTTCCTGGTCTTCACCCGGAGATGCAGCGCCACCTTGGTCCTTGGAACTTGTCCAGGTGTACTGGCTTCCGGATTGAGCAGGACGAGACTCCGCCTCGTGTTTCTTGTGGAGCTCTGCTTCAAGGGGCTCGTCGGATGGAAGAACCACCTTGTCATAAAATTCGTCGTGGCAAATCCTCCGGGCGATGCGGGTGTCGTAGCCGCTAACTGCATCCAGTAGTGCGTTAGCATCCGGAGGAACACCAGCAGCTACTCTATAAATATCAAGATCCGGGTTATGTGCCAGGCACATGGCCAGGGACATGGCAGCAGCGCCTCGAGCTGATGACGCCTGCAGATCCACCAGCAACTCCGGAAGAACGTCCATCCTCTTGATAAGCTTACGAACATCGCAAGTTCGGCTCTTCTTGATGGATAGGTTATGACAGATCTTCCGGGAGGCGGAGATGAGATCCTTGCAGTCTTCTCCGGCAAGCTGAAGCAGATCGTCGCGAGGGAATTTGCTCCGACGTTCTTCATTATTTCCAAGAGGATCTGGAGGACACAAATTCTGATAAGTATAACAGATTGAGCGCAACATATGCATTACTGTATGAGCTTCGAGGACATACCCATGAAATCGGAGTTAAGCAGATCCCAGCATTGCTCTGCTGTCTCCATGTACTTCCGGAGTCCGCCAAGTTCTTTATGTTGTTGTTTGATGGTTTCACTGTCAGTCTTCCTTTTCAACTGGAATTCACCTTCCTTTCGGATGAGCTCCGAGCTCTTCTCCGCCAGTTTCCTCTCCGCCTCTGCAAGCTTCGATTCTAGATCTTTATGAGAGGAGCGCAGGGTCCCGAGCTCGGAGGAGGCGGCGGCAAGAGAGGTGGATGCACCTATCCAAGAAATCAAGATTAGTTTGGAGTCCGGATCATGTATTATCTGAAACTAATTCGGAAACCAACCTTGGGCGTCTGACAGTTTCTTCTTTAAATCTGCATTCTCCTGCTTGAAATGTTGAATTTTCTCCGCCTGGCATAGGGTAACGCGGCGTTGCAGAGCGATATTCTTATGAAGCTCATAGTGCAGAGCCTGCTGTTCCTGTAAGTACAAACAGAGCAGGAGTAAATTTCCGATATTTTATAAGTAAGTCTCTCTGAACTGTTATTGCCGGAAATATTTCTGCCATAATGCTTGGGGGCTACTGCGACATTTTTTCACACAAAATCTTCTCCAGTTTGAGTTTTCTTCTAAGTATTTAGGTGCTAACTATTGACTAGTTTCCGCCTACATACTTGGGGGCTACTGGGGAATACCTTCCGCTTGCAGAGGAGCTTGTCGAGGAATTGGCCGACTTCCTTCTTAAAATCCTGAATCTCCGATGACTCGGCGTCAGGCTTGCCCCAGGCGTTATCCAGCATGGAATTGAGCAAATCTTGCTCAAGCTCCCATTTTTCCGCTTCAGTTAGCTTGTTGAAAAACTTGGTCGCATATGCCTTTGGGGTGGAGGTAACATCTGCCGGGTCTCCGAAATTTTTCGGAAAAACGACGATTTCACTCGCCGCAGCTTCAGCTTTGCCTGAGGAGTTGTCCTCCGCTTCCTCTCGGCCTTGGACTTCAGTCTCATCAGGGGCAGGGCCTTTGCCTCCGGAGTTTTCTCCGCCCACCTTCTCGCTGCTAACCGGAATTATTTTCGGTGGAGTAGTTGTGGCAGGAGGGGGAGATTGCTCCGCTTGAGGAGGAGATGGTTGTGGGGTGTCTTGGGGGGCACTTGGCGGAGCTGGTGTGGCGGGACCAACGGCCGGAGACTTCTTCATGTATTTTTTTATAGGCTCTTGGACGTTGGGCCGCGCGGCGGTGGTGCTCGGATTCCTACAAGTAGGCAAAGGAAATATATAAGTAACAAAGCTTACCAAGATAAAAGACACGTTGTACTCGGAAACTTACGTTGCGCCCCGAATATTGGGACGTGAGCGCTTTCCTGCTATCGCCAGGAGTTTGAGACGCTCACGCTCCGCCTTTTTGGAGTCGAGCGGAGGCGGCCTGGTGACCTTGGGCTTCTTGGCGGAGGCCTCGCCGCTAGCTCCGGCTTCGGAGCCGGAAGCTTTGGCGCGGGGACGCTTTGAAGGTCGAGGGGCAGCCTTTCGGGGTGCTTGCTCCTCTTCCTCCTCGGGGTCCTCCGGATCCTCCTCCGCCACATCGCCGCTGACGGGGACTCTAAGTATATTGTGTAGGTCTTCCTCCACCGAAGTATCAAGCTGAGAGGAAAATTCAGGAGTAAGTTAGAACGCTTCAAGAACATGAGAAGTTGAAGAATGACAGAGGAACAAGTGCTTACCGGAGGACATTGGTCGTGCATGTTGATGTCTTTAATCAGTTCCGGGACCGGTTGGCCCCGGCCTATCTTCACAAGGGTCTTGATTCTCCTCTTGAGAGAATCAGCAGGGAGATCATGGCGTGTTACTCGGAGAGGATCATCTGCCCCGGTATAGCGCACATCAGACGTGCGTTGTAGCGTAGAGGCTGGATTCTCCGGGAAAACCAGCTAAGGGTCAGCTGGGCTCCGGTCAGTCCGTCGTGGACCAACCAAGAGATCCTCCGTGCGGCCTTCTCCAGTATCGGAGTTTGGGCGAGCATGGAGACAAAGCTCCAGCTAGCCAATTCTTCCGGAGGCTTGTTGATAAACTTGGGCAGTCCTTCATGGACCTTAGGAACTGGGAAGTTCTTCTCGTACAACCATCCGGCGTTCCAGTACCGTACGGATTCGTGGGAGTCATAAGGCGGATACATGCGGCCGGGTCGGAGCATGAAGGTCATGCTCCCGCAGTTCACCATAGCCTTGTCCTTTGTTTCCTTCTTCACCCGGAAGAAGAACTGCCATAGTCGGACATCTGGTCGGATCCCAAGATGCCCTTCGCAGAGAGTTGCGAAGTTGGAAAGAAGGAGATAAGAGTTCGGGCAGATGTTGTGGGGCTGAAGTCCGTATGTAGTGAGGATAGAAAGGAAGAATTCCGAACAGGGGAGCGATAGACCGCGCTCAACCCAAACTTTGGTCATGACCCTCTCGTCCGCATCGGGCTTGGTGACGTCGGAGTCGCGCATGAAACTCCAATGGGAGGAGATCATGCCCTCGTTCTGGAGCTCCCTCAACTCCGCATCGGTAGTTTCACAGGGCCACCACTGATCCCTCTCGCCTTCACGGATCCGGGCCTTGGAGGCCATCTTGTTCTCCGCCTCCTGGACTTTGGCTGCCATCCTGGCTTGACCTTCGAGTTCTTCTTGAAGTTCTTGGGGAGTAGGAATCCGGCCTAGCGCAGTGCTGGAAGAGGCGGAGAACGGTTGAGCTAACATGATGTCGAAAACAAATGGTGGCAAGTATGCAATGGGATCCGGACAGATTGGTTCTAATGTGTTGGGTTCTGGGCCATTAGGAGAACTACCAGTACAAATTGGTGAACCGTGTGACATGCTTCCGGCTGCACCCATGCAAAGTTAATTTGAGTAACCGGATCTATGCTATGTCTTTCTCCTACGGGGCCGGCGCACGTACCGTTAATGGCACGGCGGTCCGATGAAGTTCCGGTGAGGTAGAGGTCGCCGGACTTGGAGCAAACTTCGTTTTTTGACCACGAATCGGCGGCGGGAGAGATTTCCCGATCAATCGCGATGATCTTGGCGCGAGGGAAGGCTCGGAGTGGCGGCGCGCGAAGCTTCCTGCGGAGCAAGTTCGCCAGAGTTGAGATTGGACTGGCGGCGCGGCGCGAGGAGGAAGATGAAGTGGGTAAGGAGGTGAAAGAATGAAAAAGTTACCGCGCGTGGGGGTATTTATAGACCTCACGCGGAGATTCGTGTTTCGGATCCAACGGCGGAAACATAACAGTCACACCGTTGGATGCGTAACACGTGTCTTAGGTTAAAAGCGGTGAAACGACGTGGAGGTAACTTGACTACGCGCTCCCGGAATTTCCGGCTATAGATTCGTATCTCCAAAAATCTAGCGCGGGACAAGAGGAAGTTGTGCGCGGGAAAAGTGGAATCTCAGTTACATTACCGATTCAGAAAAAAGAGGATTTCCGAGAAGATGATGCCGGAAATAAGTAAAGTTTTGAAGCTCTTCAAGATTCTCTTCGGATCCGAGTTTTGAAGTCGGGGGAATGATGAATCTCGGAGAACTTCGGGGGTTACTGTTGTGGGTATACTTTATGGGTATATCAACGGCATGGCCTAGATCCGGCAAGCCCGGGTGGCCCACAGACGGTGATGTGGCATGTGGCCCATCGGGCAGCCCTGTAGATCCTGAAGGATGAAGTCCAGCCCAGGAACAGGAAGCTGGATCCCAACCGACCTACGAAGGAGGCCGGGTCCGTGAGGGCCCATGAAGTATCCGGATCCAGCACTATCCTGATGGAAGGCGGATCCTTGACGTGCACGGCAAGATATTGTACCGTAGTTAGGCAACTTGTATTCCGGCTAGAACTCTGTAGGATAACGTTGCATAGAAAACAAAAATTTTCCTACCGCGAACACGCAATCCAAGCCAAGATGCAATCTAGAAGACGGTAGCAACGAGGGGGTATCGAGTCTCACCCTTGAAGAGATTCCAAAGCCTACAAGATGAGGCTCTTGTTGCTGCGGTAGACGATCACTTGCCGCTTGCAAGCGCGTAGAAGATCTTGATCACGATCGGTTCCGGCGCCACGAACGGGCAGCACCTCCGTGCTCGGTCACACGTTCGGTTGTTGATGAAGAAGACGTCCACCTCCCGTTCCAGCGGGCAGCGGAAGTAGTAGCTCCTCTTGAATCCGACAGCACGACGGCGTGATGTCGGTGGCGGTGAAGAAGTCCGGCGGAGCTTCGCTAAGCTACGCGGGAGATATGGAGGAGAGGGGGCGGCTAGGGTTTGGGAGGGGGTGGCCGGCCACTTCAATGGGGCGGCCAGCTTGTGGTCTTTGGGGTGGCCGGCCCCCTCCCTTGGCCCCTCATTATATAGGTGGATCCCCAAGTGTTGGTGTCCAAGTCTTCGAATAAGACCCGAACCAAAACCTTCCATAAGAGGGGAAACCTAGCCCAACTAGGACTCCCACCAAAAGGTGGGATTTCCACCTCCCATGGGGGGTGGCCGGCCCCCTATGGAGGAGTCCACTTGGGACTCCTCCCCATCTAGGGTTGGCCGGCCATGGAGGTGGAGTCCCATGTGGACTCCACCTTCCTTGGTGGTTTCTTCCGGACTTTTCTAGAACCTTCTAGAACCTTCCATAGAACCTTCCGACATTTATTTCACATAAAATGACATCCTATATATGAATCTTATTCTCCGGACCATTCGGAACTCCTCGTGATGTCCGGGATCTCATCCGGGACTCCGAACAAATATTCGAACTCCATTCCATATTCAAGTACTACCATTTCAACATCCAACTTTAAGTGTGTCACCCTACGGTTCGTGAACTATGCGGACATGGTTGAGTACTCACTCCGACCAATAACCAATAGCGGGATCTGGAGATCCATAATGGCTCCCATATATTCAACGATGACTTTAGTGATCGAATGAACCATTCACATACATTACCAATTCCCTTTGTCTCACGATATTTTACTTGTCCGAGGTTTGATCTTCGGTATCACTCTATACCTTGTTCAACCTCGTCTCTGACAAGTACTCTTTACTCGTACCGTGGTATGTGGTCTCTTATGAACTCATTCATATGCTTGCAAGACATTAGACGACATTCCACCGAGAGGGCCCAGAGCATATCTATCCGTCATCGGGATGGACAAATCCCCTGTTGATCCATATGCCTCAACTCATACTTTCCGGATACTTAATCCCACCTTTATAGCCACCCATTTACGCAGTGGTGTTTGGTGTAATCAAAGTACCTTTCCGGTATAAGTGATTTACATGATCTCATGGTCATAAGGACTAGGTAACTATGTATCGAAAGCTTATAGCAAATAACTTAATGACGAGATCTTATGCTACGCTTAATTGGGTGTGTCCATTACATCATTCATATAATGATATAACCTTGTTATTAATAACATCCAATGTTCATGATTATGAAACTAATCATCCATTAATCAACAAGCTAGTTTAAGAGGCATACTAGGGACTTCTTGTTTGTCTACATATCACACATGTACTAATGTTTCGGTTAATACAATTTTAGCATGATATATAAACATTTATCATAAACATAAAGATAT
The DNA here is from genome assembly GCA_030979885.1 of Lolium multiflorum. Classification (NCBI taxonomy): domain Eukaryota; kingdom Viridiplantae; phylum Streptophyta; class Magnoliopsida; order Poales; family Poaceae; genus Lolium; species Lolium multiflorum. The sequence continues at coordinate 338,275,932 of CM061749.1, forward strand.
AAATAATAACCACTTTATTATTGCCTCTAGGGCATATCTCCTTCATTCTCCCACTTGCACTAGAGTCAATAATCTAGATTACATCGTAATATACCTAACACCCATGGCATTCTAGTGTTGGTCATGCTTTGCTCTAGGGAGAGCTTTAGTCAACGGATCTGCTACATTCAGATCAGTGTGTACTTTGCAAATCTTTACTTCTCCATCTTCGATGTACTCGCGAATCGAGTGGTAACGTAGCTTGATATGCTTCAGCCTCTTGTGTGACCTTGGCTCTTGTGCATTGGCGATGGCACCCATGTTATCGAGTAAATGATTAATGGGTCCAATGCACTAGGAACCACAGAGCTCTACAATGAACCTCTTCATCCATACCGCCTGATGAAGCCTCTGCCGCTATGTACTCGATTCTGTTGAAGACTTCGCCACAGTGCATGCTTCGAGCTTGCCCGGCTTACTGCAGCACCATTCAATATAAACACGTACCCAGATTGTGACTTAGAGTCATCGGGATCGGTGTTCCAACTTGCATCGGTGTAACCAACGAGCTCTTGGTCACCTCCATAACAAAGAAACATATCCTTAGTTCTTTTCAAGTACTTCAGGATATTCTTGACCGCTGTCCAGTGTTCCATTCCTGGATCACTTTGATATCTGCTAGTCAAACTAAGCATGTGCTATATCCGGTCTAGTACATAGCATGGCATACATGATAGATCCTACTGCCGAAGCATAGGGGATATTACTCATCCTTTCTCTTTCTTCTGAGTAGCCGGTCCTTGAGTCTTACTCAATACCTTGCCTGATAACATAGGTAAGAACCCTTTCTTACTTTCGTCCATTCTAATCTTCTTTAGAATCTTGTCCAGGTATGTACTTTGTGATAGCCCTATTAGGCGTCTTGATCTATCTCTATAAATCTTGATGCCTAATATATACGATGCTTCACCAAGGTCTTTCATTGAAAAACTATTATTCAAATAACCCTTAACACTGCTTAATAGTTCTATATCATTCCCGATCAATAATATGTCATCTACATATAATATCGGGAATGCTACAGAGCTCCCACTCAATTTTGTAAATACAGGCCTCTCCATGACACTGTATAAACCGAAGTCTTTGATCACCTTATCAAACGTCGGTTCCAACTTCTTGATGCTTGCTTCAGTCCATAGATTGAACGCTGAAGTTTGCATACTTTGTCAGCATTTTTAGGATCGACAAAACCTTTGGGTTGTACCATATACAACTCTTCCTCAATTTCTCCATTAAGGAACGCCGTTTTGACATCCATCGCAAATCTCATAATCGAAAAATGCAGCTATTGCTAACAAAATCCTCACAGATTTTAGCTTCGCTACGGGTGAGAAAGTCTCATCGTAGTCAACTCCTTGAATTTGTCGGAAACCCTTTGCGACAAGTCGAGCTTTATAGACAGTAATATTACCATCAGCATCTGTTTTCTCTTGAAGATCCATTTATTCTCGACAGCCTTTCGGCTATCAGGTAAGTCTACCAAAGTCCATACTTTGTTATCATACATGGATCCCATTTTGATTTCATGGCTTCTTGCCATTTGTTGGAATCTGGGCTCATCATCGCTTCTTCATATCGCAGGGTCCTCATCATTGTTATCCACAATCATGACATTTAGACAAGGATCATACCAATCAGGAGTGGCACGTTCCCTTGTCGATCTGCGAGGTTCAGTAGTTCCTCGTTCGAAGTTTCATGATCATTATCATTAGCTTCCTCTGTTGCCGGTGTAGGCGGTACAGGTACAACTTCCGGTACTTGCGCTACTCTGATCAACGAGTATAGATTCATCAATCTCATCGAGTTCTACTTTTCTTCCAGTCACTTCTTTAGTGAGAAATTCTTTCTCAAGAAAGGTTCCGTTCTTAGCAACAAGATTTTGCCTTCGGATCTGTGATAGAAAGTGTACCCTATAGTTTCCTTAGGGTATCCTATGAAGACGCATTTCTCCGCTTTGGGTTGTAACTTCTTTACATAGGCTTCGCAACCCCAAACTTTCAGGAACGACAGCTTAGGTTTCTTATTAAACCATAATTCATACGGTGTCATTTCTACGGATTTTGATGGTGCTCTTTTTAAAGTGAATGCGGCTGTCTCTAATGCATAACTCCAAAATGATAACGGCAAATCAGTAAGAGACATCATAGTACGAACCATATCTAAGAGAGTTCGATTACGACGTTCGGATACACCGTTTCGTTGAGGTGTTCCCGGCGGTGTCAATTGTGAAAATATTCCGCATTTCTTTAAATGCATGCCAAACTCATAACTCAGATATTCACCTCCACGATCAGATCGTAGAAATTTGATCTTCTTGTTACGTTGATTTTCTACTTCACTTTGAAATTCCTTAAACTTCTCGAAAGTTTCGGATTTATGTTTCATGAAATAGATATACCCATATCTACTCAGATCATCTGTGAAGGTTAGAACATAACGATAACCACCGCGCGATGCTACACTCATTGGTCCACATACATCGGTATGTATGATTTCCAATAAGTCTGTAGCTCGCTCCATCATACCAGAAAATGGAGTCTTTGTCATTTTTCCCATTAGACATGCTTAGCATCTATCAAGTGACTCAAAGTCAAGTGATTCAAGTAATCCATCGGTATGGAGTTTCTTCATGCGTTTCACTCCAATATGACCAAGACGACAGTGCCACATATAAGTAGAATTATCATTCAATTTAATTCGCTTAGCATCAATGTTATGTTATGCGTATCACTACTATCGATATCTAACAGAAATAAGCCATTCTTTTGTGGTGCTCGACCATAAAAGATATTATTCATAAAAATAGAACAACCATTATTCTCAGACTTGAATGAATAACCGTCTTGCATTAAACAAGATCCAGATATAATGTTCATGCTCAACGCGGGTACAAAATAACAATTATTTAGGCTTAAAACTAATCCCGAAGGTAGATGTAGAGGAAGTGTGCCGACAGCGATCACATCGACTTTGGATCCATTTCCAACGCGCATCGTCACTTCATCTTTCAGTAGTCTTCGTTTATTCTTTAGTTCTTGTTTCGAGTTACAAATATGAGCAACCGAACCAGTATCAAATACCCAGTACTAGTACGAGAACCAGTGAGATAAACATCTATAACATGTATATCAGATATACCTTCTTTCTTCTTCTTGACAAGGCTGCTCTTCAGATCAGCCAGATACTTGGAGCAATTACGCTTCCAGTGTCCCTTCTCCTTGCAGTAATAGCACTCAGCATTAGGCTTAGGGCCGTTCTTAGGTTTCATAGGAGGCGTGGCAGCTTTCTTGCCACCCTTCTTGAATTTTCCCTTAGACTTGCCCTATTTCTTGAAACTGGTGGTCTTGTTGACCATCAACACTTGGTGCTCTTTCTTGATCTCAATCTCAGCAGCTTTTAGCATGCCAAAGAGTTCAGGTAACTCCTTGTTCATGTTCTGCATATTGTAGTTCATCACAAAGTTCTTGTAACTTGGTGGCGGTGATTGAAGGACACGATTAATCCCAGTCTGTTAGGAATCACTATTCCCAAGTCACTGAGTTTCTTCGCATGCCGGTCATGGCGAGCATGTGCTCACTAACGGAGCTGCCTTCTTCCATCATACAGCTGAAGAAATGTTTCGATGCTTCATAGCATTCCACGGCCGCATGAGTCTCGAATATAGCTTTCAGCTCATTCATCAACTCATGAGGATCGTGGTGCTCAAAACGTTTTTAAGATCGGATTCTAGACGCACGAGGATGGCACACCGAACTTGAGAGTACCGAGTTTTCCGAGTCGCGTAAACAGCTTTTACTTCATCGGTTCAGTTTCTGCAGGAGGGTCACCTAGCGGTGCATCAAGCACAAATTGCAGATTTCCGCCAGAGAGGAAGATCCTCACATGACGGAACCAGTCGGTGAAGTTGCTACCGTTGCTCTTAAGTTTCTCTTTCTCTAGGAACTGATTAAAATTGATTGGGGACGCCATCTCTACAACATATATTTGCAATAGTTTAGACTAAGTTTATGACAAATTGAGTTCAAATTTTAATTCAACATAATTAAAAATCTAGGTGAACTCCCACTCAAAACAATATCCCTCGCATTGTCTTAGTGATCACACGAACCAAATCCACCACACCAAGCCCGATCATCACGAGAAAAGGTGTGACTTCAATGGCGAACACTCAAAGTGTTCATCATATCAACCATATGATTCATGCTCTACCTTTCGGTATCACGTGTTCCGAGACCATGTCTGTACATGCTAGGCTCGTCAAGGCCACCTTAGTATCCGCATGTGCAAATGCACCCGTTGTATGCACTTGTTGATTCTATCACACCCGATCATCACGAGATGCTTCGAAACGACAAGTCTTGGCAGCGGTGCTACTAAGGATGAACACTTTATTATCTTGAGATTTTAGTGAGGGATCATCTTATAATGCTACCGTCGTGATCTAAGCAAAATAAGATGCATAAAAGGATTAACATCACATGCGGTTCATATGTGATATGATATGGCCCTTTTGTCTTTGCGCCTTTGATCTTCATCTCCAAAGCACGGACATGATCTCCATCATCTTCGGGCATGATCTCCATCATCGTCGGCGTAGCGTCAAGGTCAATGGCGCCGTCTTCATGATTGTCCTCCATGTAGCAACTATTACAACTACTTTGAAATACTACTCAACATGAAATTTAAAGACAACCATAAGGCTCCTGCCGGTTGCCACAATACAATAATGATCATCTCATACATATTCATCATCACATTATGGCCATATCACATCACCAAACCCTGCAAAAACAAGTTAGACGTCTCTAATTTGGTTTGCATATTTTACGTGGTTTAGGGTTTCGAGAGAGATCTAATCTACCTACGAACATGAACCACAACGTTGATACTAATGTTTTCAATAGAAGAGTAAATTGAATCTTTACTATAGTAGGAGAGACAGACACCCGCAAAGCCTCTTATGCAATACAAGTTGCATGTCGAACGAGGAACAAGTCTCATGAAGCGGTCATGTAAAGTTAGTCCGAGCCGCTTCATCCCACTATGCCATAAAGATGCAAAGTACTCAAACTAAAGATAACAAGAGCATCAACGCCCACAAACCATTGTGTTCTACTCGTACAACCATCTATGCATAGACACGGCTCTGATACCACTGTAGGATAACGTTGCATAGAAAACAAAAATTTTCCTACCGCGAACACGCAATCCAAGCCAAGATGCAATCTAGAAGACGGTAGCAACGAGGGGGTATCGAGTCTCACCCTTGAAGAGATTCCAAAGCCTACAAGATGAGGCTCTTGTTGCTGCGGTAGACGATCACTTGCCGCTTGCAAAAGCGCGTAGAAGATCTTGATCACGATCGGCGCCACGAACGGGCAGCACCTCCGTACTCGGTCACACGTTCGGTTGTTGATGAAGACGACGTCCACCTCCCCGTTCCAGCGGGCAGCGGAAGTAGTAGCTCCTCTTGAATCCGACAGCACGACGGCGTGATGTCGGTGGCGGTGAAGAAGTCCGGCGGAGCTTCGCTAAGCTACGCGGGAGATATGGAGGAGAGGGCGGCTAGGGTTTGGGAGGGGTGGCCGGCCACTTCAGTGGGGCGGCCAGCTTGTGGTCTTTGGGGTGGCCGGCCCCCTCCCTTGGCCCCTCATTATATAGGTGGATCCCCAAGTGTTGGTGTCCAAGTCTTCGAATAAGACCCGAACCAAAACCTTCCATGAGGGGAAACCTAGCCCAACTAGGACTCCCACCAAAAGGTGGGATTTCCACCTCCCATGTGGGGGGTGGCCGGCCCCCTATGGAGGAGTCCACTTGGGACTCCTCCCCATCTAGGGTTGGCCGGCCATGGAGGTGGAGTCCCATGTGGACTCCACCTTCCTTGGTGGTTTCTTCCGAACTTTTCTAGAACCTTCTAGAACCTTCCATAGAACCTTCCGCGACATTTTATTTCACATAAAATGACATCCTATATATGAATCTTATTCTCAGGACCATTCCGGAACTCCTCGTGATGTCCGGGATCTCATCGGGACTCCGAACAAATATTCGAACTCCATTCCATATTCAAGTACTACCATTTCAACATCCAACTTTAAGTGTGTCACCCTACGGTTCGTGAACTATGCGGACATGGTTGAGTACTCACTCCGACCAATAACCAATAGCGGGATCTGGAGATCCATAATGGCTCCCATATATTCAACGATGACTTTAGTGATCGAATGAACCATTCACATACATTACCAATTCCCTTTGTCTCGCGATATTTTACTTGTCCGAGGTTTGATCTTCGGTATCACTCTATACCTTGTTCAACCTCGTCTCTGACAAGTACTCTTTACTCGTACCGTGGTATGTGGTCTCTTATGAACTCATTCATATGCTTGCAAGACATTAGACGACATTCCACCGAGAGGGCCCAGAGTATATCTATCCGTCATCGGGATGGACAAATCCCACTGTTGATCCATATGCCTCAACTCATACTTTCCGGATACTTAATCCCACCTTTATAGCCACCCATTTACGCAGTGGTGTTTGGTGTAATCAAAGTACCTTTCCGGTATAAGTGATTTACATGATCTCATGGTCATAAGGACTAGGTAACTATGTATCGAAAGCTTATAGCAAATAACTTAATGACGAGATCTTATGCTACGCTTAATTGGGTGTGTCCATTACATCATTCATATAATGATATAACCTTGTTATTAATAACATCCAATGTTCATGATTATGAAACTAATCATCCATTAATCAACAAGCTAGTTTAAGAGGCATACTAGGGACTTCTTGTTTGTCTACATATCACACATGTACTAATGTTTCGGTTAATACAATTCTAGCATGATATATAAACATTTATCATAAACATAAAGATATAAATAATAACCACTTTATTATTGCCTCTAGGGCATATCTCCTTCAAACTCTCCATGTAAACCCTAGATCCGTGCACCTTTATAAGCCGGATCCTGGGAGCCCTAGAGGCAAAACCACAACTCATTGTAACAACGCGAAAGCGCCCAGATAATTCCGGACAAGCAGCAGTAGGCCCTGTCATCGTGCAGGTGTTCCGAAGCTGGGTAAATCGCGTACCACCGTCCCGTGTGCACTCCGCCCTATGGCCCCTACTTCTTCTCCCCCTCGTGAGGATCCCTCCTCCGAGGCACCGTCGAATAGACAACAACAGTTCCCCTCCTTGAACTAAAAAAATAAAGCATGAACAGATTCTTACCTTGAACGGTTTCCCTCTTTCACCTAATAAATAAAGCATGAATGGTTTCACATCATGAATGGTTTTCCTCCATGAACTAAAAAAAATAACATGAACGTATTTCTGGCATGAACAGTTTCCCTCCTTGAACTAAAAAAAAACATGAGTAGATTCTTAGCTTGAACGGTTTCCCTCTTTCACCTAATAAATAAAGCATGAATGGTTTCACATCATGAAAGGTGTTCCTCCATGAACTAAAAAAATACCATGAACGTATTTCTGGCATGAACAGTTTCCCTCCTTGAACTAAATAATAAAGCATGAACGGTTTCCTTCCTTTAACATAAAAATCCCATTAACTGATACTTGGAATGAAAGGTTTCCCTCTTTGAACAAAAAAATAAAGCATGAACAGATTGTTATCTTGAACGGTTTCCCTCCTTGAACTAAAAAAATAAACACGAACATATTATTTCCATCAACGTTTTCCTTCTTGAAACAAAAAAAAAATGAACGAATTCTCGGCATTGACGGTTTCCTTCCTTGAACCAAAAAAAAAATGAATCGATTCTTGGGACGAACGGTTTCCCTCTTTGAACTAAAAAATAAAGCATGAACTGATTCTTAGCATGAACGGTTACCCACCGATTTTGCTGAACACGAAGGATTAAATGTATCAAGTGGAAGGATTAAATGTATCGAGTGGAAGGAGATGTTTGCAGTAATAAAAGAGAACAGAGCTTAAATAAGTAAACAGACCAGGATTGCAGCGGTTGAATTTATCAGTGTAAAGGAAAGGACCGGGGTCCATAGTTGACTAGAGGTGTCTCTCCATAAAGATAAATAACATGTTGGGTGAACGAATTACAGCTGTGCAATTGACAGAATATCGACCATACATAACAAGATGATTACTATGAGATTCGTTTGAGCATTACAACATAATACATAGACTGTAATCCAACCGCGTCTATGACTAATAATCCACCTCTCGATTATCGTCCGAACCCCTTCTAGTATTAAGTTGCAAGCAACAGATTATCGCATTAAGCAATGTGTGTAAAGTATACAATAGAATTACCCTTAGATAAAACATTGTTGTTTTCTCCCTAGTAGCAACAACACATCTACAATCTTAGAAGTTATTTTCACTCTCCCAAAAAACTAGAGGCATGAACCTACTATCGAACATAAATACCCCCTGTTGGAGTCACAAGCATCTACCTGGCCAGAGTATCTACTAGCAACAGAGAGCATGCAAGATCACAAATAACATATGACATGAATATATAATCAACCTCAACATAGTACTCCATCCGTCCCAAAATGTAAGGCGCCTAAGCTTTGGTCAAAAATCAACATATTTTAAGTTTGACCAAATTTATACGTAAAAATATGAATATCTTCAACATCAAATAAACACTAGCAGGAAAAGCCTTATAGGTGAATCTTATTTTTGTGGCGCACTGGACGAATATGCGCCACAGAAAGTTTTTTTGTGGCGCACTTGGCTCGGTGCGCCACAAAAATAGCTTATTTTTGTGGCACAGGGAAGATAGGCGCGCCACAGAAACAAGAAGGGGCCCACACCCTGCCACCCCTAATCATAGGTTCCACTATAACTGTGGCGCATAGGCATGGTGCGCCACAGAAATAAACTGTTCAGTGGCGCACACGGTGTGGTGCGCCACAGAAATAACTTGTTCTGTGGTGCACTAGTTATGGTGCGCCACAGAAATAGTGGAACTTATATCATCCCCGTACCCTCCCACGCCCGTTCACCTCCGCGCGCCCGCCGTACACCTCTCCCCTCTCCTCCGATCCCTACGCGCCGCCATGGTGAGCGCTGGCGTCGTCGTCGCCTTCCTCCGCGAGGGCCGCATGCCGCCACGCTCCTCCCATCCCCGCCACCTGCAGCACAAGCTGCCGCTACGGCGAGGAGGTGTCGCCGCATCAAGGTGGAGGAGGGGCCGGCGTCGCGTCATGGTGGAGGAACCGCCGCGTCCTCCTCCTCCTCCACCCCTGCCGTCTTCGTCAACCTCCTCCTCCACCCCTGTCGTTGGTGAACTCTCTCCCCTCCCCTCCCTCTTAATTCCTCTCCCGCGCGAGCACAAGGTGCTCGACGAAATGCTCGTGTGCTATTGCTGTCATTGTTGCTGTACATTGTCCTGGTGAACTACTGTTGCTAGCTTGTTGTCATTGTTGTTGTCATTGTCCTGGTGAACTACGGTTGCTAGCTTGCTGTCATTGTTGCTGTCATTGTCCTGGTGACCTACTGTTGCTATTTCTTTGTGTGTGCATGCTCTAAATGGTCAAATGATCATCATGTGCTAGTGATTTACTTACTGGCTCATTGCTCATGCCTTTTACTTAATGTCCTATGCTATTGCTATGTCTCTGTAGCTTCTCACCATGTATTGGTGACCTGCCTTGATGCTTCCATAGCATCCTGGTATGATTGTTGTTGCCTAATTCAATTATCTGAAAAGGTTTTCTTTATTGATGTCAGATAATTAGATGAACTCCTTATGCAGTAATGATTCCTTTGATGTGTTATTGAAGCTTGGATGGAAGCCAACTACTGTTGGGTACCCTAGCTTTGTTTTGAACTCAACTGAGTAATGATAAATTTCTAATTCTTGTTGGCTTGGATGAATTTATGGTTGATGTAACCTCAGCAGTGGTTCACTGGTGTGATTGCTTGTGTTGTGATGTGTTGTGACCTCATTAGCTCTTGCTACTGCCACTGGTTGCATCTCATAGTTGGATAATTGGTGAAAATAGAGATATTCACAGTAGGGAATCATGTAAATGAATGCCACTGTGGTATCCTTTGAAGAAAATGGGAAGTTTCTGATGGTTTAAAAGACTAGGTGATGCTAGGTTATTAAGTTGGCTGTCAAGGTTGGTTTTATCTAGTTAACTTGGATAGGCTATGTGTTCTTGCTTACTTATGAATATCCATCTCTACTGGATTGACTAGCTCTCAGGCTTGGCCTCTCTCTTGCCAGCATCACTTGGTTACTACCAAGTGATGAGTAATCCCTTATGGTACCCCAGCTTTGTTTTGAACTCAACTGAGTAATGATAAATTTCTAATTCTTGTTGGCTTGGATGAATTTATGGTTGATGTAACCTCAGCAGTGGTTCACTGGTGCGATTGCTTTGCTTGTGTTGTGTTGTGACCTCATTAGCTCTTGCTACTGCCACTGGTTGCATCTCATAGTTGGATAATTGGTGAAAATAGAGATATTCACAGTAGGGAATCATGTAAATGAATGCCACTGTGGTATCCTTTGAAGAAAATGGGAAGTTTCTGATGGTTTAAAAGACTAGGTGATGCTAGGTTATTAAGTTGGATGTCAAGGTTGGTTTTATCTGGTTAACTTGGATAGGCTATGTGTTCTTGCTTACTTATGCATATCCATCTCTACTGGATTGACTAGCTCAGGCTTGGCCTCTCTCTTGCCAGCATCACTTGGTTACTACCAAGTGATGAGTAATCCCTTATGGTACCCCAGCTTTGTTTTGAACTCAACTGAGTAATGATAAATTTCTATTACTTGTTGGCTTTGATGAAAATAGAGATATCCACAGTAGGGGATCATGTAAATGAATGCCACTGTGGTATCCTTTGAAGAAAAAGGACTGTTTCTGATGGTTTTAAAAGGCTAGGTGGTGCTAGGTGATTAAGTTGGCTACCAAGACTTGTCTCATCTGGTTAGATGGGATATGCTATGTGTTGTTGCTTGTTTACTGGATTTATTGGTTCTTGATTGGCCTCTCTTTTGCCAGCATCACTTGGTCTATATACCAAGTGATGAATAATCCCTTTGGAGCATCTGCTCCATGCATGCTATGTGTGTTTGAGCATCTTGACTTATGTCACCATGGTTGCTGGTTTGTTGGTGTTTTTGTACTTGCCGATGATTAGATGGTTGGTCGATCACTCGTACACTCGGGGGTGGAGCAAGTGAGCCTGGTGTGATGGCACAAATATCAATATCTTGTGCATCCTACCTGGCCTCACTTACTCCATCCCTGGATGTTAATATTTGTTTCGACCAACAAAGTATGAGGCATTCCATTTAGTTCATACTAGCTACTTCTTAATTGCATTGGACTTTCTTCCATTTTAGTGCCGATGATTAAATTGTTTGTTCACTTGTACACTCTTGGGTGGGAACAGTGAGCCTGGTGCGATGGCACAAATATCAATCTCTTGTGTATCCTACCTGGCCTCGCTGACCCCATCCCTGAATGTTAATATTTCTTTCGACCAACAAAGTATGAGGCTCTTTCTTCCATTTTAGTGCCGATGATTAGAATGTTTGGTCACCTATACGCCGTAATATACTTTGTAGACGGGCCCCCCTTTCCCCGGCCGCCGTTCCGTGAACGAGTCCTTGACGAGACAACGACGCCGACCTGCCTCTCCGGCGCACCACGCCAGTCCCAGCCGCCTCCCTTGTGGCCGCGTCTCCTGCGCTCTGCGCTTTTCTCCATGGCCGGACTACGATTGGACACACCGAGGGAATAATGATAATAGCCATCACCACTATCGTCAGACTCCACAGGTGTAGAGTACTTTGCAGCAGATGCCACTTTTCTTCTCTCGCCGTCCAGTACGTGAACGAGTCCTTGATGCAAAGACGGTGCCGGCCTCCCTAGCATCATGCCGACCCCTGTTGCCACGCTTCAGGCCGTGTCTCACGCGCCCTGCACTCTTCGCCTTCTTGCTCGGTGAACGAATAGACTAATCGTTGGAATAAGGAAGCCGATGATGGCCGATCGCAATCTAATCTTGCGACTTGGGGGTATTTTCAAAATGCCGATGATTAAAATGTTTGGTCACCGTACACTTGGGGGTGGCGTAAGTGAGCCTGGTAAGATAGCACAAATATCAATCTCTTGTGCATCGGACTTGGTCTCACTTACGCCATCCCTGAATGTTAATATTTGTGTTGACCAACAATGTATGAGGCATTTATTCCATTTCTCTTGTGCATCGGACTTGTTGGTCTCACTTTCTTCCATTTTAATCATAGTAGGAACTGGATGAAGACCCCGATGCAAGCGAGCCTGGTGGGTAGAGAGGAGGGAGCAAAGGAGGAACCGGATGAAGACTACTTTGTATCTCGAAATTGTGAAATTTGTATAAATTAAGAGTTGTATGCAAAACATTTGACACTTGCCATTATATATGTATCTCGATCGGGCTCTAAGTACTGTGATGATGATGTATAATGTTGCTATGTTATATGTGTCAATATTATATCTGTCTATCTGTCTATATTATACCTGTATACTTGTACAAAACCAGTATAAAACATGTATAATACACCAGGGAGCACAAAATCGAGTATACATGTACATTGTTACGTGGCACCAAAATAGAATTTAGTGGCGCACCTATTTTTGTGGCAGCATGTCCATATGCGCCACAGAACAACTTAATTCTGTGGCGCACGGTCGGGTGCGCCACAAACCTATTTTTGTGGCGAAGTTACGTGGCGCACCGCCGTGCGCCACGAATCAAGTTTTGTGCGCCAAGTGAGGCTTTTCCTACTAGTGAAACATTTTGAGAAACTATACTTTATGGTGAATCTATTCATATTAATTTGGTATTGTGAATGTTTATATTTTTACGTATAAATTTGGTCAAACTTAAAACTATGTTGACTTTTGACCAAAGCTTAGACGCCTTACATTTGGGACGGAGGGAGTATTCAATATTCATCGGATCGACAAACACAACATGTAGCATTACATAAGGATGATCTTGATCATGTAGGGCAGCTCACAAGATCTAAACATGAGGCACAAATTGGAGAAGACAACCATCTAACTACTGCTATGGACCCATAGTCCAGGGATGAACTACTTACGCATCACTTCGGAGGCGGGCATGGCGATATAGATGCCTCCGATGATGATTTCCCCCTCTGGCGGGGTATCGAGAAGAGCTTCAGAACCCTCCCAAGATGGGTTCTGCAATGGCGTCCGCGACTGAACTTTTAGTGGATGGAGGCTCGGATATTTAGGTTTTCCCAAGATCGTGAATAAATAGATGGAGGGGCGATGTCGATGGAGGCCAGGGTGGCCCACACCACCCTAGGCGTGGGCCAGGGCCAGGCTGCGCCAAGGGCTGGCGTGGCCGCCCTGCTGCCCCCATTCGACTCGCCTCTGGACTCTGTCTTTGTTACGGAAAAATACTAACTTCGGCTTTTGTTTCGTCCAATTCCGTGAATATTTCCTGTATAAATTTTCGGATATACAAAACAGCAGAAAACAGGGAACTAGCACTGTGGCATCTTGTTAATAGGTTAGTGCCAGAAAATGTATAAAAGTGCAACGAAGCATGAGCAAAACATATATAAATTGGTGTAAAACAAGCATGGAGCATAAAAAATTATAGATACGTTTGAGACGTATCAAACCTCCATCGAGGGCTTGAATGTAACCCCTATCCAACCATCTACTACGTGACGGGGGGCAACCCTAGGGCTACATCGCTTGTTCGGGTAAGAACACCACAATGTCGTCACTTTCCTTCTCAAATGTGTTGCTTTGGTGCTCAGTGATCCCTAGCATGTGAGGTGTGGTGTTGGGATGATGGCAGTCTCTGTCAAGGACGTGGAGTTTCGAGGGGCACACTGTACCTACATTCTAGCATCACGGTGGCGATCCCGGTCAAGCCCCTTCCACTTGCTGAGGCTTGGCGGTCTGTCGATCTGCATTCTCTACTCGGCTATATGGTGTGAACTTGTCGAAGCGTTCTTGTGGTAGTGGTGAGTCCTGGTTGCTGCAACGACAGTGGCACAATTTTCAAAGCTTAGTGCTAGGCCTCCTCGCCTCTTTGCTCAATGCGCCTTGTGAGGAGTTGGTTGTTGTGGTCTTATTGTTGACTTTGCTGATGACGTGGAGATGTTATTGTTCTCTTTGTTGTACATATTTGTTTTTGATAAATATATATGAATAAACAATTCCAAATTACATTGTTTGTGCTACTGGTCAATCTTGTGGCTGGCTTTGCTCTTTTTCTTGAGAGCAATGTTTCTCCGTATAATACTGCTAGGTCATAAAAATACTCCCTCAAACCGGAAAATGTTGCTTAACTTTTCTAGATACGAATGTATCTATAACTATATATATCCGTATCTAGATAAAATTGAGCAGCTTTTCTGGTGACAGATGGAGTAATATTGGACCCAGGAATGTGGTGTTGTTCAAACAAAGAATTTTTTTTTGATAAAGGATGAAAATTACATCCAGATTGCAAAAGGTGCACACATCTTTTGAGGCACATTTCCTTTGTTTTGAGATTGAAAAGGAAAAAGTGGCGAAATACATATTGAAACGATGAAGCATATAACGCCTAAGGTGAGGGTGGGGCTTCAATCCGTAGACTATGCTGCCACCCATGTGGGGAAAAAGTATCCCTCGCCGTAGTCTCAACCGTGTACAGACGTAAATAGGTCTCGGTTCTCCATGCGCTGAAGAGGTAACCACGAACGGAGAATACCTGTACATCTGTAGATGACCTGCAACAAAGAGCAATTTTTATCATTAAAAATCTTGTCATTTCTACTTAGCCAAAGCGCCCAGATAACTGCTAGCGCCCCACCCTAAGAAGCAACTTAAACCTTGAATCTATACCATGAAGCCAATTGCCAAAGACATTGGCCACACTAGTCGGAGGGTACAAGGTAGACGCTACTTGGATGACAGACCAAATAGATCTCGCAAACTGGCATTGGAAGAAGAGGTGTTTAATTGTTTCATCATGGTGACAAAAAACACATCGCTTACTTCCTTGCCAATTCCGCTTAACAAGATTGTCTTTGGTGAGGATGACACCTCGACGAAGATACCATCCGAATATTTTTATTTTTAGTGGTATCTTCATCTTCCAAATTTTCTTATTATTATCCACTGGTACATCAGAATGAAGTATAGCATTGTATAAAGATTTGACCGAGAAAGAACCATCTACGTGTAAATTCCACCTAAATTCATCGGGTTCAGGTGATAAATTAATATCCCCCAGCCTTTGAATTAAGGTATTCCACGCCAATAGCCTCTGTCCTAGCAAAACTCGTCTGAACGTCACATTCGGAGGAGAGGTAGCCATTACTGTAGCAATGGTATCTCCTTTGCGATGAACGATACTATACAACGCATGATACTGTTCGCTTAGGGGTGCATTGTCTAACCAAGCATCTTCCCAGAACCGTATCTGTGCTCCATTCTTAATTGAGAAAGTTCCATAGTTGGCGTAGCATTTTTGCTGTAGATCATGAGGATGAAGTCCAGCCCGAACGAGGAGCCGGATCCTAACCGACCTACGAAGGAGGCCGGATCCGTGAAGGCCCATGAAGTATCCGGATCCGGCGTGACCTAGGAGGAAGGCGGATCCTTGACGTACACGGCAAGACTTTGTACCGTAGTTAGGCAACTTGTATTCCGGCTAGGACTCTCGTGTAAACCCTAGATCCGTGCGCCTAAGCCGGATCCCGGGAACCAGAGGCACAACCACAACTCATTGTAACAACGCGCCCAAATAATTCCGGACAAGCAGCGGTAGGCCCTGTCATCGTGCGGGTGTTCGAAGGCTGGGTAACTCGCGTACCACCGTCCGGTGTGCACTCCGCCCTATGGCCCCTACTTCTTCTCCCCTCGTGAGGATCCCTCCTCCGAGTACCGTCGAATAGGCAACGACGGTTGGCGCACATCCGTGGGGCTGTGGCGTGCGGAGCGGAGCCGGGAGGGTTCCGCCATGGGAAGCTACGACGACACCATCGCCTGTGAGGCGCGTCCTTTCGCCGGAACTCTGCCGATCGTCCCTCCGGATGAATGTTGGATTCCGGCTAGGACAAACCCGTCAAGCTCTCCATCGTCCCAATTGGCGGCATACACATCTTCATCGGGGAAACCGTCGATTCCGACGGAAACCCAGCAGTGTAAGTGACGCGACCGCCGAGAGGCTGGGCTGTCGAAGATCCGATCTGAGATCTTTGGAGCTTCCCAGGAAGATTCCGCCTTAGATCTGGAAATTTCAAAGCCCACCCAATCCGCCCCTGAGCAGGAAACAACGGTGGAAGACCAATGCGGATCCGCTGGGTCTCCCGGTTAGAAAGCAGAGGTGCCACTTCGTACACTTCTTGGCCCATACCGCCGGAACCGCCCCTCAAGAAGCCGGAGCTGGTCCTGAGCAGGAAGAGGCACCGGAAAACGGCGCAGATCCGGATCAGGCTAAGCCTGTCGAAGAAAGCGAAGCTCCGGTCGAAGAGTCGATCTTGGGCAATCTGAGCCCAATTTCCGGAGATACCCCCTCCATGGAGTCTGATGACTTCGTCCGCAAGCTAGGGGAGTACGGTTTCGGCGATCAGCCTGAAGTCGACTCCGCCCAGCCTAAGCAGGTTCTCGCAACGGTAGCAGCGCTGGGACAAACCGGATCTGAAGAGCCAGCCAGCCAATCCGACCCCCAACCATCCCAACAAGGATCTCCAATGTCTCGGGTGCGACCCCACAGGGATTCTTCCTCGGAGGAAATCCTGTCAGCAGAAGAGATGGTCGCGCGAGCAGTTCTTAACACACCTATAACCCCGGGCGACGCCGCAGATCTGGAGGCCCTAGAGGCCACTAGAAAGGAAATGCTGGCCACAGCCAAGAAGCTCGCCGATACCGAAGCCGCGTTAAGGGAAGAGAGGGCAGAAGCTGCAGGATTGGCGGAAAACTTCGACAGACAGGACCGCGAGATTACTGCCACACTCGAGCAGGTCAAGAGCATGAGGGCTGAGTGGGAAGTAAAGATGATCTATGCGCAGGCGGAGGCCGATCGAATTGTTAGAGAAGCAATTCCGCCTCGCAGGATACCCTTCAACACGCCCGCAGATCACCAGCCGCTGGAAACCCCAAAGGACAACATGCAAAAAGCTGCGGAATTGCTGAAGAAGAAGGACGAAGAGGTTGATATCAACTATCTCCGCACACTTGTCGCTTCAGCAATGCAGCAGCAAAGCAAGGCGGATACTTCGCGCAGGCTGGAATCCAATCCGGATAATTGTGTATCTACCGCGCAGAAGGACGCCCGCGCTGATCGGCATCCGACGATGAATCACACACCGGATCCTCGGAGCGCAGAAGAAGGACCAGGGAACACCCAAATCCGATCCCTGTTCCGTCAAAGACGCCTTCGTCAGATCCAAGAAAGGGAAAGGATGCGATGTACTCTGGACGAGACAAATACCGCAACCCCTCTCCTCCGCCCAACGGTTACCCGCGACCCCCTCGCCGCCGTAGTCCAGCCGGAAACACCAGGCCCCCAGGGCATGGTGGGATTGTTATCCGCGACAACGTGCTGCCAAGAAACAGAAACAGGGCGCTCGCCGGAACCTCGCCGGAACCAGAACAATGTTCATGATGAGCCCAGGAGGAGTCGGAATGAGGACCGCGGTCCAGAACCTCGCCGGAACCGCGATCCAGAACCTCGCCGGAGCCGGGACCCAGAGCCTCGCCGGAGCCGTGACCCGGAGCCTCGCCGGAACGACCAGGGCAGCCAGCGCCAGGGCGAAGGCAGCCACAGGAGCCGGAGCCAGCACCAGGAAGGCCGAGGAGATTCAGATGGCGGAAGCAAGAAGTCGGACCGCCCACCTCGCAGGTCTCCCTCACCACCACCTAGCGGTGGCGGCGGAGGTGGAGGCGGAGGCAATGGTCGGAGATCTCGCTCTCGCTCAAAGTCTCCTCGCCACGGCTCGCGCGACGCGCGGGATCGCCTTAACGAGTACAGAACCGACTACATTGGTCCGAAGTGCTTTGGCAGGATGATTCGAGAGGAACCAAAGCCAAGGATGAACCTCAAGCTACCCGGAAACCTGAAGCATTATGATGGCACGGAAAGGCCGGATACCTGGATTGAGGATTACTATAATGCTGTAACCTTCGCCGGAGGAACCCCTAACATCGCCTGCCGCATGCTTAGTTGTACCTTATGGGTCCAGCCGGATCTGGCTCAGCGACCTCGAGAAGAATTCCATCTTGCTGGTTTGACTGAAGAACGCTTTCGAGAAACACTTCGGGGCACCTACAAGAGACCTGCCACAACAAGCGACCTGCAGGCTTGTATCCAGAAGAAGGGCGAAACATCGAGGAATTTCCTCACCCGATGGTTGGCATGCAGAAACGAGTGCGAAACGTCGACAACCGCACAGCAATGCACGCCTTCATTGGGGGCTTGCAGCGAGGAGGATTGCTGCGACACAAGCTAACTTGCTTGGTCAATGCAAATAAACTGACGTTGGACGACATGATCACCATCGCCAGCGATCACACTGCCGCCGATGACGACGCAGGCGGTGATCTCGCAGCTACAGCAATCCCACTGCATCAACAAAAGAAGAACCGTGATAACGGTAGCAGCAGCAGCCATAAGCGGAAGAACCCTGATGACCAGAAGAGTGGCGGATCCGAGATGGTCGCCATGGCGTTTCAACGCGGAGGTCCAGGAGGCGGAAGAGGACGCGGACGTGGAGGCGGAGCCGGCAGGGGTCAGCAGCATACCTCTGAGGTCACAGCTGGCGGATCCCGCGCTCCGCAAACCTACGAGGAGTACAGAGACATGCCCTGCCTGGCCCATCTGGATCCGGTTACGGGGAAGTCCACTCACACCAACCGCTTGCAAGTGGGTCAATGATCTAAAGAACGACCCGGAGGCAGGATACAAGCGCGCCCGGAAGCACCGCCCACGTGGCAAAGGTGGCAAGGGAAAGAACAAGGACAAAGAGGATGATAGTTCCGAGGCGATGGATGAGGATGATAACTCGCCGGATCCCAAGGCAGGATCCGCAGGAAAATCCAACCCATTCGACAAAAAGAGCGTGGGGGCTTACCACACTTTCCTCGGGACTCCAACAGTACGCGCCTCCAAGTCAGCTACCCGGATCCTGAACGCCATAGTTCCGGCTGTGCCGCAGTACGTCAGGTGGTCGGAAATCCCTTGCACATTTGATAGGAAGGATCACCCCGCAATTGTGCCAAAAGAATGCTACGCCTTGGTTGTAAGTCCCCGCATAGATGGGTACGACTTCTCCAAGTGCCTCATGGATGGCGGAGCCAGCTTCATCATGTACCTGGAGACTCTAGAGCGGATGAACCTCACCAAGGAGCAGCTGAAGCACAGCAACACTGAGTTTCATGGCGTGGTTCCGGGTAAGAAGGCGAACTCCCTCGGCAGCATCACACTTCCCGTGGCTTTTGGCGATGTTCATAATTTCCGCGAAGAGAAGATCACGTTTGAAGTTGTGCCCTTCAAGAGCTCCTACCACGTCATCTTCGGCAGGCCCACCTACCACAAGTTCCACGCAAGAGCGTGCTACATCTACAACAAGCTCAAGATTCCGGGTCCTAAAGGTATGATTACCGTATCCGGAGACTACAAAAAGGCTCATGAGTGCGAGTTAGGCGAAGCCGCCTTCGCGATCTGTGATATACGGAGAAGAGCTGAAGGCTAGAGCCGCGGTGGATCCGGCGAGATGCAAACCACCAAGAAGCAGATCTCCGAGCAGAAAACCTCCTTCAAGGCCGCGATAGAAACCAAGAAGCATGACCTCATCAAAGGCGACTCTTCCAAGCAGGTTTCAGTCGGAGCCAACATGGACCCCAAATAGGAAGATGCGCTCGTCGAGTTCCTCCGCGCTAACATGGATATCTTCGCATGGCAACCTTCGACATGTCCGGAGTACCTAGGGAACTCGCCGAGCACTACCTCAACATAAATCCGGCAAAACCGGTGAAGCAAGCTATGCGGCGCTTTGGAGATAAGAAGCGCCGCGCCATAGGAATGGAACTAGCAAAGTTACTAGAAGCAGGTTTTGTAATAGAAGTTATCCACACCGATTGGGTGAATCCCGTCCTTGTACCCAAAAAGAACACTGAAATACTAAGAATGTGCATCGATTACTCGCTTGAACAAACATTGCCCGTTCCCCTTGCCGCGCATTGACCAAGTCATTGATTCGACGGCGGGGGCGGAACTTCTGTGTTTTCTTGATGCGTATTCCGGGTATCATCAGATCCGGATGAAGGAATCCGACCAAAAGGCGACTTCATTCATAACCCCGTTCGGTACTTACTGCTATGTTACTATGCCTTTTGGTTTGAAAAACGCAGGTGCTACCTACCAACGTACGATGCAGCGGTGCCTGAAGGACCAAATTGGCCGGAATGTGCACGCTTACGTCGACGACATCGCGGTCATGACCCGGAAAGGATCCGACTTGATCAGCGACCTCACAGAAACCTTCGACAACCTCCGCAGGTACAAGATGATGTTGAATGAAGTGCGTCTTTGGCGTGCCAGCCGGAAAACTCCTTGGCTTCATAGTCTCTCACAGAGGCATTGAGGTTAACCCGGAAAAGATCAAGGCAATCCTGTGCATCAAACGGCCAACTTGTCTCAAAGATGTGCAACGACTAACTGGTTGCGTCGCAGCAATCAGTAGGTTTGTTAGCCGTCTTGGAGAGGCGCTACCTCTGTACAAGCTGCTGAAGAAAACAGACAAATTCGTGCTGGGACGACAGGTGACGCAGCTCTTCGAGGGTTGAAGGAAATACTCACCTCCCCTATCTTGGCTGGCAGTCAGAGCCAATGCTCCTTTATCTGGCGCTACCAACAAAGTCATCAGCCTCGTCATCGTGGTGGAGCGAAAGGAAGAAGGTCATGAATACGACGTCCAAAGACCTACTACATTAAGCGAGGTGCTGACGGAATCAAAACAGAGATACCCTCACTTTCAGAAGCTAGCTTATGGTGTGTTCCTAGGCCGGAAGCTGAGACATTACTTCCAAGAGCATCCAGTCGTGAGCAAGGCTCCGCTGTCAACAATTCTCAACAACGCTGACGCAACAGGACGTACGGCTAAATGGGGCATTGAACTATCCGCCTTCGACATCGCTTACAAGCCCAGGACTGCGGTCAAATCCCAAGTCTTGGCAGATTTCGTCGCAGATTGGACAGAAGCTCCGGATGCAATGGAGCCGGAACCAGAAACATGGGTCATGCACTTCGATGGATCCAAGCAGCATCAAGGCTCGGGAGCCGGAGTCACTGAAGTCCCCTACCGGAGAAGAACTGCAGTGCGTTCTGCAGATCACTTCGAACTACAAATAACATGGCGAATACGAGGCTCTACTACACGGTCTGCGCATCGCTAAGGAAATTGGGATCAAGCACATCATATGCTTGTGGAGATTCCGACCTGGTGGCACAACAAGTAGCCGGAACCTGGAACGCCGAAACTCCGTCATGGCGGCCTACAGAGACGAAGTTGATGAGATCGCCAAGTGCTTCCTCGGATACGAAGTCAAGTACGTCAGAGAGACGATAACACAGCGGCAGACATGCTATCCAAGCTCGGATCCGGCGGGGAAGCGAATTCCCGCCTGGCATTTTCTGGAGCATCTCCGGATACCCTCGGTTGAGGCGCTAACCGGAAAATCCAGAGGTGGCGGTGTCTCCGACTAGGGAGGTGATGGCTATCATTCGGCTTGGACACAACCTTCTGGACTACCTCATCGATCGAAGTTGCCGAGAGGACGAGGTCCTCGCACGACGATCGTCAGACGAGCGAGAACCTACACAATTGTTGATGGACAGCTCTACAAACGAAGTGCGACGGGGGTGTTTCTCAAATGCGTCTCCAATCAAGATGGCATTGAAATCTCAGAGAGATCCATGCGAGATTGCGGCATCACGCCGCTCCCGGTCCCTCGTTGTAAAAGCTTTTCGGCTAGGATTTTACTGGCTCACAGCTAAAGAAGATGCTGATAAGCTGGTAAAACCTGCCGAGGTTGTCAGTATTACGCTACTCAACCAAACGCTCCAGCCCAAGAGCTGAAGACCATACCTATCACCTGGCCATTTGCGGTCTGGGGGCTTGATATGGTTGGTAAGTTAAAAAGATCATCTCCTGGCGGTTTTGAATACCTTCTGGGCTGTTGACAAATTCAGCAAGTGGATCGAGGCAAAGCCAGTGAGAAAAGCCGATGGTGCTACGGCACTAAAATTCGTCTGCAGCCTCGTGATGAGATTCGGCATCCCACACAGCATAATCACAGATAATGGCACAAACTTCGCTCAAGGAGAGTTGAGGGATTATTGTGACACAATGGGGATTCGACTGGACCTTGCATCTATGGCTCATCCACAATCTAACGGTCAGGTTGAAAGGGCTAACGGTCTAATATTATCAGGAATTAAGCGCGCCTTGAAGAACCACTGCGACGAGCAGCTGGAGCTTGGGCTGACGAGTTGGAAGCTGTTTTGTGGAGTTTACGAACTACCCCTAACAGATCAACAGGGTTTACCCCATTTTTCCTGGTATACGGATCCGAAGCCGTGCTTCCCTCCGACATCATCCACGATTCACCGCGAGTTTCCGCCTACAATGAAGAAACAGCTGATGAGGCCAGACAGCTATCTGTGGACCTGATCGAGGAAGCTCGGAACCTAGCTGATCAGCGCTCCGCCATCTACCAGCAGAAGCTCCGACGCTATCACAGTCGTCGAGTTCGGAATCGCTCATTCATGGCAGGAGACCTGGTCCTCCGCCTTCGACAGGTGAAAGACCATAAGCTGCAATCTCCATGGGAAGGACCCTTCGTCGTTAGCAAAGTGCTCCATAACGGGTCGTACTACCTTGTTGATTTCCGCGAGCTGAGGGATAGACCTGCTAACTGGCACCGGAAACGCAAGCGTGAGGATCCGGATGACATCTACGATGAAACAGATCGCCCTTGGAACATCGCACAGCTACGTCCTTTCTACACTTAGCATATATTTTCCGAGTTATAAACTCTGTAATAGTTATACATGATCAATGAAATAAAGCTTATGGTTCACTCTCTGAGTCTTTTACCTCCTTTACTTGTTCATTTTAGATCGTGTATGTTTTTTCCGACTAAAACCGCAGAGCTGGATATTTCCGCCTAGGCGTGTATGAAAGTTGTGATTTCCAAAACCGTCCTTTAGGACGTAAGCTTAAGTTTTCTGATTAAGTTGTTATCTGTTGCGAACTCGTGGATTCCTAGTAGCGATTTCCGGCACCTATGCCTGGGGGCTTGTTTCCGCGGTTATGGACGGATTGCCATTGGGCTTCATCGCCGCTGGCGAGCATTTCCGGCTAAGGTTTTCCGGCTCGCGGAAGGTCAAGCGGGTAAGCCGGAAAACAACGAAGTCAGCACTTGCTTTCCGACATAAAACGAAACATGCACATAATATTAACGGATAGCAGGATAAGTGTTTCCGCCCCATGCATAATCGTTTCGTTCCTAGCTACTTAAGAATTTAAAGTCTTATTACAAACCCTCGCTGGGGCCAAAATGATGCATTGTCTTTCCCGCAGGAATAAAGTTTTCACTCCCCCTTAGCCGGAGAAGTCTTGCCCTCTGGATCCTTTTCCTTGGCGCCTTCGGCCGGAGATGACACGTCTTCGTCGCTCTCTTTTTCTTCATCGAAGCAGCGCTGGTCTTGGGTTCCTCTTGGGGAGCGTCCTTGGAGCTGGTCCAGGTGTATTGGGTTCCGGATTCCGCAGGTCGCGCCTTCGCGGCGAGCTCCTTCTGAAGTTCCTCTTCCAAGGGCTCGTCTGCCGGAAGAACAACCTTGTCGTAGAATTCCTCATGCCGGATCCTGCGCGCAATGCGGGTGTCATAGCCGCTCACTGCATCCAGGAGCGCGTCAACATTCGCATGGGAGAGGCACGTGGTTACCACATCCAGATCAAGATCCGGGTTATGTGCTAAGCACATAGCCAACGTCATTGCAGCTGCGCCTCGGGCTGATGATGCTTGCAGATCCGTCACCAGCTCCGGCAGAACATCCATCTTCCCAACAAGCTTGCGAACGTTGCATGTGCGACTCCTCTTGATGGATAAGTTATAGCATATCTTGCGGGAGGCGGAGATGAGATCTTTGCAATCATCGCCTGCGAGTTGAAGAAGGTCATCCCGGGGGAACAAATTCCGGCGCTGCTCCGGATACCCAAGCGGCTCTGCATAAAGATAATCAGGGTATAAGCATGCAGTTTGAGCGCAAAGTAAAAAGTCGGAGCAAATATCTGGACAAGGTTCCGGTATCGTACCCAAGATGTTCTCGTTGAGCAAGTCCCAGTGATGCTCTGCGGTCTCCATGTATTTCCGGAGACCATTGAGCTCTTTTTGCTGCCTCTTGATGGTTTCGCTGTCAGCATTTTTCTTCAGCAACAGCTCGCCCTTTTCCCGGATATGTTCGGAATTTTTCTCCGCCAGCTGTTTCTCGGCTTGCTCCCTCTTTAGTTCCGCCTCCTTTAATTTCGTTTCCAAATCTTGGTACGAGGAGCGCAGGTTCTCAAGTTCAGATGAGGCTGTAGCAAGGGAAGAGGATGCGCCTATAATAACATAAGTTAACAACAAGTTCTAAGTCGGAATATGACTAATGACGAAGAGGGCGGAAACCAACCTTGGGCGTCCGCCAGTTGCTTGGTCAGTTCCGCATTCTCATCCTTCAGAGTCCGGATATTTTCCGCCTGATTCAGAGTAACGCGGCGCTGAAGCGCAATGTTCTTGTGCAGCTCATAGTGCAGCGCCTGCTGTTCCTGTAAAACATAGACAGAGCAGGAGTAAAAATTCCGCCTGTAAAGTGGTTTTCTCCAAAGCATTATTGCCGGAACGTTTCCGCCATAATGCTTGGGGGCTACTGATCCAATTTAACAACCTTCCCGGAAGTAATCTTTCTCTAAGCATCTAAGCGCTAACTATTTTGAGTTTCCGCCTACATGCTTGGGGGCTACTGGGGAGTACCTTTTGCTTGCAGATGAGCTGGTCAAAGAACTGGCCGACGTTCTTCTTGAAGTCTTGGATTTCTGATGTCCTGGAGTCGGGCTTCCCCCAGGCGTTGTTCAGCATGGCATTGAGCAGGTCTTGTTCAAGTTCCCACTTCTCCGCCTCGGACAGCTTGTTGAAAAACTTGGTAGCATACGCCTTGGGGGTGGAAGTGGTGTCAGCCGGATCTCCAAAGTTCTTCGGAAAAACGACCAGGTCACCAGCGCCCTCTCCAGCTTTCTCGGAAGAAGTGACCTCAGCCTCTCCTTGGCCTTGTACTTCCGCGTCTTCTTGGGCAGGGCCCTTGGCCTTAGGATCTTCTCCGCCCGCATGCTCGCTGCTAACCGGAATTATTTCCGGTGGAGTATTTGCGGCAGGAGGGGGAGATGGATCAGCCTGAGGGGGAGACGGTTGAGGAGTTGGGTGGGAGGCACTTGGTGGAACTGGAGTAGAAGGACCAACAGCCGGAGATTTTTTCATGTATTTCGTGATGGGTTCCTGGCTGGTGGTCCGCGTGACAGCGGCACTCAGATTCCTGCAAACAAGTAAAAGGGTTTAGACAAGAGATAATTTCGCCAAGACAAAACTGCATCATGTTCGGAAACTTACGGGGCGCCGGGGATGATGGGGCGCGTGCGCTGGCCAGCTGTTGAAAGCATCCTTAGGCGCGCACGCTCCGCTTTCCTCGAGTCTAGCGGAGGTGGTTTTGTCGTCTTGGGCTTCTTGGCGGAGGCCTCGCCGCTAGTTCCGGCTTCAGTGCCGGAAGCCTTGGCGCGGGGACGCTTTGTAGGTCGAGGGGCCGCCTTGCGGGGTGCTTGTTCCTCTTCCTCCTCGTCGTCTTCCGGAGCCTCCTCCGCCGCGTCGCCACTGACGGGGACACGAAGAATGGTGCGGAAGTTTTCCTCCGCCAAAGTGTTGAGCTGGAAGGAAATGAACAAGAGTTAGAGTTAACATCAAAAAACTTGCGAAGTTTGAAGCAACGAAAAGAACAAAGCTTACCGGAGGACACTGGTCGTTCGTGTAAATATCCTTGATCAATTCCGGGACCTGTTGGCCCCTCGGAATCTTCACCAGCGTCTTGAACCTCCTCTTCAGAGAGTCGGCCGGAAGATCGTGGCGGGTAACCCGGAGAAGATCGTCCGCCCCGGTATAAGCGCACATCAGGCGCGCGTTGTAGCGTAGAGGCTGGATTCTCCGGGAGAACCAGCTAAGTGTGAGCTGGGCTCCGGTCAGTCCGTCGTGGACTAGCCAGGAGATTCTCCGCGCAGCCTTCTCCAGGATCGGGGTCTGGGCGAGCGAAGGGACGAAGCTCCAGCTTGCAAGCTCTTCCGGAGGTTCGTTGACGAACTGGGGCAGACCTTCATGAACATCCGGAACTGAAGCATTCTTCTCATAGAACCATCCGGCGTTCCAGTACCGGACGGATTCGTGCGAGTCGTGGGGAGGGTACATGCGGCTAGGGCGGAGCATAAACGTCATGCTTCCGCAGTTCACCATTGCTTTGTCCTTGGTTTCTTTCTTCACCCGGAAAAAGAATTGCCATAACTTGACATCTGGCCGGATCCCAAGATGTCCTTCGCAGAGAGTCACGAAGTTGGACAGGAGAAGATATGAATTTGGGCAGATGTTGTGGGGCTGGAGCCCGTAGGTGTTGAGGACGGAGAGAAAAAACTCCGAACAGGGAAGTGAAAGTCCGCGTTCCACCCAAGCCTTGGTCATAACAATTTCTCCGGCTTCTGGCTTGGGGACGTCGGAATCACGAGTGAAACTCCAATGTGTGGAGATCATGCCCTCGTTCTGGAGCTCTCTAAGCTCCACGTCGGTAGTTGCGCAAGGCCACCATTGACCCCGTTCTCCTTCGCGGATCCGGGCCTTGGACGCCCTCTTGTTTTCCACCTCCTGCACCTTTGCTGCCATCCGAGCTTGTCCCTCGAGTTCTTCTTGGAGCTCTTGGAGGGAAGGGATCCGGCCTGGAGCGGTGCTGGAAGATGCGGAAAAAGGTTGAGCTAGTCTAATGTCGGAAACATATGGTGGCAGGAATGATATGGGGTCCGGGCATATGGGTTCTATTTGGTTGGGATCCGGGCTACTCGGAGAGCTACCAGTACAATGCGACGATTCGAGTGGCATGCTTCCGGCTGCGCCCATACAAAGTATTTGAGTACCCGGATCACTAAGTCTATCTTCTACACTAGGTTATCTTCTACGAGGCCGGCGCACTTACCGCTAATGGCGCGG
Source organism: Lolium multiflorum (assembly GCA_030979885.1). Lineage (NCBI taxonomy): Eukaryota > Viridiplantae > Streptophyta > Magnoliopsida > Poales > Poaceae > Lolium > Lolium multiflorum. The sequence continues at coordinate 338,303,284 of CM061749.1, forward strand.
TGGCTCGACGGAGCTCCGGCGAAGATGAGGTCGCCGAACTTGAAGGAAATCGTCCCGCGTGACCACGAATCGGCGGCGGAGCGAAATTCTCGTTCAACCGCGGGAATCTTGGCGCGAGGGGAGCCTTGGTTTGGCGGCGCGCGGAGCTCACCGTGGCAAAGCTCGCCGGAGTCGAGATCTGGCGGGCGGCGCGGCGCGAGGAGGAAGACGAGGTGGTGAGAAGAGGTGAAAGAATGAAATTTTACCGAGCCGCGGGGTATTTATAGACCGCACGCGGAGATTCGGGATCCGGATCCGACGGTGGAAACGGAACGGTCGCACCGTTGGATGGATGACACGTGTTTTAGGTCAACTGCGGTAAAACGACGTGGAGGTAGCTTAACCATGCACTCCCGAAAATTCCGGCTGAAGATTTGCATCTGCGAAAATTTAGCGCGGGAAATGAGGAAGTTGTGCGCGGGAAAAGTGGACTTTCCGTTGTTGTGCATGATCTGAAGATGGAGGATTTCCGGAGGAGCGAACCCGGAATCAAGTAAGAAGTTGTTGTCGTCAGAAACCCACCGGCGGGCAGCGACAGGCAACACCGTAGAGCCGGGAACAACCTAGAGCTGCGGCTGGCTGAGGTCCCTCCGAGCGACGGCCCGCAAAGCCTTCTGGTCACACGTCCGATCTTGATGCAAGGGCGTGCCACCTGACCTATACCTGGTCGGGAAGGTGATGGAGATGCCTCGCTTAGTTTCCTGCATGGCATACACGTAAACATTAAATACGAGCCTCGATCGGCTCTCGGGTTATCCTGTGAATCGGCTCAGGGAGCCGATCCACCCATGATTCGTACGAGGTGCAAGATATGGTGGTCTGCTTGATCAAGATAAAGCTAATGAGATCTACGACGATTTAGGGTTTTCACCGCATAATCGGATCATCCTACTCACGGTTGGGCCTCGCGCCCACGCACGGTGATCGTAAGCCGATCCTAAACAAGGCCTAAAAACCAACACAAGGTTGATCCCCGGAACATCTGTTTAGGGCCCGACGACACCCTACGTGCCGCTGGATCCTCCACCCCTTTGTAAGGCCTAACTATTGCAGATATTAAACTAATCCTTGTAGAACAAGGAGCAATCGTAACGGATCAGATCTACTAAACAATGATCAAGCGGGTGCCGCCCCCACACCTAAGATAGGTGTGAGGGCGGCTAGATATGCAAGGGTTGCACTACGATAGCATGTTACGCGAAGAACTATGCTAACCCTAACACATCTATGATAACTACGTTGCTCGCCATCAACAAGGCTTCAGTACGAGCAACGCATGAACGCATGGAACTTGTGCTTAGTAGAGCAATGCGATCTAGGCAGCATGTTGCTTGGGTAGAAACCCTCGAGACGAAGGAGTTGGCGATGCGCCGAGATTGATTTGTTGGTTGAACGTTGGTTGTTGTTTATTCCATAAACCCTAGATACATATTTATAGTCCAGGGGACTTTCTAACAGACGTGCACCTAACCGTGCACGAGTAAAATTCAACTAACCGACACGTATCCTAATATGTTACAGATACAAAGGCAGACTAGCCCAAACTCAGCATAACAGGCCGATTCACATAATTCTTCCATGTATATTCCTCAATTTCATCCTGATCGCGGCCCACCTCTGGCTCGGTCAAATTCTGGTGATAACACATGCCCCCCTGGTTTTGGAATTGGTAATTCCAAAATCACTCTGCTTTTCCTTCGTCGGGTCATGTCATGGCAGAGCAGAGCTGCCGCAGAATCTTCCATCATTTCGCCTCGCCTCCTGGGCTTCTCTGCACGAATTGATAATTTCGGCATAACATCCTCGAGAACCGTCAAGGCATTAAATCTCCACTATACTCCCTTTATTTATCTGTGCCAAACGGTTCACTACTCCATCCTCTTCGCATTAGCACCCAAAAAACCCTCCTGCACCACCATGTCTTCTTCCTCTTCTTCCTCTTCCGGTCTTTCCTACGGGTCTTCCTCCTCCCGCGAGACGCCACCGGACGTACGCGCCCCAGAAGAATGGGACCAGGAGGACCATGCCTCCTCCGTCTGGTCCGAGGACGACAAGTCCCGACCAGCGGGGATGAAGATCTCCAGTTCCTAGCCGATGGGAGCTGGAATCGGGGAGATGACTTGTTCCCACAGGACGGCTGCCCCTCTTGAAGAAGAGAAGGAGGAAGACGACGACGACTCCCTCGAGGGCTATCCACCGGCGAAACGTCTCCGCATGTGGTGGGACGACGACAGCGATGATGATGAGGAGGATGAAGCTCCCGTGAGGCTACGGGAGCAGCGACAGGAGCCCATCGGCAGCGGTGCCGATGAGAGCTCCAAGGACGATGACGAGGGCAGCGACGGTCCGTAGCTAGGATCTGCTAGTGTAGGTCTAGTAGTAGCAGTTTGGTCAGCAAATCCCTCTTTTGTACCTCCCCCCTTGAGCAATCGGCTTTTTCTTTGTAAGAAATCTGGTTTATCAATGAAGAACTTCTCCAATTTGACTTTGCCGATTCCTTTTATGCTAATTTAGCCGATTGTCAACTCGATCAATGTCTAATAAGCCGATTGCCACGCATTGGTTCCTCATAATCCGCTCTTCATTTCTTTGACGTTGGAGTGATCGTGAATTTGGTCACTTTAAGAGAGCCCCAGAACCGCTGCTGAAACGACTTGACGCTGAAGCCAATACCTCTGGATATTCAGATATTCAGCGATACTCTTCGAACCTGCCCAATCCCTTTGAAGAAGATCATGATGGAGGGCCAGCCGATGAAATCTCAATCGGTTTCTTAAGAACAAAATATCTACGCAGTCCGTTGCCTCCCGAGCCTTCATCAAGGCGAGAACAGCAGTGAGCCAACCAAATGTGCTACTATCGGCTTCCGAGTCATGATGCAGAGCCAGCCGATTTCAACAAAATCGGCTCCCCAGAGTAGAGAACTTTCAGGGTGGGCTGCCTCCCCCCGAGCTTTTCCAGCCCACTTCTTGCGCCTTGCTGATCAGATCGGCTCTTTTCCTTTGGCAGATTTGATGTAACCTATCCTTAACCTGATCTGTACGTCCATGCTGCTCTTGATATTGGTCAGGGTCATGATCCCCCAAAACCTGCCCCAGCTGATGTTGCGGACTTGAATACTTCCAAAAAGAATTTGGAGGTTCTTGAAAAGAGGATCTGAGCCACTATATATTTTTTTTTTACGGGGCCGATTTTTTTCTATCGGCCCCCAATGTTTCACGTACCATGTTCACTGCACATGTTCATCGACTATATGCCCCCCGAGCCGAATCTGCGAGGTGACTGAGATATCGGCTTTTATGGTTAGCCGGGCACTTTGCACTTGCACGTCGGCCGCAGAATTCGTGCTGACTTTCATCTGCCGACGTGGCCACTGCCTAGTAGCTCGATGTTGAACACAAGCGGAACATGTGGTGAAGATAATTTTGGCCGATCGCTGGAATCGGCCTCCATATCTATTGAAGTGTTGACTGAAGGTTCTGTAATGCCCCTTCATAGATTTCTGGGGCCGATCACAAGGATCAGCCTCGCCATGTCCGCACATAAGTTGGTTCTTACTACTCGATCAGGCAGGTGGCTCTGTTGAGGTCCCGAAAATCTATAGCCACACGCCATGGCCGTCCTTCTTTTCACGGCTTGAGAGCGCTTCGTCGATCCTGGAGCACCAAACTCCGGCTGGAAGGATGGACACCATGTTTGTGCCAGTGATGTTTCATCATCGGCTTTCCTTTGCTTGGGACGCCACTCCATTTTCCGTGGACGACCCTCTTCGACCAGGGTTCGCTGAACTTTCGCAGCCAGATCAGGTCGTGCCTTCCTTAACGTATGCAAGTATAACCTTTCGGCTTTCTCCAGCCGCGCAATCGCTGAACCTGCGCTTTTGTGAACGGCTGAGTCCATCAGGGCACCACCTTGGCCGGTGTACCTGTCTTCTTCTTCTTCTTGTCCCTCGTCTTCGGACTCCTCGAGATCTGCCCACCGAGGGGACTCAGCACGTTTGCTTCGTGGCGGGAGAGGCCCTAGGCGCTTGAACACAGACACGTTGGCTGCCTCCTTCTTTTTCTGGTTGCATTCTGGGCAATTGCCGATTGTGGGCAATCGGCTCATTCCTGAATCCCAGCAGTGTCTGAAGAAGGGCAGTCCCGTGCTGTCGTTGTCATCTTGCTCCTTGATTTTCCCGTGGCACGGCGCTCGTGCTCCTCCTCATCGCGATCGTGCCGACGATGTCTTCTGGCTTCTCTAGCCAGACGATCTCTCTCATCATCATCGCTGGATCGTCGGCGTTGGTCATACTGACTCACATACTTGTTGAGGAGGTGATCAGAGAGGGGTCTTTGATATCTCATGTTCTTCACTTCTCCTCTGTGACGTAGCGCTTGCCATCATGACGGAGCCGATCGCATGGAGCGGCCTCCTCCGTGTCTTTGCTACGAGAGCAGCTGCCCTCGTCTCCATCTTTGCCAGTGGTGCCGGGTCCTACCATGTTGATCTGAACAAGGATCCTGGTGGCAACCTTCGAGGGTAAGTGCATTCTACCATGTTAACGGCGGGGAAGGGCTGGGTGTCGACCTTCATGGCGTACTGGTTGAAAATTAGACGCCCTTTTCTATCGCCGCTTGGATGTCTTGACACCATACCCTGCGATCGTTGGTGGCATGGGAGAGCGAGTTATGCCATTTGCGGTATGGCTTTCCGTTCAGCTCTTGCACCGTGGGGAATTTGAGACCTTCGGGAATCGTCAAACTGCTTCTCCTTGAGCAGGAGGTCGAAGATTTGCTCAGTCTTGGTCACGTCAAAATCAAATCCCCTGGGCGGGCAGGTGGCTTTACCCATTTGCGGGATACTGGGGTTCCTCCCGAGTCCATTCAGCCACTTCTACCTCTTGGTCTCCCGCATGAACTTCGTCTTCCTCTGCATCGACCAGGACTACTGCACTTGAACTTGTCTTGGTACAGGTCCGGGTGGCGCTGTTCATATGCCGATAGTTTCGAACCACGTGCGCCAGTGAGGGATAATGCTTGGGAGGCCATGTCCTTGAGCTGTGTTGCAAGGCTGCTACTGCCAACTCGACTTCTTTTTCAGTTATACGAACCGAATAACATCGGTTCCTAAGATTCTGAAGCGCTGGATGTATTCTGTCACGGTTTCTCCACGCTTCTGACGTAGTTGTGCTAGATCGGCAATGCCGGACTCGGAAGCCTCTGAATGGTACTGCATATGGAACTGCTCTTCCAACTGCTTCCAAGTCCGGATGGAGTCGGTGGCAAGAGGTGTACCATCCGAAAGCCGATCCTGTGAGGGACTGTGAGAAGAGCCTCACGCGTAGTTGATCCGACACTGAAGCCGGTCCTAGTTGCGCCAAATATCGGCCCACGTGCTCGATGGAGCTGAACCATCGATCCACTGAATTTGGAGAAGTCGGGGAGCCGATATTTAGGTGGTAGCGGGATCATCTCGTAGTCGTTGGGGTACGGCTTGGAATAGCCGATGGCCCTTCTTTTCGGCACCATGCCGAACGGTCTCTCAGTATGGTGCGATCTGATCCAGTGCTGGCTGCAGGAGTTGAACTCTGAAGATTCGCCGGGGTGGCGTACTTAGCCAGCCATGTTTGCTTTTCCGGCTCGAGCCAACTGCAGGGCTGAGCTGGAGGTTCGGGGTGGCGTACTTAGTTAGCCACGTGCCTTCTCAAGCTACGTCGACGTCCCTCCTGTTTTCCCAGAAGTCCCCGATGTTGTGGCCTGGTTTGTGAGTGCCCAGCTGCCACAATCCGCACATACGTGCACGATGTACCCGTGAGGATCTCCTTAGCGCCTCGGGCAAGCTGGTAGTCACTAGGGTCACCACCGATCTTGTAGACGACGAATGCCGGTGTGGCCGGCACTTCTGCTGCTGCCAACCATATGGCAGCGGTGGACGGGACTGGAGTGGCAGCTCTCCTTGATGCGTCCCGAGAGCTGGTCCTGACGGCGAGTACTGGTGCCTCATGATCTCCTGGATCACGCGAAGAGCGACACGCTCCAACGTGTTCACCAGGTTCTCGAGTGGCGGTGTAGCGAGTGAGCCACCAAGTAGTTGATCTCTGCCGCAGGGACCTGGTGCGTTCTTCCGACGGGGCAGAGAGGTCTATCCCATCTAGTGCACCATTGGGCGAGAACCCCTTCCACCTGATGCCATGGGAACGGGTCTCGTGGAAAGAGCCGATGAGGTCGGCTTCGAGGATGACTTGATCTCGTCATACTTCTTCTTGAGCTCGTCCGTCAGATCCTCGTACGTGACTGGCGTGCCGTCCGCCATCTCAGATGTAGATGGCGATGTGGTTGATGTAGAAGCTTGTCCCACCGAGTCGTGCCGAATGTGTTGTCGTCGGGAAACCCAGGCGGGCAGCGACGAGGCAACACCGTAGAGCCGGGAACAACCTAGAGCTGCGGCTGGCCGAGGTCCCTCGACGACGGCCCGCAAAGCCTTCTGGTCACACGTCCGATGTTGATGCAAGGGCGTGCCAGACCTATACCTGGTCGGGAAGGTGATGGAGATGCCTCGCTTAGTTTCTGCATGGCATACACGTAAACATTAAATAAGCCTCGATCGGCTCTCGGGTTATCTGTGAATCGGCTCGGGGGAACGATCCACCCATGATTCGTACGAGGTGCACGAATATATGGTGGTCTGCTTGATCAAGATAAAGCTAATGAGATCTACGACGATTTATTTCACATAATCGGATCATCCTACTCACGGTTGGGCCTCGCGGCCACGCACGGTGATCGTAAGCCGATCCTAAACAAGGCCTAAAAACCAACACAAGGTTGATCCCGAACATCTGTTTAGGGCCAGCGAACGACACCCTACGTGCCGCTGGATCCTCCACCCCTTTGTAGGCCTAACTATTGCAGATATTAAACTAATCCTTGTAGAACAAGGAGCAATCGTAACGGATCAGATCTACTAAATAATGATCAAGCGGGGTGCCGCCCCCCCACCTAAGATAGGTGTGAGGGCGGCTAGACATGCAAGGGTTGCACTACGATAGCATGTTACGCGAAGAACTATGCTAACCCTAACACATCTATGATAACTACGTTGCTCGCCATCAACAAGGCAGTCGAGCAACGCATGAACAACGTGGAGCTTGTGCTGCCTAGATCGCAAGATGCGATCTAGGCAGCATGTTGCTTACCGGTAGAAACCCCCGAGACGAAGGAGTTGGCGATGCGCCGAGATTGATTTGTTGGTTGAACGTTGGTTGTTGTTTATTCCATAAACCCTAGATACATATTTATAGTCGGGGACTTTCTATCAGACGTGCACCTAACCGTGCACGAGTAAAATTCCAACTAAGCAGACACGTATCCTAATATGTTCGAGATACAAGGCAGACTAGCAAACTCAGCATAACGAGGCCGATTCACGTAATTCTTCCATGTATATTCCTCAATTTCATCCTGATCGCGGCCCACCTCTGGCTCGGTCAAATTCTGGTGATAACAGAAGTTTTGAAGCTCTTCAAGATTCTCTTCGTTTCCGAGCTGTATGAAGTCGGAGGAATGATGAATCTCGGAGAACTTCGGGGGCTACTGTTGTGGGTATACTTTATGGGTATATCAACGGCATGGCCTAGATCCGGCAAGCCGGGTGGCCCATAGTTGGTGGTGAGGCATGTGGCCCATCGGGGGGCCCAGTTGTTGTAGATCATGAAGGATGAAGTCCAGCCCAGGAACGAGGAGCCGGATCCTAACCGACCTACGAAGGAGGCCGGATCCGTGAAGGCCCATGAAGTATCCGGATCCAGCGTGACCTAGGAGGAAGGCGGATCCTTGACGTACACGGCAAGACTTTGTACGTAGTTAGGCAACTTGTATTCCGGCTAGGACTCTCCGTGTAAACCCTAGATCCGTGCGCCTTTATAAGCCGGATCCCGGGAGCCCTAGAGGCACAACCACAACTCATTGTAACAACGCCCGGAAAGCTTCCAGACAAGCAGCGGTAGGCCCTGTCATCGTGCGGGTGTTCCGAAGCTGGGTAACTCGCGTACCACCGTCCCGTGTGCACTCCCTATGGCCCCTTCTTCTTCTCCCCCTCGTGAGGATCCCTCCTAGAGGTACCGTCAAATAGGCAACCACACTAACCAAGCATCTTCCCAGAACCGTATCTGTGCTCCATTCTTAATTGAGAAAGTTCCATGGCGAAAAAAGACATTTTTTGTCGCCATTAGACCAGCCCAGAAGTGTGAATCCCCAGGTTTCCAAACCACTTGGGATAACGTCTTGGAGCCTATATACTTTCTCCGAAGAATAGTTTGCCAAATCCCATCCTCGGTAAGGAGCTTAAAAAGCCATTTACCCAGCAGCGCCGAATTCTTGACCTCTAGGTCATGAACTCCAAGCCCGCCTTGATCTTTGGGACTACAAACTATACTCCATTTGACCAATCGATACTTCCTTTTCTCGTTGTCCCCTTGGCAAAAGAATCTGGATCGATAATAATCGAGTTTATGCAGAATTCATTTTGGCAATAGGAAGAATGATAACATATACTGAAGGAGATATGCCCTAGAGGCAATAATAAAGTGGTTATTATTTATATCTTTATGTTTATGATAAATGTTTATATATCATGCTAGAATTGTATTAACCGAAACATTAGTACATGTGTGATATGTAGACAAACAAGAAGTCCCTAGTATGCCTCTTAAACTAGCTTGTTGATTAATGGATGATTAGTTTCATAATCATGAACATTGGATGTTATTAATAACAAGGTTATATCATTATATGAATGATGTAATGGACACACCCAATTAAGCGTAGCATAAGATCTCGTCATTAAGTTATTTGCTATAAGCTTTACGATACATAGTTACCTAGTCCTTGTGACCATGAGATCATGTAAATCACTTATACCGGAAAGGTACTTTGATTTACACCAAACACCACTGCGTAAATGGGTGGCTATAAAGGTGGGATTAAGTATCCGGAAAGTATGAGTTGAGGCATATGGATCAACAGTGGGATTTGTCCATCCCGATGACGGATAGATATACTCTGGGCCCTCTCGGTGGAATGTCGTCTAATGTCTTGCAAGCATATGAATGAGTTCATAAGAGACCACATACCACGACGAGTAAAGAGTACTTGTCAGGAGACGAGGTTGAACAAGGTATAGAGTGATACCGAAGATCAAACCTCGGACAAGTAAAATATCGCGAGACAAAGGGAATTGGTAATGTATGTGAATGGTTCATTCGATCACTAAAGTCATCGTTGAATATGTGGGAGCCATTATGGATCTCCGAGATCCCGCTATTGGTTATTGGTCGGAGTGAGTACTCAACCATGTCCGCATAGTTCACGAACGTAGGGTGACACACTTAAAGTTGGATGTTGAAATGGTAGTACTTGAATATGGAATGGAGTTCGAATATTTGTTCGGAGTCCCGGATGAGATCCCGGACATCACGAGGAGTTCGGGAATGGTCCGGAGAATAAGATTCATATATAGGATGTCATTTTATGTGAAATAAAATGTCGCGGAAGGTATATGGAAGGTTCTAGAAGGTTCTAGAAAAGTCCGGAAGAAACCACCAAGGAAGGTGGAGTCCACATGGACTCCACCTCCATGGCCGGCCAACCCTAGATGGGGAGGAGTCCCAAGTGGACTCCTCCATAGGGGGCCGGCCACCCCCCACATGGGAGGTGGAAATCCCACCTTTTGGTGGGAGTCCTAGTTGGGCTAGGTTTCCTCTTATGGAAGGTTTTGGTTCGGGTCTTATTCGAAGACTTGGACACCAACACTTGGGGATCCACCTATATAATGAGGGGCCAAGGGAGGGGGCCGGCCACCCCAAAGACCACAAGCTGGCCGCCCCTTGAAGTGGCCGGCCACCCCCTCCCAAACCCTAGCCGCCCCCTCTCCTCCATATCTCCGCGTAGCTTAGCGAAGCTCCGCCGGACTTCTTCACCGCCACCGACATCACGCCGTCGTTTGTCGGATTCAAGAGGAGCTACTACTTCCGCTGCCCGCTGGAACGGGGAGGTGGACGTCGTCTTCATCAACAACGAACGTGTGACCGAGTACGGAGGTGTTGCCCGTTCGTGGCGCCGGAACCGATCGTGATCAAGATCTTCTACGCGCTTTTGCAAGCGGCAAGTGATCGTCTACCGCAGCAACAAGAGCCTCATCTTGTAGGCTTTGGAATCTCTTCAAGGGTGAGACTCGATACCCCCTCGTTGCTACCGTCTTCTAGATTGCATCTTGGCTTGGATTGCGTGTTCGCGGTAGGAAATTTTTGTTTTCTATGTTATCCTACGTGGTATCAGAGCCGTGTCTATGCATAGATGGTTGCACGAGTAGAACACAATGGTTTGTGGGCGTTGATGCTCTTGTTATCTTTAGTTTGAGTACTTTGCATCTTTATGGCATAGTGGGATGAAGCGGCTCGGACTAACTTTACATGACCGCGTTCATGAGACTTGTTCCTCGTTCGACATGCAACTTGTATTGCATAAGAGGCTTTGCGGGTGTCTGTCTCTCCTACTATAGTAAAGATTCAATTTACTCTTCTATTGAAAACATTAGTATCACGTTGTGGTTCATGTTCGTAGGTAGATTAGATCTCTCTCGAAACCCTAAACCACGTAAAATATGCAAACCAAATTAGAGACGTCTAACTTGTTTTTGCAGGGTTTGGTGATGTGATATGGCCATAATGTGATGATGAATATGTATGAGATGATCATTATTGTATTGTGGCAACCGGCAGGAGCCTTATGGTTGTCTTTAAATTTCATGTTGAGTAGTATTTCAAAGTAGTTGTAATAGTTGCTACATGGAGGACAATCATGAAGACGGCGCCATTGACCTTGGCGCTACGCCGACGATGATGGAGATCATGCCCGAAGATGATGGAGATCATGTCCGTGCTTTGGAGATGAAGATCAAAGGCGCAAAGACAAAAGGGCCATATCATATCACATATGAATTGCATGTGATGTTAATCCTTTTTATGCATCTTATTTTGCTTAGATCGCGACGGTAGCATTATAAGATGATCCCTCACTAAAATCTCAAGATAATAAAGTGTTCATCCTTAGTAGCACCGTTGCCAAGACTTGTCGGTTCGAAGCATCTCGTGATGATCGGGTGTGATAGAATCAACAAGTGCATACAACGGGTGCAAGACAGTTTTGCACATGCGGATACTAAGGTGGCCTTGAGCCTAGCATGTACAGACATGGTCTCGGAACACGTGATACCGAAAGGTAGAGCATGAATCATATGGTTGATATGATGAACACTTTGAGTGTTCGCCATTGAAGTCACACCTTTTCTCGTGATGATCGGGTTAGGTGCGGTGGATTTGGTTCGTGTGATCACTAAGACAATGCGAGGGATATTGTTTTGAGTGGGAGTTCACCTAGATTTTTAATTATGTTGAATTAAAATTTGAACTCAATTTGTCATAAACTTAGTCTAAACTATTGCAAATATATGTTGTAGAGGCGTCCCCAATCAATTTTAATCAGTTCCTAGAGAAAGAGAAACTTAAGAGCAACGGTAGCAACTTCACCGACTGGTTCCGTCATGTGAGGATCTTCCTCTCGGCGGAAATCTGCAATTGTGCTTGATGCCGGTGACCCTCCTGCAGAAGATGAATCCGATGAAGTAAAAGTTGTTTACGCGACTCGGAAAACTCGGTACTCTCAAGTTCAGTGTGCCATCTGTGCAGTCCGGAATCCGATCTTCAAAAACGTTTTGAGCACCACGATCCTCATGAGTTGATGAATGAGCTGAAAGCTATATTCGAGACTCATGCGGCCGTGGAATGCTATGAAGCATCGAAACATTTCTTCAGCTGTATGATGGAAGAAGGCAGCTCCGTTAGTGAGCACATGCTCGCCATGACCGGGCATGCGAAGAAACTCAGTGACTTGGGAATAGTGATTCCTAACAGACTGGGGATTAATCGTGTCCTTCAATCACTGCCACCAAGTTACAAGAACTTTGTGATGAACTACAATATGCAGAACATGAACAAGGAGTTACTGAACTCTTTGGCATGCTAAAAGCTGCTGAGATTGAGATCAGAAAGAGCACCAAGTGTTGATGGTCAACAAGACCACCAGTTTCAAGAAACAGGGCAAGTCTAAGGGAAAATTCAAGAAGGGTGGCAAGAAAGCTGCCACGCCTCCTATGAAACCTAAGAAAGGCCCTAAGCCTGATGCTGAGTGCTATTTGCAAGGAGAAGGGACACTGGAAGCGTAATTGCTCCAAGTATCTGGCTGATATGCGGCCTTGTCAAGAAGAAGAAAGAAGGTATATCTGATATACATGTTATAGATGTTTATCTCACTGGTTCTCGTACTAGTACCTGGGTATTTGATACTGGTTCGGTTGCTCATATACGTAACTCGAAAGGGAACTAAAGAATAAACGAAGACTCTGCGAAAGATGAAGTTACGATGCGCGTTGGAAATGGATCCAAAGTCGATGTGATCGCTGTCGGCACACTTCCTCTACATCTACCTTCGGGATTAGTTTTAAGCCTAAATAATTGTTATTTTGTACCCGCGTTGAGCATGAACATTATATCTGGATCTTGTTTAATGCAAGACGGTTATTCATTCAAGTCTGAGAATAATGGTTGTTCTATTTTTATGAATAATATCTTTTATGGTCGAGCACCACAAAAGAATGGCTTATTTCATTAGATCTCGATAGTAGTGATACGCATATACATAACATTGATGCTAAGCGAATTAAATTGAATGATAATTCTACTTATATGTGGCACTGTCGTCTTGGTCATATTGGGTGAAACGCATGAAGAAACTCCATCCTGATGGATTACTTGAATCACTTGACTTTGAGTCACTTGATAGATCTGAAGCATGTCTAATGGGAAAAATGACAAAGACTCCATTTTCTGGTATGATGGAGCGAGCTACAGACTTATTGGAAATCATACATACCGATGTATGTGGACAATGAATGTAGCATCGCGCGGTGGTTATCGTTATGTTCTAACCTTCACGAGATGATCTGGTAGATATGGGTATATCTATTTCATGAAACATAAATCCGAAACTTTTGAGAAGTTTAAGGAATTTCAAAGTGAAGTAGAAAATCAACGTAACAAGAAGATTAAATTTCTACGATCTGATCGTGGAGGTGAATATCTGAGTTATGAGTTTGGCATGCATTTAAAGAAATACGGAATACTTTCACAATTGACACGCCGGGAACACCTCAACGAAACGGTGTATCCGAACGTCGTCATCGAACTCTCTTAGATATGGTTCGTAGTATGATGTCTCTTACTGATTTGCGTTATCATTTTGGAGTTATGCATTAGAGACAGCGCATTCACTTTAAATAGAGCACCATCAAAATCCGTAGAAATGACACAGTATGAATTATGGTTTAATAAGAAACCTAAGCTGTCGTTCCTGAAAGTTTGGGGTTGCGAAGCCTATGTAAAGAAGTTAAAACCGGACAAGCTAGAACCCAAAGCGGAGAAATGCGTCTTCATAGGATACCTAAGGAAACTATAGGGTACACTTTCTATCACGGATCCGAAGGCAAAATCTTTGTTGCTAAGAACGGAACCTTTCTTGAGAAAGAATTTCTCACTAAAGAAGTGACTGGAAGAAAAGTAGAACTCGATGAGATTGATGAATCTATACTCGTTGATCAGAGTAGCGCACCGGAAGCCTGTACCACCTACACCGGCAACAGAAGAAGCTAATGATAATGATCATGAAACTTCGAACGAGGAAACTACTGAACCTCGCAGATCGACAAGGGAACGTGCCACTCCCGATTGGTATGATCCTTGTCTAAATGTCATGATTGTGGATAACAATGATGAGGACCCTGCGACATATGAAGAAGCGATGATGAGCCCGATTCCAACAAATGGCAAGAAGCCATGAAATCCGAAATGGGATCCATGTATGATAACAAAGTATGGACTTTGGTAGACTTGCCTGATAGCCGAAAGGCTGTCGAGAATAAATGGATCTTCAAAGAAAAACAGATGCTGATGGTAATATTACTGTCTATAAAGCTCGACTTGTCGCAAAGGGGTTTCCGACAAATTCAAAGTTGACTACGATGAGACTTTCTCACCGGTAGCGAAGCTAAAATCTGTGAGGATTTTGTTAGCAATAGCTGCATTTTTCGATTATGAGATTTGGCAGATGGATGTCAAAACGGCGTTCCTTAATGGAGACATTGAGGAAGAGTTGTATATGGTACAACCCAAAGGTTTTGTCGATCCTAAAAATGCTGACAAAGTATGCAAACTTCAGCGTTCAATCTATGGACTGAAGCAAGCATCAAGAAGTTGGAACCGACGTTTTGATAAGGTGATCAAAGACTTCGGGTTTATACAGTGTCATGGAGAGGCACTGTATTTACAAAAGGTGAGTGGGAGCTCTGTAGCATTCCTGATATTATATGTAGATGACATATTATTGAGAATGATATAGAACTATTAAGCAGTGTTAAAGGTTATTTGAATAATAGTTTTTCAATGAAAGACCTTGGTGAAGCATCGTATATATTAGGCATCAAGATTTATAGAGATAGATCAAGACGCCTAATAGGGCTATCACAGAGTACATATCTGGACAAGATTCTAAAGAAGTTTAGAATGGACGAAAGTAAGAAAGGGTTCTTACCTATGTTACCAGGCAAGGTATTGAGTAAGACTCAAGGACCGGCTACGGCAGAAAAAAGAGAAAGGATGAGTAATATCCCCTATGCCTCGGCGTAGGATCTATCATGTATGCCATGCTATGTACTAGACCGGATATAGCACATGTTGTTAGTTTGACTAGCAGATATCAAAGTGATCCAGGAATGGAACACTGGACAGCGGTCAAGAATATCCTGAAGTACTTGAAAAGAACTAAGGATATGTTTCTTTGTTATGGAGGTGACCAAGAGCTCGTTGTAACGAGTTACACCGATGCAAGTTGGAACACTGATCCTGATGACTCTAAGTCACAATCTGGGTACGTGTTTATATTGAATGGTGCTGCAGTAAGCTGGGCAAGCTCGAAGCAGTGCACGGTGGCGAAGTCTTCAACAGAATCAGAGTACATAGCGGCTTCAGAGGCTTCATCAGAAGCGGTATGGATGAAGAGGTTCATTGTAGAGCTCAGTGTGGTTCCTAGTGCATTGGACCCATTAATCATTTACTGTGATAACATGGGTGCCATCGCCAATGCACAAGAGCCAAGGTCACACAAGAGGCTGAAGCATATCAAGCTACGTTACCACTCGATTCGCGAGTACATCGAAGATGGAGAAGTAAAGATTTGCAAAGTACACACTGATCTGAATGTAGCAGATCCGTTGACTAAAGCTCTCCCTAGAGCAAAGCATGACCAACACCAGAATGCCATGGGTGTTAGGTATATTACGATGTAATCTAGATTATTGACTCTAGTGCAAGTGGGAGACTGAAGGAGATATGCCCTAGAGGCAATAATAGAGTGGTTATTATTTATATCTTTATGTTTATGATAAATGTTTATATATCATGCTAGAATTGTATTAACCGAAACATTAGTACATGTGTGATATGTAGACAAACAAGAAGTCCCTAGTATGCCTCTTAAACTAGCTTGTTGATTAATGGATGATTAGTTTCATAATCATGAACATTGGATGTTATTAATAACAAGGTTATATCATTATATGAATGATGTAATGGACACACCCAATTAAGCGTAGCATAAGATCTCGTCATTAAGTTATTTGCTATAAGCTTTCGATACATAGTTACCTAGTCCTTATGACCATGAGATCATGTAAATCACTTATACCGGAAAGGTACTTTGATTACACCAAACACCACTGCGTAAATGGGTGGCTATAAAGGTGGGATTAAGTATCCGGAAAGTATGAGTTGAGGCATATGGATCAACAGTGGGATTTGTCCATCCCGATGACGGATAGATATACTCTCGGCCCTCTCGGTGGAATGTCGTCTAATGTCTTGCAAGCATATGAATGAGTTCATAAGAGACCACATACCACGGTACGAGTAAAGAGTACTTGTCAGGAGACGAGGTTGAACAAGGTATAGAGTGATACCCGAAGATCGGACAAGTAAAATATCGCGAGACAAAGGGAATTGGTAATGTATGTGAATGGTTCATTCGATCACTAAAGTCATCGTTGAATATGTGGGAGCCATTATGGATCTCCGGATCCCGCGTTATTGGTCGGAGTGAGTACTCAACCATGTCCGCATAGTTCACGAACCGTAGGGTGACACACTTAAAGTTGGATGTTGAAATGGTAGTACTTGAATATGGAATGGAGTTCGAATATTTGTTGAGTCGGAGATCCCGGACATCAGGAGTTCGGAATGGTCCGGAGAATAAGATTCATATATAGGATGTCATTTTATGTGAAATAAAATGTCGCGGAAGGTTATATGGAAGGTTCTAGAAGGTTCTAGAAAGTCCGGAAGAAACCACCAAGGAAGGTGGAGTCCACATGGGACTCCACCTCCATGGCCGGCCAACCCTAGATGGGGAGGAGTCCCAAGTGGACTCCTCCATAGGGGGCCACCCCCCACATGGGAGGTGGAAATCCCACCTTTTGGTGGGAGTCCTAGTTGGGCTAGGTTTCCCCTCTTATGGAAGGTTTTGGTTCGGGTCTTATTCGAAGACTTGGACACACACTTGGGATCCACCTATATAATGAGGGGCCAAGGGAGGGGGCCGGCCACCCCAAAGACCACAAGCTGGCCGCCCCATTGAAGTGGCCGGCCACCCTCCCAAACCCTAGCCGCCCCCCTCCTCCATATCTCCCGCGTAGCTTGCGAAGCTCCAGGACTTCTTCACCGCCAGACATCACGCCGTCGTGCTGTCGGATTCAGAGGAGCTACTACCGCTGCCCGCTGGAACGGGAGGTGGACGTCGTCTTCATCAACAACCGAACGTGTGACCGAGTACGGAGTGCCCGTTCGTGGCGCCGGAAACGATCGTGATCAAGATCTTCTACGCGCTTTTGCAAGCGGCAAGTGATCGTCTACCGCAGCAACAAGAGCCTCATCTTGTAGGCTTTGGAATCTCTTCAAGGGTGAGACTCGATACCCCTCGTTGCTACCGTCTTCTAGATTGCATCTTGGCTTGGATTGCGTGTTCGCGGTAGGAAAATTTTTGTTTTCTATGCAACGTTATCCTACATATACAGTATCATATTTGTTAGTACCGAATTAATGAGTATCAATCTTCCACCCAGGGATAGCAATTTACCTTTCCAACTACTAAGACGTTTCTGTAATCTTTCTTCCACTATTTTCCATTCAGCAATCGTAAGTCTCCGATAATGAATCAGAATACCCAAATAGCGAATAGGAAATTGGCCTTGCCCACAACCAAACAACTCTGTATAGAGAGCTGTATCATCTTGGGCATCACCGAAACAGAACAATTCACTTTTATGGAAATTGATTTTCAATCCCGACAACTGCTCAAACGCCACCAAAATTAATTTCAGGTTTTGAGCTTTACCGAGATCATGATCAATAAATAGAATTGTATCGTCGGCAATATATGGAATAAAGCGATAAACGTTGCAGTTGGATATATCAAACTCTATAACCTAGCCTAGTATATAAAGGATATAAAGGAGCCGGGAGTAGCCAAAATAGACTTGAAGTAAGTTGTAGATTAGACACAAGATCAAATTTTCGGGATGGTCTGACGCTCGTGGCAGGGGTGCTGAACTAGCGTGGCGTTTGTAGATCTGATGTGTCGGTACATCTTGGTGGATTTGTCGTCGAGACAGTATAACATTATTAGAGGAGGAGTGCCGTTCAGTATATCTGCAGATCTATGCGTTGATCGCTGAAGTGCCTTACCGTGGGGTGGTGTGATTTGTTCATTCGGCTCCTCCAACGATTGCACACATTAACCCAATCGAAAAAGTTCAAATTAAACCCCTGATGATTGATGAAAGTACTCAAGTCACACTTGGCAAGCAGATCAGGTCATCAGGGCATCAGGCCGTGCAGAACTCGCGGGAGAACCCGACACGGCGGTTGGCGACGTCGAACAGCACGCGGTGGTTCTGCTGCTGCATGCTGGCCAGCACGTTGAGCCCCACGTTCACCCCATCCGACGGCCCCGCCGCCATGGCCAGGCACGCGACGCTGCCCGACGAGCTATGGATCATCACATTCTCCTCTGGCAGGTTCACGGCCGCCCCGCCGGAGAACGCCAACACGACGCTCGGTACCCGCACGGTCACGTTGTAGCACGTGTCGAACCCGCCCAGCGGCGCGGACACGGGCACCCGCACCCTGCGCCGGAACGCGTCGCGCACGGCGGCGTACACGGGGGCGAGAGCCGCGTGAACATGGTGCCGGCGTCGACGATGGTGCCGCCGCTACCCGTGGCCGCGTCTAATGCGAGCGCCGACGCCGGCACGGCCACGGCCTTGCCACCCACGCGGATGCCGGTCATGTCGACGTAGTAGAGAGTGGGACGGTGAGGGTTGTAGAGCAGCGGCGTCGTCTTGATCCTCTTCGGCTGCCCGACGGGGCCGAGCCTCAGTGTTCCGGAGAAGTTGGAGGACTTGTAGCTCGGGAGGCAGTAGGAGAAGACGGACCCGTACGTGTCCTTGGTCTGCGACAAGAAGGACAGCGGCCCGCGCCCGAAGCCGAGGAGCCCCTGCGGCGGCACGGAGCCGCCGGTGACGACACGGAGGCATCCGAACGTGTAGGCCGACGCCGCGGCGCCGGTGCCGTCCTCCAGGGCGAGCACGTCATGCCCGAGCACGGCCTGGAACGTGGAAGATCCGTATGTGAGGTTGAACGCGCACGACGCGCCGGGACCCCCGGGGCAGGATGCTGCACCGGGCACCTGCGCGCACTGCGGCGCGCCGCAGTGCACGGACCGGTATGTGGACGACTCCGTCGGGGAGAAGGATGGTGACGTCGCAGCTGGCGCGCAGCCGACGCAGGCGCTGCACGGGATCCAGGCGGCGTCGTTGCTGGGGTCGATGGCGACGAGGAGCGTCTGCGCCGGCGTGCCGAGCCGCGCGCGGGCGACGTAGTTGGGGATGCTCAGGATCTGCCTGCCCGGAGCGATCGGCACGAACGAGCGGCGGCTGCTGTGGCCTTTGCTCTTGGGTCTGGCGTCCAGCAAGGGCACCGCGAGCAGCGTGGCCAGGCGTGACGCGTCGGCTGCTGACTGCGCGGCGATGGAGGCTGCCCATGCCGTGAGCGGCGCGCCGGTGTTGGCCGGCGACAGCGATCGGGGGCGAGCCAGGAGGAGGGTTGAGCTGCCCACGGCCGTTGAAGGCGTCCAGGACGTTGCGAAGAAGATGACGAGGACGGACAGTCTTAGAATCGACATGGTTGTTCACTTGTTCTCACTTGATCAGTATATAGCTCGCTCCTAGCGTAAGGAAGGAGGACATAAAGTGAGATGGTGAAGGTGGAATGGAGGTGTATATATAGGAAGAAACTTGTTAGGGCTAGAAAAGGCATGTTTTCTTTTAGCCCTCCACATAAAATGTATTATTTCTTATTGTTATCATGGAGAACTAATTTAATTTTGTTAGAAATTTATGTTGCTAAGGAAAGACATATGATACAATGGTAAACTCTTCTTCTCTTATTTTCTAAGGGATCATTCCTTAGCTAAAGCAAGGTAACCTTCTTCTTCTCTTTTCTCTCTTCCAGCTCAGCAAAAGTCCTATATGTCGGCTCTAAGGTAAGGTTAACGTCACCCTATTGTACATGCCTTTAGTGTTCTCATGCACTATTGTCTTCTCCACTTGATTATTTTTGCCCCTTCAGCTTCCTTTCGGAAACAGAAATACTGAATTTCAAATGTTAGTAAAACGTCTACCCCATTTACAACTTCATGTCACATTCTACCCCGAACTTGTCACATTGCGTAAGGTTTTACGTAGTTTAACAATTCCACCTGATTCTGACTAGATGTGCCCACTTGTTAGACCAACTCGGATCCTTCGTACCCTCGAGAACTGAACTGCTTTGCTGCCCACTAGATCTGCAACCGGGTCCAAGTCAATGAATTAATCCCCTGATCGACATCGCATTGCTCCTCCGACCCGCCCTATGTAATTGTGTTGCCCACTAGAAGTGGCTTCACATGGACCATCTAGTGAGTGGTTGAGTGTTGAGATGGAGAGAACACGCTAATTTGGTGTCACAATTTACAAACATGTGGGAAAAGTTAAAACCACTATTGAAAATTCGGCTTTTGTTCAATCTTGTTTAAGTCTAGGCCTGCCAAGCTTGAATTTCCGAGGATGAGGACCAACATCCATGAAGGGGGAAAATTATAGAGACCTTGTCAGCGTGGTGGCCGTTGAGAGACATAGCCTCTTGCGATACAAATGGTGCGAAGATGGCCAAGTGAAGAAAAGAAATGTTGTTGGAGTTGGGGGCTTTAGTGTTGAGATGTGCAACAAAGCTTGTGACATCTTGATTCATGCTTGAGCAATCCAACACTTACAACAACATATGCCGTAAGTTTGAAACAACATGTTGGGATTTATCTCAAGCGGCTAAAATTTGGGCTTAAAAGGATGATATTTCTAACTTTTTAGTCACGTGAGAATATTAATCTCCAAGTCAACCAAGTTTTACATGACTTCTACAATGTGTGTCTACAAATTATTATTGGAACTATTTAAAAAAAAAAGAGTACTCGGGTATGTGAGCCTACCCAATTCTACAATGTGAGCCTACCCAATTCTTATACCGCGGCAACTTGGCTCGTGAGGGAGCTAAGCACTTAAGTATGTTCTACCTAGAAAGTAGGCTCTTGCATCGGGGTGCCATGAAAATAAATGGTCGGCTGAAAGAAAGTAGGCTGCAGGCAGCACAAGGGGTTTCTGGCCCAGGTGGCCAAGGCACTGGCTGAGTTCTGTATAGTGTGTACCAAGTACCAACCGAGCTAGGATCCTAGCCTCCTGACTTGTCATGGTTTCAGAGATGCAATCTAGCTTTTCCAGTTAGGTTTATAGTCACAACCAGTTTACTTCACGCTGATGGTCAGGATAAACTATTGCTCAAGAATCAAGATTGCGTGCTTCCATGGACTGATAACACTGATCGACAGACAAAGCAGATACAGTTACGGATTCTAGACAGACGCGCGTACACATATTAGTAAAACACTGAAGGCAATCTAGAAGTGGCATCTGAGATTGCTGACTTCATTGTACAGTTCGATCTAGTTCGACCTTTCCAGTCTACACATCATGTGGCTGCCTGACGAACATTGCCTGACAAGCACATTCAGGTTTCACGGTAAGCCGCGTCGTGAGAGTGCACACAGACTGTAATCCATACTCCAGATATAGTGCGTGTTGGTGGTTGGATGAAACATCGTGATGGTGCTGAAGCTCAAACTGGCTCCATGGAACCGTGGGTCTTGGAGGGGACAGGGGAAAGTGTGGGTTTGCGGGAAGCACGGACTAGTGCAGTGACCGACGAGATAGTGGCACTGCGCCGCGCTTAGTGTGTGCTCGCTATGGCCTGCCGCGCTCTGCCATGGCAAAGAAACAGGGTAGCTGCAATGGGTGAAGTCAACTTATACCTTACCTGAGCTGCAGAAGCTATTTTGATGCGTGTGTCAATTGCCAAACAATTTGGTGACATTCATCAAAGCTAGGAACAAAATGCAGGATGCGACGATGCCACGAACAATGCATTTTGCTTTGTAGTATACCACTGTATACAGAATCCATCTGCTCCATCCATCCTACAGCAGAATCCATCCATCCTACAGCATTTCCATTTCAATCTAGCACGAGCACACCATTCTGGCTAGGCTACGCTGGCTGATCTTCTATTATGTAGTATACTAGTATCTTCAGTAATTTCCCAACACCAATTCCCCTATATGTATACGACTTGTCTACGGACGATGGTCGTCTTCGACAGCAGGGGAGGAAGAGGAGGTCCTGGTGGTGAGGGAGGGCCTCATCTTGACGATCTGCTCGTCGTCCAAGACGCCCATCTTCTTGGCTGACATGCCGGCCTCGAAGAAGCGCCGCACGGCGCTCCTCATGTAGGAGGTGCCCTCCCTCACGTTCATCTTGTCCCTGATCCTCTCCTGCAGGCTGCTCAGCTGGTGGTCCCCGTTCAGCACCGCGGCCAGCTGCACGATCTCCTGCTGGAATGAGCTCAGCTTTGCCTCCTCGTTCGCCTCCGTCTGCCGTATCCTCGTCGGCATCGGGAGTTGCTCTGCACATTTGTATAAATGTCCACGGATTAGCATCTAATTTAATTGGAAGACACAACAAGCTACCATGTGGATTGTCTATTCTGAACTTGACGAATTAGCACGGTGAACTACTCTTTACCTGGGCAATCTGTTCTTGGTTCAGTTCTGGTTTGCACAACGCCTTCGAATGTCCCAGCCCATGCGTCTCTTTTTGTGAGGAAATCCTGTGGTAGATTGAACAGTTTTTTCACGGTTGCGGGGATGGACGAATGCTCGTATTGGGAAGCCGGGGTTGGACCATTTGGCCCATGCACAACTGAAAGGACAAAAAATCGAAATGTTTATCAATGATCAGGAAAATATATTTGCTCTACTGAAGTTAACCAAGAAGTGCCCACTGCCCACTAACCTGTTCCCTTCTGAATCCATGGGGAGATCATGATGGCCGGGACGCGGACCCCCAACCTGTTAAATGTGAAGTTATACGGCGCCGGGCCAACAATCCCATCTGGGCTCGGTACATTGTCGACGGGTGTAGGCACATGGTCAAAGAACCCGCCGTGCTCGTCGTAGGTGATGATCATGAGCGTCTCATTCCATTGGGGGCTGGCACGCACGGTCTCGTAGATCTCCTTGATGAACATCTGGCCCTGGTAGACGTCGTGGGAGGGGTGGTCGTCGTTGGCCGGGTGGTCCTTGTTGTCCATGTAGTGCTGCTCGATGACGGTGTAGTTGGGGAGGGAGCCGCGCTTGGCGTGGTCCCGGAACGTGTTGTGAAAAGGGTGAAAGTTCAGGATGTACTTGAGCTTGCGCAGGTTCCGGTAGAAGAGCACCGCCGGGACATCCTGGAAGTAGACGCCGAAGGAGAGGCCGGCGTCGTGTACATTGTCAAAGATCGTCCTCTGTGGGTATCCCATGGCAAGCAACCTGCATCGCACAATTCAAAAGGAAAATTGTTGTCAGAGAGTGAGGTAGTTCTTGTTCTGTCTCAAAGAGTGATCTATTCAAGTGAGGATAGCAATGCTCCGGGACAAATCCAGGAAAGTTACATTACGGGGGTTTTCAGGAAATTTTGCACATTGAGGGGGGCCATTGCATGTAAAATAACTTGGAGGGAGGCATATAGGTTAATTTAGGTTAATTTCGAGGTCAAATATACACATAAACTAGGGGTTTTTTAGAAAAAATCCACCCTTCGCGATGTTGTTTTCCAAAACTGCTTTTTCTCATGTCAAGAAAAAGATATAATTTGAATTTTTGAAGTTTTGCTGAACTCTATTTTTGTTAGTTTCAGTTTGAGTTTTCATAACCTGTTCCTAGGGATTCAATCCAGTCAATTTGGGCTGCAACTGGGCCCAACAGAGTTGCTGGTTAATGCCCAATCCTATTGTTGGGCTGAGACGTTCCAAGTTGTTGGGCCTGCTGTGATAATGCACGGTCCAGTGATCCAGTTCCCCGCTCAAAGAAAATAAATACTCCCTCTAATGAATTAAAATCAGTAGACAATTATTATGGATCCGAGTAAGTACAAGTTAAGTTAAGTCTACCTTTAGCTTTTCCCTTAAGTCAATACTCTTTTAAATTCGACCAAATTTATACGGAAAATTAGTAACATATATCATATCGCATGTTATGACATTATATTTTACAATGAATCAAGTGGTACCAATTTAGTGTAATAAATATGGATACGTTTTGTACTATGGATACGCTTTGTTAAATTTGAGAATTTTTGGCAAAGCCCAGAAGGGATGGGGGGAGTACACCTTAGACGAGGACGACAACAACAACATCAAAACCTTTTCGTAAGTAAGTTAAGGTAGGTTAGATATAAAATTCAGCAAAAATAATGAGAGGTCAAAACAAGAATGAGATGAAAATCAAAGAGTAAACTAAGATTTCGGCACATGGATCATTGATCTCCAGGCAGTTACATAAAAAGTCAAAAAAAATTAAGTACATTCTAATCTTTCAAATATCTTTTTACCGTCTTCGAGTGGAGTACACGGTACACACTCCTGGAAAAATAGTTTATACGTTGCACATGCTAGCTGTATAAACACTAAAAACATTGCACGGATATCAAGACGGTACCGACACAAGTCATGGGAGGTGTCTTGGCCGAATAAATGTCATGTCAGGACAGAGCAAGGCATATGCCTGTCCCTGTCCTAACACGGTTTCTCTGAGCTGCACGATCGAAAGGGACGTGTGAAGATTTTACTGACAGTGAGACCAGTCAACCCACGGCCCCACAGTTCAGCGAGGAGGGCCAACCCTCGAGGTTGCGTGCCGTGCGTACAGCGAGCTCGCATCGCATCATTTCATATGGATGGATGATTGATCGTGCCCACCTCTCTAGCTCGATTAGTTAATCGAACTAGCACTAGTCTAATCTAATCAATGGTCCGGAGCGTGGGCAAAAGCAAAGATGCAAAAAGCAACGCGTGGCCCATATAGATTTGGCGATAACAAAAGACGGCCTCTGTGTTATTGTGCCGGCTAATTGCAGTCAGACATGTGTCTCACCCCTGTACTATCGAATCAATGTCATTTTCTTGTGTACTAATGTGGCAGTGTGCTCTCACTCACCCTGATGTACTTTTGTCACAGTAAACATCATAATGTCAAGCTAAAGCTCTTTTCGCAACAAGTGCTAGTGCTACTACTCATATCACTCAACAAAAGAAAAAGGAGAGAAACAGTGGTAGGAGGAAATATGGCAAGGACAGAACCATATGGAATGCACTTCTCAAGAGTGGAACAGTAGTGTCTGAATTTCGTCATCTTTGTGCAACCTAGCTGGGCATAGGAAGTTTGTTCACCGACCGACTGACCAACTAAATGCTTGCTATGATCTTCAAGCGTACACACATACAGGATGACTGATCTGTTTACCGTGTCTGAAATCATATTGCCTTTCAGAGTTTCGTCAGGACAAAACTGCCGAAAACGGTCCTGTTCTCTCCGTGCACTGAATACTCTGTTCTCTGTCCCGGCCATTGTGCTCTACACTACGTCAGCACAACCTTAGCTTCTTCCGGTAGCAGAGTAGTACGTCTGGATGGAGGACATGTTTCCACGTAATTTTGACCCATAGGTAGCATACATGTTTCTAAACGGCTGGTCAATCTGACCACTGAACTATGCTCCAAACAGTATTATTGTATATATCTATAAAACGTCGTCATCATGTGGGTGCTACGATAATAAGCAACTCTTTCTTAAAATCTGTGTACAATTATTAGCACGATCATGCCATTTTTGTTCATATCTAGCGCGCAACATCCCCAACAACCTACCATCAATAAATCTTGGCGACCAACCAACCTCTCTGCAATGCAACGCAATGCAGTCTGGCTTTTTCGCGACAGAATCAAAATCAAATCCACCGCGCCCAAACACGCAAAGAATCAAGACGCATTTGCAGGGTAGAAGTAGGAACGAATCCGAACTGACAGCGCTCGCGATGGAATTAAAGCAGCGGCTAGTAATAATCAGTTATGGCTTAATAGTAATGCAGGACGTACTCGGGGTTGTTGCTGGTGGCGCCGCCGGAGGTGCCGGAGTGGACGAAGAGGCGGTTGGGCTGGGTGGACGACGGCACGGACGCGAACCAGCGGTCGCAGACGGCGAACTGCGACACCAGCTCGCGGTACACGGCGACGCTGTCGGGGGCGAAGCCGTTCATGACGGCGTCCGTCATGTTGCCGCCGCCGATGGAGGTGGCCTGCTGCGCGAACCCGTTCATCTTGGCGGGGCCCGACGCGTCGTCGGAGCCGAAGATCTGCTGCCGGATCTCCTGGTACGAGTGGCCCGGGTCCGGGTCCACGAACTGCGCGCCGTCGCCGAAGTAGACGCGCGGCGACGACGGGTCCGTGGTGCTGGCCGGGTTCCACTCGGCGCCCGTCACGCCGTCGATCGCCGGGTTCAGCCGCTTCATCCACCCCAGCATGTGGTCGAACGACCGGTTCTCCATCACGACGACCACCACCGTCTTGATCGGACCGGTCGGCCCCGCACGGGCCACGCCGGATGACGCGACGAGGAGCAGGGCCAGCGCGGCGGCGAGGAGCCGGCGGTGGCCGCGTGTGGGAACCGCCATTGTTGTTGTGTTGAGTGGTCTGTGAATGCGCGGCGGGGGTAGTGGAGGATTTTGGGGGAGCTCGTGAGGGAGTTGGGACCCCCCGGCACCGGCAGACTCGCTTGTGTGTTGTGGGTCTGCGGGTGGTGGCTCCATCTTGTCTTTTTATCGTGGACGGGGTCGACCGACGTGCCAGACTATATTAGGCACTCTGCTGCTACGGCCATGCAACGCAGCCCATGATTACGACCATATATTCCTAGCTATCACAATTACTTTTCATTACTCAATTCCTCCTTTACTATCAATATTTTTTTGTAGTACTATATGTCTTCACCAGCTTGTAGATATCTCGTAATATTAAAGGATTTAGTTTGGGCAACTAATGAATTAGGCCATGTAAGCTCCAATGTATTTATTATTATCCACAAAAATATAAGCCACACCAATCATTCACATATGAATAAGTATTTGGAACATTGATTATATATATCGTGGGTCCCACTTATAACGGCTTAACTGAAGAACAAAATCGACGTTTCTGATTTTTTATTTTCTTTTTGTCTAGATCAAGCGTTGTAAATTTACTTACCCAGAGATGCCACAAGGTTCACAACATACACCCAAGGTACCTAGCCAAGCCTTACAAAGTTTATTTTCGCATACATATTTCGCTAGATGATACACAATCTCATTTGCATGTCGTCGCACATGTTGAACTTCAAAGTCATCAAACACCTTTAGTAGTGCCTTAACATCTTCCATCAATAGATCATGGATTGATCTATCCATTTACCTCTTCATCAGATAACATTGCTTTCATACAGTTTGTCTCCCGTACCACCATCACAACTACCATCTCGAAAAAAAAATCAAAAGGGGTTGGCCCGAAAGGGCCTAGAAGCTTTCATCATTAAATAAAGGTGGAGTACATTTTACAATATGGTCATAAAAACAATAAAAGCAGAACCCACACTGTTTTGCACAAAATACATTAGAACAGAGTTGGAGAACACGATCTGGCCATACTCCTCCTTCAACTTGTCGAAGCTTCTCAACGCATTGTAACACCCTGAAGAATGGGACCTCGGGAAATTTAGATGCTGATTTTGTGCATTTGCATGGTGATGACTGATACGCGTACAACACGCGTCCGTTGGGAACTCCAAGAGGAAGGTGTGATGCGTACAGCGGCAAGTTTTCCCTCATTAAGAAACCAAGGTTTATCGAACCAGTAGGAGCCAAGAAGCACGTTGAAAGTTGATGGCGGCGAAGTGTAGTGCGGCGCAACACCGGATTCCGCGCCAACGTGGAACTGCACACACAACAAGTACTTTGTCCCAACGTATGCTGTGAGGTTGTCAATCTCACCGGCTTGCGTAACAAAGGATTAGATGTATAGTGTGGATGATGATGTTTGCAGAAAGTAGAAGCAGTATTGCAGAGATTGTATTCGATGTAAAAGAATGGACCGGGGTCCACGATTCACTAGAGGTGTCTCTCCCATAAGAATAAGCATGTTGGGTGAACAAATTACAGTTGGGCAATTGACAAATAAAGAGGGCATGACCATGCACATACATGATATGATGAGTATTGTGAGATTTAATTGGGCATTACGACAAAGTACATAGACCGCTATCCAGCATGCATCTATGCCTAAAAAGTCCACCTTCAGGTTATCATCCGAACCCCTTCCAGTATTAAGTTGCAAACAACAGACAATTGCATTAAGTATGGTGCGTAATGTAATCAACAACTATATCCTTAGACATAGCATCGATGTTTTATCCCTAGTGGCAACAGCACATCCACAACCTTAGAACTTTCTGTCACTGTCCCAGATTTAATGGAGGCATGAACCCACTATCGAGCATAAATACTCCCTCTTGGAGTTACAAGCAAAAACTTGGCCAGAGCCTCTACTAGTAACCGAGAGCATGCAAGATCATAAACAACACATAGATAATAGATTGATAATCAACATAGCATAGTATTCTCTATTCATCGGATCCCAACAAACACAACATGTAGCATTACGATAGATGATCTTGATCATGTTTAGGCAGCTCACAAGATCCAACAATGAAGCACAATTAGGAGAAGACGACCATCTAGCTACCGCTATGGACCCATAGTCCAGGGTGAACTACTCACTCATCACTCCGGAGGCGACCATGGCGGTGAAGAGTCCTCGGGAGATGATTCCCCTCTCGGCAGGGTGCCGGAGATCTCCGAATCCCCGAGATGGGATTGGCGGCGGCGGCGTCTCTGGAAGGTTTTCCGTATCGTGGCTCTCGGTGGAGTTATTATCGACGAAGGCTTAAATAGACGGAGGAGATAGGTCAGGGGGCGCCACGAGGGCACCACACAACAGGCCGACGCGGCCAGGGCTTGGGCCGCGCCGCCCTAGCGTGTGGGCGCCTCGTCGCCCCACTTCGTTTCCTCCCCGGACTTCTGGAAGCTTCGTGGAAAAATAAGATCCTAGGCGTTGATTTCGTCCAATTCCGAGAATATTTCCTTACTAGGATTTCTGAAACCAAAAACACACTGGCTCTTTGGCATCTCGTTAATAGGTTAGTGCGAAAATGCATAAATATGACATAAAGTATGCATAAAACATGTAGGTATCATCAATAAAGTGGCATGGAACATAAGAAATTATCGATACGTTGGAGACGTATCAGCATCCCCAAGCTTAGTTCCTACTCGTCCGAGTAGGTAAACGATAACAAAGATAATTTCTGAAGTGACATGCCATCATAATCTTGATCATACTATTGTAAGCACATGTAATGAATGCAGCGATTCGAAACAATGGTTATGCAATGAGTAAACAAATGAATCATATAGCAAAGACTTTTGATGAATAGTACTTTCAAGACAAGCATCAATAAGTCTTGCATAAGAGTTAACTCATAAAGCAATAATTTCAAAGTAAAGGTATTGAAGCAACACAAAGGAAGATTAAGTTTCAGCGGTTGCTTTCAACTTGTAACATGTATATCTCATGGACATTGTCAATGTAAAGTAATATAATAAGTGCAATATGCAAGTATGAAGGAATCAATGCACAGTTCACACAAGTGTTTGCTTCTTGAGATGGAGAGAAATAGGTGAACTGACTCAACATAAAAGTAAAAGAAAGGCCCTTCGCAGGAGGAAGCATTGATTGCTATATTTGTGCTAGAGCTTTGGTTTTGAAAACATAAAGAGAGCATAAAAGTAAAGTTTTGAGAGGTGTTTGTTGTTGTCAACGAATGGTAGTGGGCACTCTAACCCCCTTGCCAGACAAACCTTCAAGAGCGGCTCCCATGAAACATTTTTATTTTGGGTGGCACTCCTTCGAACCTTGCTTTCACAAACCATGGCTAACCGAATCCTCGGGTGCCTGCCAACAATCTCATACCATGAAGGAGTGCCTTTTTATTTTAGTTTTATTATGATGACACTTCTCCCCACCTTTGCTTTCTCAAGCCATGGCTAACCGAATCCTCGGGTGTCGTCCAACAATCACATACCATGGAGGAGTGTCTATTTTTGTAACATTATGATGGTTAATTAATTTGGGACTGGGAATCCTATTGCCAGCTCTTTTTGCAAAATTATAGGATAAGCGGATGAAGCCACTAGTCCATTGGTGAAAGTTGCCCAACAAAATTGAAAGATAAACACCACATACTTCCTCATGAGCTATAAAACATTGACACAAATCAGAGGTAATAAATTTTGAAGTGTTTAAAGATAGCACTCAAGCAATTTACTTTGGAATTGCGGAGAAATACCATATAGTAGGTAGGTATGGTGGACACAAATGGCATAGTGGTTGGCTCAAGGATTTTGGATGCATGAGAAGTATTCCCTCTCGATAAAAGGTTTAGGCTAGCAAGGTTATTTGAAACAAACACAAGTATGAAGCGGTACAGCAAAACTTACATAAAAGACATATTGTAAACATTATAAGACTCTATACCGTCTTCCTTGTTGTTCGACCCTTACTAGAAATTATCTAGACCTTAGAGAGACCAATTATGCAAACCAAATTTTAGCAAGCTATATGTATTTCTTCATTAATAGGTGCAAAGTATATGATGCAAGAGCTTAAACATGAGCACAACAATTGTCAAGTATCACATTATTCAAGACATTCTACCAATTACTACATGTAGCATTTCCCGTTTCCAACCATATAACAAATTAACGAAGAAGATTCAACCTTCGCCATGAATATTATGAGTAAAGCCTAAGGACATATTTGTCCATATGCAACAGCGGAGCGTGTCTCTCTCCCACACAATGAATGCTAGGATCCATTTTATTCAAAAAAAACGAAAACAAAAACAAACCGACGCTCCAAGCAAAGTGCATAAGATGTGATGGAATAAAAATATAGTTTCACTAGAGGAACCGATAATGTTGTCGATGAAGGGGATGCCCAAGGCATCCCCAAGCTTAGACGCTTGAGTCTTCTTGAAATATGCAGGGGTGAACCACGGGGCATCCCAAGCTTAGAGCTTTCACTCTCCTTAATCAAATTGTATCATCTCCCTCTCTTGATCCTTGAAAACTTCCTCCACACCAAACTCAAAACAACTCATTAGAGGGTTAGTGCACAATCAAAATTCACATGTTCAGAGGTGACATAATCATTCTTAACACTTCTGGACATTGCACAAAGCTACTGAAAGTTAATGGAATAGAAAAATCCATCAAACATAGCAAAACAGGCAATGCGAAATAAAAGGCAGAATCTGTCAAAACAGAACAGTCCGTAAAGACGAATTTTATTGAGGCACCAGACTTGCTCAAATGAAAATTCTCAAATTTAATGAAAGTTGCGTACATATCTGAGGATCACTCACGTAAATTGGCATAATTTTCTGAGTTACCTACAGAGAATTAGACCCAGTTTCGTGACAGCAAGAAATCTGTTTCTGCGCAGTAATCCAAATCTAGTATGAACCTTACTATCAAAGACTTTACTTGGCACAACAATGCAACAAAACTAAGATAAGGAGAGGTTGCTACAGTAGTAACAACTTCCAAGACTCAAATATAAAACAAAAGTGCAGTAGTAAAATCATGGGTTGTCTCCCATAAGCTCTTTCTTTAACGTCTTTCAGCTAGGCGCGGAAAGTGTGTATCAAGTATTATCAAGAGACGAAGCATCAACATTACCTCGGGATTTACGCCTACCCTTCTTATTCTTTTTCTTACTCTTTGATTTAGGGAATACATGTCTACCTCCCGGTGTAGAGGTGAATTTTAGGGTGCCTTCTCCCACATTTATGATTGCTCCCAATAGTTTCAGCAGGGATCTTCTGAGTGTGATTTGTCCTATTCCTACACATTCAATAACAAGATAATCAGTGGATACTGTTCTTCCAAGAATGGTTGTATGCACACCTCGGCTATTCCCTTAGGAATTATAACAGAGTTATCAATAAGAGTTATTCCTTCTCCCCCTTCAACGAGTCCCCAAAGTGTCAAAGATTCATAAATACTCTTAGGCATAAGGCAAAATTCAGACATAATATCACAATTGGCATGAAAAGTTTCACCACCGATAACAACTTTAATAGTAGGGTCCCATTTTGAAGGTTCAGAGTTCACTAAAACTTGATCAAGATGGTTACGAACATAGCTATTTCTTTCAAGCAAGATGCACTTGTCTCAAGAGTGTTTAATCTATTATAAATGCTAATAAGAGCTGAATCAAAGTTATTAGCTGAACTATGTGATGCAACTAATTTTTTATGGCATTAAAAGCTTGATCCCCATTGCAATGAAGGAAATCTCCTCCCACTACGGCATCCAAAGCATATCTATAGCGAATCATAAGCCTAAAATAAAAGTTACTAAGGAGCAAACTTAGAGTCATTTGAGGTTCAGCTTTACGATAAGAATCAAAAATTCTGGACCAAGTGAAAGGATCGTATGCCGCACCTAGAGGGGGGGGGGGGTGAATAGGTGCTAACCAATTTTTAGTTCTTTTTCAATTTAGGCTTGACACAAAAGGTAAATTCTCTAGATATGCAACTAAGTGAATTTACCTATATGACAAGGTAACAACTAGGCAAGATATATCTAAGCAATATAGAGATAGAATAGGATAGAGGTAACCGAGAGTGGAGCACGCGATGACACGGAGATGATTCCCGTAGTTCCCTTCCTTTGCAAAAAGGTACGTCTACGTTTGGAGGAGTGTGGTTGCTACGAAAGCCAAACCAACAGCCACGAAGGCTTCACTCAGATCTCCGGTGAGCAACGCCACGAAGGCCTAGCCCACTTCCACTAAGGGATTTCCTCGAGGCGGAAACCGGGCCTTTACAAGGTTCTTGGGGCACACATCCACAACCAAATTGGAGGCTCCCAAATCTGTTACAACACAACAATCAACAACAATACATCAACACAAATCAACTAGGGAACCAAATAGGAACACTAGCATGAGATCCCTCAAACAAGAGAGGAAATGAAGAACGCTTCGGTGAGGATGTAGATCGGTGTCTTCTCCTTCGAATCTCCAAAGATCAAGAGCTTTGGTTGGGGAGGAAGGAGATCTTGCAAATCTTGTGTTCTTGAGGTGGCTCTAATGGTGATGAAGCTTGGCAGATTTTTCTTGCAATGATTGAGCAACTTGTCCCTTTGGAGGAGAAAGCTATTTATATGGGTGGAACTTTCAGATCTGACCGTTGGGGACGAAATCCACTAACACCGGAAGTTCGCCAGGATGGCCGGAAGTTCCGGCTTCCACCGGAAGTACCGCCACTCGGACCGGAACTTCCGCCCTTCATAAAATACCTGCAAAGCAAAAGAAGGGGCGGAACTTGGGCGGAACTTCCGGTGGCCGGAAGTTCCGGCCAAGTTCCGGAAACTTGCGAAAACCTTACTGGACATTACAGAGCCACAAACTCGGAATTCCGAAACTTGCCCGGAAGTTGGGCGGAAGTTCCGCTGGCCGGAACTTCCGGCCAACTCCACCGGAACTTTCGGTCCTGAAGAGAAAACTGAGCACAAACGGCGCTGAGAAGCTCAATGTCCGGAACTTCCGATTAGGGCGGAACTTCCGCCATACAGAAAACCTGCAGAACTTCAGAACAGCTAAACCAATACACCGATCCAACATAATTTTTGATGGCTTGTACCTGTCTACATCAACACACATAAAAATATACATAGTGTTGACGTCAAACACACAAAACCCAAAAGGGCGGGAAATGTTCTTTCAATCTCCCCCTTTTTGGTGTTTGATGACAACACAAGTATTTGCAAGGAATAGATAATGTAAACAACAATGTGAGAGATATAGAGGAGCTCCCCCTAGATATGAGCAATGGTACATAAGAAGCTCCCCCTATATCTTGCATCCGTCTTCCAAGGGTTAGCAATACAACATAGTGATAAGCATATGGATAATAAGATCATGCACACATAGATAACCAAGGAAGACTCACATACGGAGTTTACCATACACAAATAAGGTTCCAAGCACATAGATAGAGTTTACAAACCAAATAGCTAAGACATAGTTCGACACCATAAAGATAACTAGAATCACAAGCAATAAAAACCAAAGCCAACACGAGCTTGTGACTCCCCCATGCAAATACCCACCGAAGAGCAACCTAACAAGGTCTCATTCTCCCCCTTTGGCACCAAAGCACCAAAAAGGAAAAAGAGAATCTACGCGTCCCAAGGGTCGGCGTTAGCCCAGCCGGGAGGGAGGTTCGATGTAGCGCCGGGGTAGGGAGGAGTGTGCGGAGGAGACTCGATCTCAAGACCATCTGGAGGGAGAGGCATGCCATGCTGAGAGACCCACTCTGCCTCCGGAGTGATGTTCTCCTCGGATCCGGGAGGAGACACGTCCACCGCAAGTGCCCTCATGATGCTCTTCTGACGAACCCGAGACTTCTTGGCTTCTGCATGCTGCTGATACTGACGGTGGTTGACTGCAGAGGTGAGGCAAAAGATCTGTCTCATGCGGCGTGCTAGCTTGGAAGCCCAACTAGGTGGCTTCTCATCCATGGGGTTAACATCTTCAAGAGGAGAGTTGTGGCGCTTGGCCCTCAATGTCTTCACTTCATGGGATGTGAGAGTGAGTGGAATGGATTGAACGAGTCTAGCATTGCAAGAATCCATCCAAGTGTCCTCAATGAGCTTCATAATGTACGGAGCAAAGGCGGGAAGCTTCTTCTCATACACACATGACCACATCTCATGGTAGATGTAGTCCATCACATCAATCTTCTCACCGGTGCCCTTCTTAGCAAAAGAGTTTGCCATTAGATCCACTTCATAAAGATGTATCTCATCAAGGTTGCCACCCTTTGGTCCAATGGTTTCCCGGTAGACTCTAAGCATAATATCCCAAGTGGGGAGAAGATCCGCACTCTTGCCCGGAACACCCCAACCGGGGATGTAGAGGTGCTCCAAGACTTCCCTTGTTTGAGCCCATGAGCTATCATGGCACCTCCAACCATTTGCATTAACACCCGGGTAGCGAGGGTATCCAAGGGCGGCTCCAAACTTTGCCAAGTTAGACTCAAGGAGCCTCTCATGAGTCATCCACCGAAATGTTCTTGCTTCATCTTGCTCAAAGTGGACGGTGGCATAGAACTGTTGAATCAACCCAACATCATAGTCCTTGTTGAGCTCCATAATGGGATAGAGCCCAAACTCTCCACACATAGTATAAGCTTCTTCAAAGTACTTGTTAGCGGCCATCTTCCCGGTGTCAATAGCATGTTGAGGGGCTACTCCCTTCTTGAATGGAATGTAGATCTCATAGAATATCTCCTCTTGGGACTTGTTGTGGAACCGCTTATCCCCAACCCTATTGTTCCGAGGGGTGAGGTAAGGGTTCATGTCACGGAGCTCCTTGTACTCATTGTATTGCATGCTCTTCACGGATATATGTATGTTCTTCCCACGAACAGCCGGTGACTTGAGCCTCTGAGCAGCTGCAGCTTGCTGGCGAGCGGTGAGCTTGGATGGTCGGGTTTGCTCGAGTTCTTCCTCAACCTCATCCACATGATCCTTGCCTCTCTTCTTGGAACCACCTGATAACGGAATCAACATGATAGGAATGATGAAAGAGAACACATAAGCAAGGAGGCCAAACACCAGAGCATGCACAGGATATCGGGTAACAGCAGAAAAATTCGCCAGGCCGGAAGTTCCGGTGAGAACCGGCGGAAGTTCCGGCGGAAGTTCCGGCGTGAAGGGCCGGAACTTCCGGCTGTTCGAAAACAGCGGCAGTTTCTCACCAGATCTGAGGCAATGGCTAAGAGACCCGCATTACCACGACATCCTAAGCACGATCTAGTAGAGGAAAGGCATCTAGAGGATTTCTACCATAGCTTTGCCTAGAGTATGCCCTATATTTCATCTAGTGAGGTCTACCCACACATAGAGAGGGAGAGGGCACAAACCGGGGGGAGCCATGGAGGAGAAGAGGGAGAGGATGCCGATCCACGGAGACGATCCGGCGGGGAGCGCCGGAGGAGGGAGATCCGGCCGGAGGAGCAGCAGCCGTCACAGGGGAGGAGCACCACCAAATAGATCTTGGAAAGGGGAAAAGTGAGGAAGATGGAACTGCTCACCCGTTCGGCCCAGTTATATAGTGGCCACTTAAGGCCGGAAGTTCCGCTCGTTGGAGCCGGAACTTCCGGTCTCTCAGGAACCACCCAGGCTGGACACGACAGGCTGAACTGGCGAAAAAGATACCGGCCGGAAGTACCGGTCGAAACGACCGGAACTTCCGGTGGAACAGGAAATTGTGCCCAAAAACAGGATTTTGACACGAACGAGGTGCACTTGGAGAAGGTGAAGGATATGTCTTAGATGAGATAGGCTTAGGACAGATACGCCAAACTGTGAGATGGTACATGATCACTCATTTTTGCAAATAAATCAAATGAAGGCCAAAAATGAGTGATTTCCCATAAACAAGGAGATGTCAATAAAATCCAATGAAAATCCAAACAACTCCAACTCTTCACGAAGAAGAGTGTGGTGGCCTAGGCCACCATATATGAGTGTTATGGTATGGCACCGCGAAGATATATCTAGGGTCCAAACCAATACTCATCATTTAAGCTCACATATCAACATATGATATACCGAGAATGAAATCTTTAATGTTGGCATTATGGGGGGAGGGATAGCTCAATAATTTAAACCGCACTCCCCCTATTTCCATGCCCACATCTAAACCAAATAAAGTTTTGAGACGAAGGTGTGTTTGCAAGATGGTCAAGCTATACTCCTTGAATCGATGATATTTAGCTCATTCCTCAAATAAGTGAACCTTGCTTCATCAAGAGGCTTCGTGAATATATCGGCAAGTTGATCTTTGGTAGGAACATAGATGAGTTCAATATCACCACGGGCAACATGATCCCTAATGAAATGATTCCGGATCTCAATATGCTTCGTTCTTGAATGTTGCACCGGATTATAGGCAATCTTGATAGCACTTTCATTGTCACATAATAGAGGCACTTTGTCACAAATGACACCGTATTCCTTTAAAGTTTGCCTCATCCATAACAATTGAGTGCATCCACTTGCGGCGGCAACATATTCGGCTTCGGCGGTGGAGAGAGATATACAATTTTGCTTCTTAGATGACCAACACACCAAGGACCTACCAAGAAATTGGCAAGCCCCGGAGGTTGATTTCCTATCATCCTTGTCTCCCGCCCAATCCGCATCGGTGTACCCATTGAGAATAAAACTTGAGCCTTTGGGGTACCAAATACCATATCTTGGGGTATCAACCAAATATCAAAAGATTCTCTTGAGAGCTATCATGTGGCTCTCCTTAGGAGAAGCTTGATACCTTGCACACACACCAACACTCAACACTATGTCCGGTCTAGATGCACAAAGGTAAAGCAAGGATCCAATCATGGAGCGATATACCTTTTGATCCACCTCTTTACCATTGGGATCAAGTGCAAGATGACATTTGGTAACCATAGGAGTGGCAACACCCTTCATCTCGGTCATCTTGAACCTCTTGAGCATGTCTTGGAGATATTTTGCTTGGTTGATGAAGGTTCCTCCTCTCAATTGCTTGATCTCAAAACCAAGGAAGAACTTCATCTCTCCCATCATAGACATCTCAAACCTATCGGTCATAAGCTTTGAGAATTCATCATTGAAAGCTTTGTTAGTAGAGCCAAAGATAATATCATCAACATATAATTGGCAAACGAAAAGCTCCCCATTGACCCTCTTAGTAAAAAGAGTGGGATCGATTAGCCCAACATCAAACCCACGGTCTACCAATAATTCCTTAAGGTGCTCATACCAAGCTCTAGGAGCTTGTTTGAGACCATAAAGAGCTTTATCGAGCTTGTAGACATGGTTAGGGAAGTTGAGATCCTCGAACCCCGGGGGTTGCTTAACATAAACCTCTTCATGAATAGGACCATTAAGAAATGCACTTTTCACATCCATTTGTTGTAACTTAAAGTTATGATGCGATGCATAAGCAAGAAGGATACGGATGGACTCAAGGCGAGCCACGGGAGCATAGGTTTCTCCAAAGTCAATTCCCTCAACTTGAGAGAACCCTTGAGCCACCAATCTTGCCTTGTTCCTCACAACATTTCCAAACTCATCTTGCTTGTTCTTGAATATCCATTTAGTGCCAATAACATTGCGGCACCCCTTTGGCTTCTCTACTAAAGTCCACACTTTGTTGCGCTTGAAGTTGTTGAGTTCTTCGTGCATAGCTTCCAACCAATCCGAATCTTCAAGGGCTTCAAATACTTTCTTGGGTTCCACTAAGGAGATATAAGCATGATGGTTGCTAAAATTAGCCAATTGCCTTCTTGTGGACACCTTTGCCCTTATATCACCAAGAACCTTATCATGAGTGTGATCACGAAGCTCAAGGTTCCTTTCTCTTCTTGCTAGACGACGGGCCTCGATCTCCTCCTTGGTTCTTCTTGGCCTTGGAGGTATCACTTGATCAACTTGATCTTTTGGGTCCCCGTCTTGACCTTCAACTTGAGCAACTACAATCTCTTGTGGGTGCTCAACATCATGTGCTTGATCTTGGACATCATTTGGTGCGGAGCAAATATCAAATGGATACTCGTCGGAACCATCATGAATTCTTGGTTGATCATGACCTTGATCTTGTCCTTGATCTTGTCCTTGATCTTGTCCTTGATCTTGCACACTAGAGGGAGGGTTTTGTTCTTGTTCTTGGGTTGGTGCATCATTTGCTTCACTTGATGGGGTTTGTTGATGTTGAGAAGATGAGGGCTCCACCGTGGTAGAGCATAGTCCTTCCCGAGACGCCACACCGTGTCCCTCAATGGGGCGGAAAAATCCCACACCCATTCTTACTATGGCATCTTGAGGTATTTCATCACCTGCACAAACATCAACTTGCCCCACTTGGGAGCCATCATTTTCTTCGAACTTCACACTACAAGATTCAATGATAATCCCGGAGGATACATCAAAGATTCTATAAGTGTGAGATTCGGCACCGTAACCAACAAATATACCCTCCAAAGCTTTAGGAGCAAATTTAGACAAACGAACCCTTTGATTTTGTAGAAACACTTACACCCGAACACCTTGAAGTATGAGATATTAGGCTTGTTCCCGGTGAGTATTTCATATGGAGTCTTGTTCAAACCCTTGCGGAGATAGAGCCGGTTGGAGGAGTGACAAGCGGTGGAGATGGCTTCGGCCCAAAAGTTATAGCGGGATTTATACTCCGCCATCATAGACCTTGCCATATCCATAAGAGTCCGGTTCTTCCTCTCCGCAACACCATTTTGTTGAGGGGTGTAAGCAGCGGAATATTGATGACGAATCCCCTCATCACTAAGAAAATCATTGAGTGTGTAGTTCTTGAACTCGGAGCCGTTGTCACTTCTTATTGCCATAATGAGGAGGTTGTGTTGGCGTTGCACCTCGGTAGCAAAGTCAATGAATATTTGTTGAGTCTCATCTTTCGTCTTGAGAAAGTAGACCCAAGTGTATCTTGAGTAGTCATCGACAATCACCAAGCAATGTTTCTTCGCACCAAGACTTGCATGAGTAACGGGACCAAAGAGATCCACATGAAGGAGCTCCAAGATCCTCTTGGAAGAGATGATGGTCTTGCTTGGATGCGGAGAGTCATGCATTTTGCCTTCAACACAAGCCCTACAAACACGATCTTTGGCAAAAGACACATTTTCCATTAGTCCCACAATATGGTTCCCCTTGTGAAGACTTTGCAAAGTTCTCATATTGACATGGGCTAGGCGGCGATGCCACAACCAACCCACGTCCGCCTTTCCGAATAGGCACATCGCACTTGACGTGGTGGTCCCCGAAAAGTCCACCACATACAAGTTGTGTTCGCGATACCCAACGAATGCGACTTTTAGAGTCTTGCTCCACAAGAGGACCACAATATCATTATCAATAAAGACGGCGAAACCCATCTTGCCAAGGGCGGAAACGGAAAGCAAATTGTAACCAAGGGTTTTGACAAGCATGACATCCACAAGAGTAATGTTGTGTGCAACCACAACCTTGCCAAAACCCAATACCTCGGATGTAGAATTATCGCCAAAGGAGACGGTGATATCATTTATGTTAGGCCTCAACTCCTTGACGAGGTTCTTGCCGCCGGTCATATGACTTGTACATCCACTATCAAGTACCCATTTTGAACCTCCCGGCATAGTCCTACATGAGATCAATTCTTGGATTTAGGTACCCATTTTTCAATGGGTCCTCTTTTGTTAGCAACAAGGGTCTTTGGAACCCAAATAGACCAAG
The DNA here is from genome assembly GCA_030979885.1 of Lolium multiflorum. Taxonomy (NCBI): domain Eukaryota; kingdom Viridiplantae; phylum Streptophyta; class Magnoliopsida; order Poales; family Poaceae; genus Lolium; species Lolium multiflorum. The sequence goes on from CM061749.1 coordinate 338,343,445, forward strand.
CAACATAACCATCATATGGACCAACATATTTGGCATAAACATCACCATAATAATCTTTAAAGAGAACATAGTGAGGGTTATCTATTCCCGCACCATCATCATTAATGGTGTTGCCCTTTCGGGTTTCACCATTAGCTTTCTCATGTGCGGGCTTGGTCTTTTTCTTGTTTGCCTTTTTAGCCTTGGTATTAAAACCAAGTCCCTCCTTCCCATTGTTTGACCTTTGCTTACTCAAAAGATCATCCAAGGAAAGTTTACTTTGGGGAGAGGAGGTCCTAGCAAGTTCATCTTTCAACCTAGCATTTTCCTCAATTATATTTGCATGATCACATGAAGGAGTAGAGGTACTAGGTATGTCATATGAAGCAAGCCTAATTTGAAGTTGCTCATAAGACTCGGAGAGGAGAGAGTATTCACTCTTCAAGGCTTTGTGAGCCTTGTCTAGTTCATCTAGATCCTTCACAAGTTTCTCATGATCAACACCAAATTTGGCCTTTTCCTTTATAAGCACTTTAGTCTTAGCTCTAGCAAGATCTCTAGCTTTAGTGAGCTTGTTAATTTTATCTTGAGGCTCTTCAAGAGTTTCTAGCCTCTCCTCAAGAGAAGCTATAGTTTCTTGACTTTCCTCAAGAGCATTTTTAAGGGCATGGATTTCAAGAGAGTCTTCTCTCTCTATTTGACCCTTTTTCTCAAGCATATCACTTTGTTGAGCTATACGAACCATGAGGCTTGAAACATGCTTCTTAGTGTTACCTTGTAGGTTACTAATGAACTCATCAAACTCTAGCATCTCTTGTTTCACTTTTAGACTAGCGGGGTCAACCCCTAGATCATTAGCAATGTTAGGCATAGAGGGGTTAGGAGATGATACCTCGGAAGATTTAGCCATAAGGCAACTTTCTTCCTCCACATGAATGACCTCATTGGGGGATTCACTTGGTGATGAAGAGTTAGTGGAGAGGGAGGCAAGAGCGACCAATCCATTAGAGGTTGCATCTTCTTCATCATCAACATCATCATCTCCGGAGGTATACTCTTCTTGAGTTGATAGCACAATAGGTGTGTCCAAGGAGGACCTTGCCATGAAGCAATGTGCATTCTTGATATGAGGGTTCTCATTGGGAGATTCAAAGAGAGATGAAGAGGGTGTGTTGGTGGTGACGATGGCGGCCAATTCCTTTGAGCTTTCTTCATCTTCATCACCACTAGAACTTTCAACTTCATCGGAAGAATATTCTTCCCTTGTTACTAGCACAACTCTTGAGGGCCTCTTGCCCTTCTTGGTCTTGTTGTTGTAGAACTTCTTGTTGAGGGGCTTTGAATATTTGCCCTTTGAGTCTTTGCTCTTGTCCTTGGGAATGAGCCTCCCATTATGAAGCTCTCTATTCTCATAGGGGCATTCGGCAATGAAGTGGCGCTTGTCATCACAATTGTAGCATGATCTTGTCTTTGGACCAAAGCTAGTGAACCCACTTTTGTTGTTCCTCTTGATGTTGTCTTCCTTGGCCTTGGAGGGATCAACCCAAAAGGATTTTGCATGGAAGGCCATGTGATCATGGTAGTGGCATTGCAAATCTTCCGGATAGGTCATACTCCAAGATGCCCTATAAGATTCTTGAGGAATCACTTCTTCAACGGAGTTGACCACCAAGGCAAGGTTGGAACCTTTTGCCATCCCAAGAGCACGATTGCGAGAATCATGAGAGGTTTCCTCAAGCACCTTGAGAGCTTGCAACTCGTGCACGACTTGTTGAGAGGTGAGAGAGGAATAGCATTCCCTTCCCACAAGAGTCTTGACATCAATGGGTACAAATGGCATCATGCATTCAATGTACTTCTCCTTGATCCAAGAATCATTGATGTGGGTGGCACCAATAAGCCGGAAGGCATCGGCAACGGTGAGAAGTCTTCCATACATGTCTTCATGATCTTCATCCGGTAGCCTCATGAACCCTTCGGCTTTATTCTTGAGAGCATTATACTTGTTCCTCCTTGTGCTCTCACTTCCAATGCAACTAGCGGTCAAACCATCCCAAGCTTCCTTGGCGGTGGTGTAGTTCCGGACACGATGCAATTCCTTTGTCCCCACACTAGTTTGAATCATGTGCAAGGCGGTGTTGTTGAGTTGACTATCAACCGCTTCTCTTCTAGTCAACTTGTCGGGGTTGTATGGCTTGAAGCCCTCCAAGATGATTCTCCATAATTCATTGGAGGCACTACAAACATGAGAGCGGAACTCAAATCGCCAAGTATCGAAATTCTCAATAGAAAACTTAGGTGGGTCGCCCCGAATGTTCAAATGAGGATGGGGAACCGGTATATCGGGTGATTGGAAAGGTGGAGGTACTCGATTGTAGCTCTCACTTTCACTAGTTCCCTTGGGAGATGCAATGGGGGATTTGATAGTGTTTAAGTTATCACCTTCCACGGGTTTGGTAGATGAGGGTAAGTCCGAAGCCTCTCCCTCATCTAACGCACCCGTGTCTTTTACCTCTACACTAGGAGCCTTGGGAAGGGCCGGAGCCAAAAGCTCGGCAATCATCTTTTTCATGCTTTCCATTTGGGCTTCCACGGAGGACTTCAACGAATTGAAGTCTTCCACGGAGACCATCTTGGCGGCCCCTTCCGAGGACTCCTCGTCCGGCATACTCTTAGGCGGTTAAGCCCGAAATAAGAGCCGAGGCTCTGATACCAATTGAAAGGATCGTATGCCGCACCTAGAGGGGGGGTGAATAGGTGCTAACCAATTTTTAGTTCTTTTTCAATTTAGGCTTGACACAAAAGGTAAATTCTCTAGATATGCAACTAAGTGAATTTACCTATATGACAAGGCTAACAACTAGGCAAGATATATCTAAGCAATATAGAGATAGAATAGGATAGAGGTAACCGAGAGTGGAGCACGCGATGACACGGAGATGATTCCCGTAGTTCCCTTCCTTTGCAAGAAGGTACGTCTACGTTTGGAGGAGTGTGGTTGCTACGAAAGCCAAACCAACAGCCACGAAGGCTTCACTCAGATCTCCGTGAGCAACGCCACGAAGGCCTAGCCCACTTCCACTAAGGGATTTCCTCGAGGCGGAAACCGGGCCTTTACAAGGTTCTTGGGGCACACATCCACAACCAAATTGGAGGCTCCCAAATCTGTTACAACACAACAATCAACAACAATACATCAACACAAATCAACTAGGGAACCAAATAGGAACACTAGCATGAGATCCCTCAAACAAGAGAGGGGAAATGAAGAACGCTTCGGTGAGGATGTAGATCGGTGTCTTCTCCTTCGAATCTCCAAAGATCAAGAGCTTTGGTTGGGGGAGGAAGGAGATCTTGCAAATCTTGTGTTCTTGAGGTGGCTCTAATGGTGATGAAGCTTGGCAGATTTTTCTTGCAATGATTGAGCAACTTGTCCCTTTGGAGGAGAAAGCTATTTATATGGGTGGAGCTTTCAGATCTGACCGTTGGGGACGAAATCCACTAACACCGGAAGTTCCGGCCAGGATGGCCGGAAGTTCCGGCTTCCACCGGAAGTACCGGCCACTCGGACCGGAACTTCCGCTTGATAAAATACCTGCAAAGCAAAGAAGGGGCGGACTTGGGCGGAACTTCCGGTGGTGGAAGTTCCGAAGTTGCCAATCAGAAACCGAAAACCTTATGGACATTCTGAGCCACAAACTCGGATTCGGAACTTGCCGGAAGTTGGGCGGAAGTTCGCTGGCCGGAACTTCCGCCAACTCCACCGGAACTTCCGGTCCTGAAGAGCTGAGCACAGACGGCGCTGAGAAGCCTGCTGAAAATGTCACGGAACTTCCGCCAGTTAGGCCGGAACTTTCGCCAGATACAGAAAACTGCAGAACTTCAGAACAGCTAAACCAATACACCGATCCAACATAATTTTTGATGGCTTGTACCTGTCTACATTAACACACATAAAACTATACATAGTGTTGACGTCAAACACACAAAACCCAAAAGGGCGGGAAATGTTCTTCACCAAGCATCTTTAAAACTCTCCTAATCCCCTTGTTTAAAAGTGAAGACTAATTCCTCAGGTGAAGAAGTAACAGGTGCAGAACTAGACATGGTAACAAAAGTAAGATGCAAGTAACTAATTTTGTGTGTGTTTTTAATATAGAAAACAAGATAGCAAATAAAGTAAAACTAGCAACTATTTTTTTGTATTTTGATTTAGTGCAGCAAACAAAGTACTAAATAAAATAAAGCAAGACAAAAACAAAGTAAAGAGATTGGAGGTGGAGACTCCCCTTAGCGTGTCTTGATCTCCCAAGCAACGGCGCGAGAAAAAGAGCTTGATACGCGTGCACGTCGTTGGGAACCCCAAGAGGAAGGTGTGATGCGCGGCGGCAAGTTTTCCCTCGTAAGAAACCAAGGTTTATCGAACCAGAGGAGCCAAGAAGCACGTTGAAGGTTGATGGCGGCGAAGTGTAGTGCGGCGCAACACCAGGGATTCGGCGCCAACGTGGAACCTGCACAACACAGCCAAAGTACTTTGCAACGTAACAGTGAGGTTGTCAATCTCACCGGCTTGTTGTAACAAAGGATTAGATGTATAGTGTGGATGATGATGTTTGCAGAAAACAGTAGAACGAGTATTGCGGTTGTATTCGATGTAAAAGAATGGACCGGGGTCCACAGTTCCCATAAGAATAAGCATGTTGGGTGAACAAATTACAGTTGGGCAATTGACAAATAAAGAGGGCATGACCATGCACATACATGATATGATGAGTATTGTGAGATTTAATTGGGCATTACGACAAAGTACATAGACCGCTATCCAGCATGCATCTATGCCTGTTCCACCTTCAGTTATCATCCGAACCCCTTCCGGTATTAAGTTGCAAACACAGACAATTGCATTAAGTATGGTGCGTAATGTAATCAACAACTACATCCTTAGATATAGCATCGATGTTTTATCCCTAGTGGCAACAACACATCCACAACCTTAGAACTTTCTGTCAGAGATTTAATGGAGGCATGAACCCACTATCGAGCATAAATACTCCTCTTGGAGTTACAAGCAAAAACTTGAGCCTCTACTAGTAACGGAGAGCTTGCAAGATCATAAACAACACATAGATAATAGATTGATAATCAACATAGCATAGTATTTTCTATTCATCGGATCCCAACAAACACAACATGTAGCATTACAGATAGGTGATCTTGATCATGTTAGGCAGCTCACAAGATCCAACAATGAAGCACAATTAGGAGAAGGCGACCATCTAGCTACTGCTATGGACCCATAGTCCAGGGGTGAACTACTCACTCATCACTCCGGAGGCGACCATGGCGGTGAAGAGTCCTCCGGAGATGATTCCCCTCTCCGGCGGGGTGCCGGAGGCGATCTCCCGAGATGGGATTGGCGCGGCGGCGTCTGGAAGGTTTTCCGTATCGTGGCTCTCTACTGGGTTATTATCGACGAAGGCTTAAATAGGCGGAGGAGATAGGTCAGGGCGCCACGAGGGCCCTACACAACAGGCCGGCGCGGCCGGGGGCAGGCCGCCGCCCTAGCGTGGCGCCTCGTCCACTTCGTTTCCCTTCGGACTTCTGGAAGCTTCGTGGAAAATAAGATCCCGGGCGTTGATTTCGTCCAATTCGAGAATATTTCCTTACTAGGATTTCTGAAACCAAAAACAGCAGAAAATAGCAACTGGCTCTTCGGCATCTCGTTAATAGGTTAGTGCCGGAAAATGCATAAATATGACATAAAGTATGCATAAAACATGTAGGTATCATCAATAAAGTGGCATGGAACATAAGAAATTATCGATACGTTGGAGACGTATCAATGACCCACAAGTATAGGGGATTTCTACAGTCTTCGCGGGAAGTAAAACCCAATTTATTGATTCGACACAAGGGGAGCCAAAGAATATTTGTAAGCCTTAACAGCGGAGTTGTCAATTCAGCTGCTAGAAAGAGACTTGCTCGCAAGAGTTTATCAGTTAGCTTTTATAGCAAGAGTAGTGAAATATCAGGAGCAGTGTAACAAAGACAGCAGTAGTGATTATAGTAAACAGCAGGATTAAAATACTGTAGACACAGGGATGGATGAACGGGCGTTGCATGGATGAGAGAAACTCATGTAACAATCAAGCATGGCATTTGCAAATAGTAATAAAACAGTATCCAAGTACTAAACAATCCATAGGCATGTGTTCCATATTTAGTCGTACGTGCTCGCAATGAGAAACTTGCACAACATCTTTTGTCCTACCAGCCGGTGGCAGCCGGGCCTCTAGGGAATCTACTGTAAATTAAGGTACTCTTTTTAATAGAGCACCGGAGCAAAGCATTAACACTCCGTGAACACATGTGATCCTCACATCACCGCCTTTCCCTCCGGTTGTCCCAATTTCTGTCACTTTGGGGCCTCGGGTTCCGGACAGCGACATGTGTATACAACTTGCAGGTAAGATCATAAAACAATGAATATCATCATGAAACAATAACATGTTCAAATCTGAGATCATGGCACTCGGGCCCTAGTGACAAGCATTAAGCATAACCAGTTGCAACAATATCATCAAAGTACCAATTACGGACACTAGGCACTATGCCCTAACAATCTTATGCTATTACATGACCAATCTCATCCAATCCCTACCATCCCCTTCAGCCTACAGCGGGGATTACTCACACATGGATGGGGGAACATGGCTGGTCGATGGAGGCGTCGCGGTGATGATGGCGATGATTTCCTCCAATTCCCGTCCCGGTGGAGTGCCGAATGGAGTTTCGGTCCCGAGATGGAGTTTCGCGATGGCGGCGGTGTTCTGGATGGCTTCGGCGATTTCGTCTAATCCCTGCGTTTTAGGTCGAAGACCTTAAGTAGTGGGGGGCATCGGAGGCGGCCGAGGCGGCCTCACCATAAGGCGCGTGCCCTCCTAGGCCGCCGGCCTATGGTGTGGAGGCCGTGGGCCTCCCCCTGGCCTGCCCTTCTAGCTCCGTGAGTTTTCTGGGAAAATAGGCCCTTTGACATTAATCCCGGGGATTTTCCTGAAAGTTGAGTTTCTGCACAAAAACGAGACACCAGAGCAATTCGCTGAAAACAGCGTTAGTCCGTGTTAGTTGTATCCAAAATACACAAATTAGAGGCAAAACAATAGCAAAAGTGTTCGGGAAAGTAGATACGTTTTGGACGTATCAACTCCCCCAAGCTTAGCTTATTGCTTGTCCTCAAGCAATTCAGTTAACAACTGAGTGCGATAAAAGAACTTTCACGAACACATTTGTTCATATGATGTAAATATTCTCATGATATGGGCAAGACTTAAGCAATTCATAATAAGATACATGCAAATAAAGTCATCTAGTAGCTATGTCAATCATAGAAAGGGTACCAACAAATTAATAATAAGCATCATGAATCATGTCTATCAGCAAGATTGCAATGTTCATAAAAGGATATGATGAAGTGGTATCTCGCTTGCCCGTATTTGTACAGCAAAACATAAATGCTCGGGCACCTTTGAAGTTCATGGAAAGACTAGAAGTAGAGATTGTCAAAGATAAAAGCATCAAAATTATACCACAGTTAATCACATTTTGGGACAAGCATATTATACTAAGAATGACAGTTGTGCTCTCAAGAAAGTGCTCAAAGAAAGGATGGTGACTCAATGTAAAAGTAAAAGATTGACCCTTCGCAGAGGGAAGCATGGATTAACATGCGCAAGAGCTTTCATTTTTAAAACAGGAGTAAAATTATTTTGAGAGGTGTTTGTTGTTGTCAACGAATGGTAGTGGGCACTCCAACTACCTCGTCAAGCAGACTTTCAAGAGCGGATCCCATGAAGGACGTTATCTCTACCAGCAAGGTAGATCATCCCTCTTCCCTTTTGTTTACACACGTATTTTAGTTTTATTATGGGTGACACTCCCCCAACCTTTGCTTACACAAGCCATGGCTAACCGAATCCTCGGGTGCCTTCCAATATTCTCGTACCATAGAGGAGTGTCTGTTTGCAAATTAAGTTGCTTACTGATGAATCAGGGCACAACATGTGAAGAGAATTATTAATGAAAGTTAATTAATTGGGGTTGGAAACCCCGTTGCCAGCTCTTTTTGCAAAATTATTGGATAAGCGGATCCGCCTTTGGGATCCGGCGAGTTATCATCCTCGTCCATCGCCTCGGAACTGTCCTCCTCTTTGTCCTTGTTCTTGCCCTTGCCTCCTTTGCCGCGTGGGCGGTGCTCCGGCTCGCTTGTATCCTGCTTCCGGGTCGTTTTCAGATCATTGACCCACTTGCAATTGCGGTTAGTGTGAGTGGACTTCCCCGTAGCCGGATCCAGGTGGCCGGCGGGGCATGTCTCCGTACTCCTCATAGGTTTGCGGGGCGCGGGATCCGGCAGCGGTGACTTCGGTGCATGCTGGCCCTGCAGGCTCCGCCTCCACGGCCGCGTCCTCTTCCGCCTCCTTGACCTCCGCGTTGGAACGCTATGGCGACCATCTCGGATCCGCCACTCTTCTGGTCATCAGAGGGGTTCTTCCGCTTGTGGCTGCTGCTATTACCGTTATCACGGTTCTTGTTCTTGGTGTAGGGGATTCTGAGTGCGAGATCTCCGCCCGCATCGTCGACGGCGGCGATATGATCACTGGCGATGGAGATCATGTCATCCAAAGTCAGTTTATTTGCGTTAGCCAAACATGTGAGCTTATGCCTCAACAATCCTCCTCTCTGCAGTCCACCAATAAAGCGTACATAGCAGTGGTGTGGTCAACATTTTCGCACTCGTTCCTGCATGCCAACCATCGCGTGAGGAAGTGTCTTGAGGATTCTCCCTTCTTCTGAATACATGCTTGTAGGTCGCTTGCTGTGGCAGGTCTTTTGTAGGTGCCCCTGAAGTGTTTCTCGAAGGCCGTCTTCAGGTCAAACCAGCAAAAGATGGAGTTCTTCTCGAGGTCGCTGAGCCAGATCCGGGCTGGACCTACAAGGTACAACTGAAGCATGCGGCGGCGATATTAGGGGTTCCTCGGCAAGGTTACTGCATTGTAGTAATCCTCGATCCAGGTATCCGGCCTCTCCGTGCCATCATAGTGCTTCAGGTTTCCGGGTAGCTTGAGGTTCATCCTTGGCTTTGGTTCCTCTCGAATCATCCTACCAAAGCACTTCGGGCCGATGTAGTCAGTTCTGTATTCGTTAAGGCGTTCCCGCGCGTCACGCGGGCCGTGGCGGGGATTTGAGCGAGCGAGATCTCCGGCCACCACCTCCGCCTCCACCTCCGCCTCCACAGCTGGGTGTGGTGGGAGACCTGCGAGGGGGCCGATCCGACCTTTTGCTTCCGCCATCCGACTCTCCTCGCTCTTCGCGGTGCTGGCTCCGGCTCCGATGACTGCCTTCGCCGTGGCGCTGGCTACCATGGCCGTTCCGGCTCCTGCGGGGCTCCGGGTCGCGTTCTTCGTTCCGACTCCTCCTGGGCTCGGGCTCGCGATCGTTGATCTGGCTCCGGCGGGGTTCCGGCGTTCACTCCTTGTTCCTATTTCTTGAGGGCAGCACGTTGTCGCGGATGTTGATTCCGCCAGGCCCATGGGGCCTGGTGTTTCCGGCTGGACTACGGCGGCGAGGGGGACGCGGGTATCCGTTAGGCGAGGAGAGGGGTTGCGGTACTTGTCCCTACCAGAGTACATTGCATCCTTTCCCTTTCTTGGATCTGACGGAGGCGTCTTCGATGGTACCGGGATTGGATTTGGGTGTTCTCTGATTTTCCTTCTGCGTTCTGAGGATCCGGTTCGCATTCGTCATCTCGATGGCGATTGTCGTAGGCGTCCTTCTGCGCAGTGGAGACGCAATGCTCTGGGTTAGATTCCAATTTGCGCGAAGTGTCTGCCTTGCTCTGCTGCTTCATTGCTGAAGCGACGAGCGTTCGGACGTAGTTGATGTCGATCTCCTCGTCCTTTTTCTTCAAGATCTCCGCAACCTTCTTCATATTGTCCTTCGGAGTGGCGTACGGCTGCTGCTCGGTCGGAGTTGCGAAGGTGATCTTACGGGGAGCTATCAATTCTCGCCGGATTTTTTCGACCTCCTGATGAGCCTCAACGATCTTGTCCTCCCAATGCTTCCGGAGTTCCTTGACCTTCGCCAATCCTTCGTCTACCTCCTGCTCGCGCTGGATGAAGCCTTCGACGAAAACCGCGGCTTCCTTCCTCTCGTCGAGCATTGCGGCTGCTGTTTCGGCGAATTTCTTGGCTGTGGCTAGCATCTCCAGTCTTTTTTGCTTCTAGAGCTTCCGCGTCTTCGGGAGTAATGGGTTTGTTGAGGATATCTGAGCGGTAGATTGCATCCATGCCTGCTTGTTCAACCATCTCCTCAGGGGACAGGAATTCCCTATGCGGCCGTTCCCGCGACATTGGAGATCCTTGACGGGATGGCTGGGGGTCGGATTGGGTGTTTTCATCCCCTGATTCACGTTGATCCAGCGCCGCCACGGTCGCGAGTACCTCTTTGGGCGGATTCAACCTCAGGTTGGTCACCGTACCCGTATTCCCCTAGCTTGCGGTTGAACTCTTCGTATCCATGGAGGGGGTATCCAGGAAATTGGGCTTAGGTTACCCAAAATCGACTCTTCAGCTGGATTTCCGCTTTCTCCGACAGACTCATCCTGTTCCGGAGCAGCGTTGTTTTCCGGTACCTCGACCTGCTCGGGACCAGCTCCGGCTTCTTGAGGGACGGTTCCGACGGTATGGGCCAAGAAGTGTACGAAGTGGCACCTCTGCTTCTCTAACATCTGGGAGACCCAGGCGGATCTGCACGTTCCACCTTTTCTGCTCGGGCGGATTGGATGGGTTTGAAATTTCCGTATCCAAGGAGGAATCTTCCTTGGGAAGCTCCTGCATCTCAGATCGGATCTTGACGCGTCAGCTCCCAGCGGCGGTCGCGTGCGTTACTTACCGGTGGGTTTCCGTCGGAATCGACGGTTTCCCGATGAAGATGTGTATGCCGCCAACGGGACGATGGAGAGCTTGACGGGGTTTGTCTTGGCCGGAATCCAGCACTCATCCGGAGGGACGAACGGGAGATTTCCGGCGGAAAGAACGCGCCCCACAACGATGGTGTCGTCGTAGCTTCCCATGGCGGAACCCTCCCGGTTCCGGCCTCCAGACGCAGGCCCCACGGTGGGCGCCAACGTCGTTGCCTAATCGACGGTACCTCGGAGGAGGGATCCTCACAAGGGGAGAAGAAGTAGGGGCCATAGGGCGAGTGCACACGGGACGGTGGTACGCGATTTACCCAGCTTCGGGCACGATGACAGGCCTCTGCTGCATGCGAATTATCTGGGCGCTTTCGCGATGTTACAATGAGTTGTGGTTGTGCCTCTAGGGCTCCCGGGATCCGGCTTATAAAGGCGCACTAATCTAGGGTTTACACGGAGAGTCCTAGCCGAATACAGGTTGCCTAACTACGGTACAATGTCTTGCCGTGCACGTCAAGGATCCACCTTCCTCTGTACGTCGTACTGGATCCGGGTTCCTCATGGGCCTTCATGGATCCGGGTTCCTCCTGTGAGGTCGGTCGGATCCGACTCCCTTCTCCTGGACCGGACTTCATCCTTCAGGATCAACAGCAACTGGGCCACCCGCTGTGCCACATGTCTCATCACCATCTATGGGCCACTCGGCACCGGATCTTAGCATCGATGGTATCACTGAAGTATACCCACAACAGCTAGGTAGAGCACTATGTGTGTTCTGGAATCTGTTAGAAGTCCTTTGCCTTGGCTCGTTCACGCGCACGGCTCACCTCGATCGATCGATCGCCTCAGCATGGCATGCGTGCAATTCATGCCTGCGGTGCCGTTCACGTCAACCTGCTCACGGTTTCGCCATATACGTATACGGGCCGGCGGCGCTACTTAATTCTCCACATCAGTACGTTGCGATCCACTGGACATCACAGAGTGTTCGGTACGGTGGACGGCACGTTGTGTTGCTCTTGTTTTTTTTTTATCGTGGACGACGGTGGACGGGGTCGACGTGCCAGACGGCCATGCAACGCAGCCCATGATTACGATCATGTATTCATAACTATCACGATTTCTTCTTTAATCGATTCCTCCTTGTATAGTTGTATGTTCAAAAAAATAGTCAATTCCTCCCTATCTACTAGAAATTGCTAATCTATATTTCCGGTACTACTATATATTTTCACCAGCCAGTAAAGATGGAGATGACCATGATGATGGTGATGAGTGTGATGCCATTCAATTCAAAATAGCAATTTTTTGAAGTACAATGTAGCTTTATGCAGAATGTTTATACCACTATATTTCAGTTACTATTATGTTTTCCATGATGATCCCTATATGGATCATATACTTTTGGAAGTTATGTTAAGTACAACATATGTTCTTTGTGTGTTTGTGTCATTATCAGATGTTTTTGATATGTCAATTTCTGAATTAGCGTCATCCTTAATCCCATTTTCTTATTTTGCACCATATTTTTGTGCAAGTTATCATTATAGTGACTAATTCTCCATGTTGTAGAAAATGCCTCGTGCATAAAATATGCGGAGTGAAGTTTAGACGGTCACTAAGTTTACAAATTTACGGTGTTGGTCAACTCTAAGCTATAAGAATAAATGACATGACGTATACACCGCCGGATATCATACTAACTGAGGTCAAAATTACCCGCTAGTGCAAATGTAATGTCAACTATCATAAGACCAACAATAGGTGATATAGTTGGAAAATGAATATCCGACATGACATTGTCGACTTTAAGCATTTGCGGGGTGACTAGTGAGTAAAACATGCCAATGGGTAATCGTCGATTTATAACCGTAGGTAAAGATATTACCCAACGATGTTGTTGGCTATTAATCTAATGGTCGACCAAGCATAGCCGGCACGAGAACTCCACCGGTGCACCGTCAGGTGTGCATATATCCGACGGTGAAATAAAATACTCGGTGGTAATTTGACCCTCAGCTAAAATGTGATATCTTGTAGTGATTGAACGGAAGAAGTTTTGTACTTCTTATGTGGCACGACCAAATAACTTTCTTTATTGGTTTTATATGTTTTCCGTTCGTCTAGGATTTCAAATTCCATGCCAACCTATTCATGGGTTCGTTATATATATGTGTGTTTGCAATATCCTTTGAATTGAAGAAGACCTTATTGCATTTTGAGCAAAGTTTATTGCATCATATCTCGCACGAAAAGAAAAAAGAAACCACTCCAGCGTGTTGCATCATCCACCGCTTTTGGATTCCATCTGTGTTACGAGTCTATCGATATCCTCTCGTGGGGATCAATCTCATGTTGGTGATGAATTGGTGTTTGGTAAGGTGTCAGGGGGGCGGTGGGAACGAACCTAGGCAGAACGGTTGCCGGCCGGTCGGTGTGGTGCATACGGACGAGGACGATGATTAGCTTAACGATGCTCGTGACTTCGGGCCTTGCGCGCCTAGTTGGGGCTGGCTAGTGGGAACATGCGCGCGCCGCTTTCTCCTCGCAAAGGAAAAAAAGGACAGACAAAACGAGCTATGCAGGCATGCATGCATGCGCATGTGCCCATGCAAACATGCAGGCATGCAGACTGCACTTACACCCGCTGGCTCGTTCGTCAGCGTATATCGCACACTGCCGCTCGCCCTTGCGCAACACTGCTCGATTTACTGTGACGAGTCGTAAATTATACTCCCTCCGGTCCTATTTAATTGACTCAGATTTAGTACAAAATTGTGCTAAATCCGAGTCAATTAAAAGAGACTAGAGAGAGTAATATACTCCGTACTTGAACATGGTTTTATCTTTAAACGGGGCAAAGATCTTGCTATATTTTCATTGATAAAGAAAAAAAATATTTGGGACAAATATTAATGTCTAGGACAGTTCCTAAAACTTTAAGATCGACAGCCTATTCTCCGGAATTACATAACTCGAAAAGGATGCCCCGGCTAGGCTCCATACTTTTGCCTAATCTTTAATTTTGGCGACAACAAGACTTGTGGTATCGGAAGACCGATGCATTACCTGAGGGACCGATGCGTTACCTGAGGCTGCAGTGCGGCCAACAATTTTTTGGCCTCTCTAGGCAGATTGACGATGAACGACCCGACCCCTAAGGATGTAGAGCGGGGTGGAGGCGAGACGTCGTTGTTGCAACTTTCGCCTCTGTTGAATATGTTTTGGGACAACCCTACATCTGGGTCTTCTAGATCGAATGATGGCGGCACTTTCGATGTTACTTGATCCCCGCTTGGGGGCATCATTTAGAAACATGTGATGCCTGGAGGGGACTGCCGGTGGAGCAGCGTTTCACCTACCGCGTTGACGATGGCGAGGTCTTGTTTGTGGGTGATTGATGATGGACGAGCGCGTAGTGGTGGTGCCGTGGCGGCATCGATAACATGCCTGATAAAGTCAATGCTTTGATCCGTGTTCTGAAGATGGGTTGGCAGAAAATGTGCAACGGTGCGCGCTGAGGGTTTGGACGGGTTTATGCTTAGGGCTCGTCGTTTGACGGTTTGGTGAGGTTTATGTTTTTAACATGATTTGCGCAAGCATGAGATCAGATGCACGGTCTCAACATGGCCACCCCATTCATCAACCTTGTAGGTGATGTGACATCTAAGGTTGCTTCGATTTTATCTTTGTATTTTCTTTGTATGTGAATAATGTTGATAAAAATAAATCATTTTAATACAGAGGCCAGGCTGTTAGAATTTCAGCCTCCATTTTGAAAGAAAAAAAAACGCAAGTCCGTGCGCGTTGCGATCAGCAGCTGTTCATAGAGAGCGGTTGGAGTTTGGACCTGGGTCACTGTGGCTACGACTCCTTTTTCGCGTGAGCATGAGTGAATGCGTAGCTATCAGCAGAAGCAACGGCACGTCGATGGCACTCATCCCGTGCTGCGGTGCCGTGCACGGCTGCTGCCGGTTAAGTTACTACTACTAGTACTAGCTAGCTCGCTCATAGTTTTGGCGTACACGATCCGCTGATGTGCGTCAGTAGTTATTCATCTCTATCGACTTGAGGAGATGATACAGAATTGCATGGTGAACGTCGAAGGTGATGTGTGGATTGTGTGCACGGCGACGGAGATCGAGTTGGATCTCTCAGTCTCTCATTCCGCAGCGTGCCGGTCGCGGTGGATAAGTACATAAAGGAGCTAGCTATTTTCGCCTACTGATCGTGTGGGGCACGATGCATCTGCATGTATTCGATCGGTGGCGGGTGGAAAGTCGACCTCCATCAGCAGTGAACGACCACACTTGTCGCCGGATCGAACTGCGGTGTCAGTGGACTGCGATGGAATTGAGCAGCGACTGTTACTGTTGTCGGTAATCCTGCTGCACATTGTTTCAGTTATTCAGTTTTAGCAAATAACCGACTGAGTGTGTGAGCTTTTTTGCATAGTTTTTTTTTTGACAAAGAAAATACGGTTTTGCTATGTCTCAGTCAACTGAGATTTTCTTAAGTCTAAGTTACTTACAAAAATGTGGTTTGAGTTGTACTTTTCTGTTAAAAAAGTGCAATTGCACTTTTCTGAAAGAAATGTGCAACTGAACCGAGTTGCACTTTTTTTTTAAACTGTGGTTGCACTTTTCTGAGTTGACTGAGACTTAAGAAAATCTCAGTCAACTGAGACATAGGCACACCCAAGAAAATAATATGTAAAATTATCAGTTATATCCAACCTCCGCCCAACAAAATGTCACAAACGATATCACACAGCCTAAAAGAGAAACAGAAATAGAGAAGGCAAAAAAGCTCCGCCACACTAATCAAATCCTCACAGCAACAGCCCGATAAATCACCACCAAAGACAACACTCAGAATTCAAAACAGCTATTTAAAAGCGACGCCTCCAAGAGAGAAATCATTGCACAAGGATCGTCGTTGCCCGATCCAAGTTGTTACATTATAAACAAAGTCTAAACTTTTAAAAGAAGTTTCTTCAGCTCCGTCGATAGGCACGCCTGCCCGTATCGGTGATTATTAAATACCCCGATTTGGTATGGTCATCTAGGCGGTTGCTACAACCGTGCCGGTAGTTGTTAAAACTCATGTTTTCTTTTTCAAATATTCCTTTTAATATTTCTTCATCAAACTTTTCTTATTGACTTATTTTTTTCCTGAAACAAATACTCTCAAACACCTTATAAAGATCAAGGATATTTTTTTTACTAGTGGGTTGCCTCTAATTAAGCCCTACTTTTAAAGTTGATTAGCTCAACTATTCTTAAGATCTATTTATGTTCTTAGGAATACCTAGAAATGTCCTTCGTTCGAAACACTCACCATATTTTTTTTCTGTTTGGTGGTATCTTAACGATTGCAAGTGCACAAGTACCGGTAGTGGCCTTCATGCCCCTTGTTATCGATTCACCAAAAAATACTTGTAAGTTGTCTTTGGTTCCATGCAAGAGTGTGTTGAGAGTGTTTGTGATTGTGAGCAAAACAATATTAAAGGCACATAAGGTAAACTAGAGGATTAGTTATAAGTAAAATGAAACTGCAATAGGGCTAAATGCGTTCTCAGGGAGTGTTGGATCTACCACTAGCATATTAGTAGCACATGATTAGGATATAACTTTGCATTATTTATAAGTATGTGTGGGAAAAGCTCCAAATGAAGATGATCACATACCAACCATTTGTTCTCATCCCGCATAACCACAAGCGTGATCGATGGTCATTCGCCCCAATCCACTAGAAATTAAGGGTTAACCCCATGGTGGTTTAGGCTTTGCGATTCTTCTTTCTCCACCGTTGATACATGAATGATAAGATGACGTTATATGTCACTCAATGCCTTCAAAGTACCATCTATAATATCAACAGTAATTCCCTCTCAACTCCCAATGGGAAAATACTATGCAGTCGATGTACGAACAATATCAAGAGAGTTAATTGAACACATACCATTCTTGACTCATCTCTCGAGTTTTGTGCTTGCTCTTTTTCATACCACAATGGCCCCTTCGGTTCGATACGCGTACAGCGCGTCCGTTGGAACCCCAAGAGGAAGGTGTGATGCGTACAGCGGCAAGTTTTCCCTCGTAAGAAACCAAGGTTTATCGAACCGGTAGGAGCCAAGAAGCACGTTGAAGGTTGATGGCGGCGGGTGTAGTGCGGCGCAACACCAGGATTCCGGCGCCAACGTAGAACCTGCACAACACAACCAAATTACTTTGCCCCAACGTGACGGTGAGGTTGTCAATCTCACCGGCTTGCTGAACAAAGGATTAGATGTATAGTGTGGATGATGATGTTTTAGAACGAGTATTGCAGTAGATTGTATTCGATGTAAAGAATGGACCGGGGTCCACAGTTCACTAGTGGTGTCTCTCCCATAAGAAATAGCATGTTGGGTGAACAAATTACAGTTGGGCAATTGACAAATAAAGAGGGCATGACCATGCACATACATGTTATGATGAGTAGTGTGAGATTTAATTGGGCATTACGACAAAGTACATAGACCGCTATCCAGCATGCATCTATGCCTAAAAAGTCCACCTTCAGGTTATCATCCGAACCCTCTCCAGTATTAAGTTGCAAACAATAGACAATTGCACTAAGTATGGTGCGTTGATACGCGTACAGACCGTTGGGAACCCCAAGAGGAAGGTGTGATGCGTACAGCGGCAAGTTTTCCCTCGTAAGAAACCAAGGTTTATCGAACCAGTAGGGAGCCAAGAAGCACGTTGAAGGTTGATGGCGCGAGATAGTGCGGCGCAACACCGGGATTCCCGCTAACGTGGAACCGCACAACACAACCAAAGTACTTTGCCCCAACGAAACAGTGAGGTTGTCAATCTCACCGGCTTGCTGTAACAAAGGATTAGATGTATAGCGTGGATGACGATTGTTTGCAGAAAACAGTAGAACAAGTATTGCAGTAGATTGTATTCGATTAAAAGAATGGACCGAGGTCCACAGTTCACTAGTGGTGTCTCTCCCATAAGATAAATAGCATGTTGGGTGAACAAATTACAGTTGGGCAATTGACAAATAGAGAGGGCATGACAATGCACATACATAATATGATGAGTATAGTGAGATTTAATTGGGCATTACGACAAAGTACATAGACCGCTATCCAGCATGCATCTATGCCTAAAAAGTCCACCTTCAGGTTATCATCCGAACCCCTTCCAGTATTAAGTTGCAAACAACAGACAATTGCATTAAGTATGGTGCGTAATGTAATCAATAACTACATCCTCGGACATAGCATCAATGTTTTATCCCTAGTGGCAACAGCACATCCACAACCTTAGGGGTTGCTGTCACTCCCCCAGATTTAATGGAGACATGAACCCACTATCGAGCATAAATACTCCCTCTTGGAGTTAAGAGTAAAAACTTGGCCAGAGCCTCTACTAATAACGGAGAGCATGCAAGATCATAAACAACACGGGTAATAGATTGATAATCAACATAACATAGTATTCTCTATCCATCGGATCCCAACAAACACAACATATAGCATTA
Organism: Lolium multiflorum; assembly: GCA_030979885.1. NCBI lineage: Eukaryota > Viridiplantae > Streptophyta > Magnoliopsida > Poales > Poaceae > Lolium > Lolium multiflorum. The sequence continues at coordinate 338,361,932 of CM061749.1, forward strand.
CGGATAGATGATCTTGATCATGTTAGGCAGCTCACAAGATCCGACAATGATAGCACAATTAGGAGAAGACGACCATCTAGCTACTGCTATGGACCCATAGTCCGAGGGTGAACTACTCACTCATCACTCCGGAGGCGACCATGGCGGTGAAGAGTCCTCCGGGAGATGATTCCCCTCTCCGGCAGGGTCGGAGGCGATCTCCTGAATCCCCGAGATGGGATTGGCGGCGGCGTCTCTGGAAGGTTTTCCGTATCGTGGCTCTCGGTACTGGGGGTTTCGCGACGAAGGCTTTAAGTAGGCGGAGGAGATAGGTCCGGGGGCCACACGAGGGCCCCACACAACAGGCCGGCGCGGCCAGGGCTTGGGCCGCGCCGCCCTAGTGTTTGGCCACCTCGTGGCCCCACTTCGTATCATCTTCGGTCTTGGAAGCTTCGTGTGAAAATAGGCCTGGGCGTTGATTTCGTCCAATTCCGAGAATATTTCCTTACTAGGATTTCAAACCAAAAACAGCGAAAACAACTGGCTCTTCGGCATCTCGTTAATAGGTTAGTGCCAAAATGCATAAATATGACATAAAGTATGCATAAAACATGTAGATATCATCAATAATGTGGCATGGAACATAAGAATATCGATCGAAAAGGCATCATCCCCAAGCTTAGTTTCTGCTCGTCCCGAGCAGGTAAACGATAACAAAGATAATTTCTGGAGTGACATGCCATCATAACCTTGATCATACTATTGTAAGCACATGTAATGAATGCAGCGATCAAAACAATGGTAATGACATGAGTAAACAATTGAATCATATAGCAAAGACTTTTCATGAATAGTACTTTCAAGACAAGCATCAATAAGTCTTGCATAAGAGTTAACTCATAAAGCAATAATTCAAAGTAAAGGTATCGAAGCAACATAAAGGAAGATTAAGTTTCAGCGGTTGCTTTAGACTTGTAACATGTATATCTCATGGATATTGTCAACATAAAGTAATATAATAAGTGCAATATGCAAGTATGTAGGAATCAATGCACGTTCACACAAGTGTTTGCTTCTTGAGGTGGAGAGAAATAGGTGAACTGACTCAACATAAAAGTAAAAGAAAGGCCCTTCGCAGAGGAAAGCATTGATTGCTATATTTGTGCTAGAGCTTTGGTTTTGAAAACAAGAAACAATTTTGTCAACGGTAGTAATAAAGCATATGTATTATGTAAATTATATCCTACAAGTTGCAAGTCTCATGCATAGTATACTAATAGTGCCCGCACCTTGTCCTAATTAGTTCGGATTACCTGGATTATCATCGCAATACATATGTTTTAACCAAGTGTCATAAAGGGGTACCTCTATGCTGTACAAAGGTCTAAGGAGAAAGCTCGCATTAGATTTCTCGCTATTGATTATTCTCAACTTAGACATCCATGCGGGACAACATAGACAACAAATAATGGACTCCTCTTTTATGCATAAGCATTCAACAATTATTAATTTTCTCATATGAGATTGAGGATATTTGTCCAAAACTGAAACTTCCACCATGGATCATGATTTTAGTTAGCGGCCCAATGTTCTTCTCTAACGTTATGCATGCTCTAACCATTCTAGCGGTAAATCTCCCTTACTTCAGACAAGACGGACATGCATAGCAACTCACATGATATTCAACAAAGAGTAGTTGATGGCGTCCCCAGAACATGGTTATCGCACAACAAGCAACTTAATAAGAGATAAAGTGCATAAGTACATATTTAATACCACAATAGTTTTTAGGCTATTTGTCCCATGAGCTATATATTGCAAAGGTAAAGGATAGAAATTTAAAGGTAGCACTCAAGCAATTTACTTTGGAATGGCGGAGAAATACCATGTAGTAGGTAGGTATGGTGGACACAAATGGCATAGTGTTTGGCTCAAGGATTTTGGATGCATGAGAAGTATTCCCTCTCGATACAAGGCTTAGGCTAGCAAGGCTATTTGAAACAAACACAAGGATGAACCGGTGCAGCAAAACTCACATAAAAGACATATTGTAAATATTATAAGACTATACACCGTCTTCCTTGTTGTTCAAACTCTTTACTAGAAATTATCTAGACCTTAGAGAGACCAATTATGCAAACCAAATTTTAGCAAGCTCTATGTATTTCTTCATTAATAGGTGCAAAGTATATGATGCAAGAGCTTAAACATGAGCACAACAATTGCCAAGTATCACATTATCCAAGACATTTTAGAATTACTACATGTAGCATTTCCCGTTTCCAACCATATAACAATTTAACGAAGAAGATTCAACCTTCGCCATGAATATTATGAGTAAGGCCTTAGAACATATTTGTCCATATGCAACAACGGAGCGTGTCTCTCTCCCACACAATGAATGCTAGGATCCATTTTATTCAAACAAAACAAAAACAAAAACAAACAGACGCTCCAAGCAAAGTGCATAAGATGTGATGGAATAAAAATATAGTTTCACTAGAGGAACCTGATAATGTTGTCGATGAAGAAGGGATGCCTTGGGCATCCCCAAGCTTAGATGCTTGAGTCTTCTTGAAATATGCAGGGATGAACCACCGGGGCATACCCAAGCTTAGAGCTTTCACTCTCCTTGATCACATTGTATCATCCTCCTCTCTTGATCCTTGAAAACTTCCTCCACACCAAACTCAAAACAACTCATTAGAGGGTTAGTGCATAATCAAAATTCACATGTTCGAGGTGACATAATAATTCTTAACACTTGGACATTGCACAAAGCTACTAAAAGTTAATGGAACAAAGAAATCCATCAAGCATAGCAAAATAGGCAATGCGAAATAAAGCGAGAATCTGTCAACAGAGCAGCGTAAAAAGAATTTTTAGGTGCACCAGACTACTGCTCAAATTCGTGACATCAAGAAATCTGTTTCTGCGCAGTAATCCAAATCTAGTATGAACCTTACTATCAAAGATTTTATTTGGCACAACAATGCAACAAAATTAAGATAAGGAGAGGTTACTACAGTAGTAACAACTTCCAAGACTCAAATATAAAACAAAAGTACTGTAGTAAGATCATGGGTTGTCTCCCATAAGCGCTTTTCTTTAACGCCTTTCAGCTAGGCGCAGAAAGTGTGTATCATGTAACATCAAGAGACGAAGCATCAACCTCATAATTTTTTCTAATGATAGAATCAAAAGGTAACTTCATTCTCTTTCTAGGGAAGTGTTCCATACCTTTCTTGAGAGGAAATTGATATTTAATATTGCCTTCCTTCATATCAATAATAGCACCAACAGTTCGAAGAAAAGGTCTTCCCAATATAATGGGACAAGATGCATTGCATTCAATATCCAAGACAACAAAATCAACGGGGATAAGGTTATTGTTAACCGTAATACGAACATTATCAATCCTCCCCAAAGGTTTCTTTGTAGAGTTATCAGCAAGATTAACATCCAAATAACAATTTTTCAATGGTGGCAAGTCAAGCATATTATAGATTTTCCTAGGCATAACGGAAATACTTGCACCAAGATCACATAAAGCATTACAATCAAAATCATTGACCTTCATCTTAATGATGGGCTCCCAACCATCCTCTAGCTTCCTAGGAATAGAAGTTTCAAGTTTTAGTTTCTCTTCTCTAGCTTTTATGAGAGCATTTGTAATATGTTTTGTAAAGGCCAAATTTATAGCACTAGCATTGGGACTCTTAGCAAGTTTTTGTAAGAACTTTATAAATTCAGAGATGTGACAATCATCAAAATCTAAACCATTATAATCTAAAGCAATGGGATCATTGTCCCCAATATTGGAAAAAAATTCAGCAGTTTTATCACAAGCAGTTTCAGCAGTTTTAGGCAGTTTTGCAAGCTTTGCATTAGGAGTAGAAACATTGCCAACACCAATTATTTTACCATTGATAGTAGGAGGTGTGTCAACATGTGAAGCATTTTCATTGCTAGTGGTGGTAATAGTCCAAACTTTAGCTACATTGTTATATTTAGCATTTTCTTCTTTTTCCCACCTAGCACGCAATTCGGCCATCAATCTTATATTCTCATTAATTCTAACTTGGATGGCGTTTGCTGTAGCAAATGACTTAATATCTTTATTTTCATTAGGAATAACTTTCGATTTCAAAACATCAACATCAGCAGCAAGACTATCAACTTTAGAAGCAAGTATATCAATTTTCCCAAGCTTTTCTTCAACAGATTTGTTAAAAGCAGTTTGTGTACTAATAAATTCTTTAATCATGGCTTCAAGTCCAGGGGGTGTATTCCTATTATTGTTGTAAGATTTCCCATAAGAATTACCATAACCATTACCATTATTATAAGGATATGGCCTATAGTTGTTACTAGAATTGTTTCGATAAGCATTGTTGTTGAAATTATTATTTTTAATGAAGTTCACATCAACATGTTCTTATTGAGCAACCAATGAAGCTAACGGAACATTATTAGGATCAACATTAGTCCTACCATTCACAAGCATAGACATAATAGCATCAATCTTATCACTCAAGGAGGAGGTTTCTTCAACAAAATTTACCTTCTTACCTTGTGGAGCTCTTTCCGTGTGCCATTCAGAGTAATTAATCATCATATTATCAAGAAACTTTGTTGTGGCGCCTAGAGTGATGGACATAAAGGTACCTTCAGCAGCTGAATCCAATAGGTTCCGAGAAGAAAAATTCAGTCCTGCATAAAAGATTTGGATGATCATCCAAGTAGTCAGTCCATGGGTTGGGCAATTTTTAACCAAAGATTTCATTCTTTCCCATGTTTGAGCAACATGCCCATTATCCAATTGCTTAAAATTCATTATGCTACTTCTCAAAGATATAATTTTAGCAGGAGGATAATATCTACCAATGAAAGCATCTTTACATTTAGTCCATGAATCAATACTATTCTTAGGCAAAGATAGCAACCAATCTTTAGCTCTTCCTCTTAATGAGAAAGGAAACAATTTTAATTTTATAATGTCACCATCTACATCTTTATACTTTTGCATTTCACATAGTTCAACAAAATTATTAAGATGGGCAGCAGCATCATCAGAACTAACACCAGAAAATTGATCTCTCATAACAACATTCAATAAAGCAGGTTTAATTTCAAAGAATTCTGCTGTAGTAGCAGGTGAAGCAATAGGTGTGCATAAGAAATCATTATTATTAGTGTTTGTGAAGTCACACAACTTAGTATTTTCAGGAGTACCCATTTTAGCAATAGTAAATAAAGCAAACTAGATAAAGTAAATACAAGTAACTAATTTTTTGTGTTTTTAATATGGAGAACGCAAACAAGATAGTAAATAAAGTAAAACTAGCAACTATTTTTTTTGTATTTTGATATAGTGCAAAAAAAAAAGTAAATAAAATAAAGCAAGACAAAAACAAAGTAAAGAGATTGGAAGTGGAGATTCGCCTTGCAGCATGTCTTGATCTCCCCGGCAACGGCGCCAGAAAAAGTGCTTGATACGCGTACATCACGCGTCCGTTGGGAACCCCAAGAGGAAGGTGTGATGCGTACAGCGGCAAGTTTTCCCTCAGTAAGAAACCAAGGTTTATCGAACCAGTAGGAGCCAAGAAGCACGTTGAAGGTTGATGGCGGCGGAGTGTAGTGCGGCGCAACACCAGGGATTCCGGCGCCAACGTGGAACCTGCACAACACAACCAAATTACTTTGCCCCAACGTGACAGTGAGGTTGTCAATCTCACCGGCTTGCTGTAACAAAGGATTAGATGTATAGTGTGGATGATGATGTTTGCAGAAAACAGTAGAACGAGTATTGCAGTAGATTGTATTCGATGTAAAGAATGGACCGGGGTCCACAGTTCACTAGTGGTGTCTCTCCCATAAGAAATAGCATGTTGGGTGAACAAATTACAGTTGGGCAATTGACAAATAAAGGGCATGACCATGCACATACATGTTATGATGAGTAGTGTGAGATTTAATTGGGCATTACGACAAAGTACATAGACCGCTATCCGGCATGCATCTATGCCTAAAAAGTCCACCTTCAGGTTATCATCCGAACCCCCTCCGGTATTAAGTTGCAAACAACAGATAATTGCATTAAGTATGGTGCGTAATGTAATCAACAAATACATCCTTAGACATAGCATTGATGTTTTATCCCTAGTGGCAACAGCACATCCACGATCTTAGAACTTTCTGTCTGTCCCAGATTTAATGGAGGCATGAACCCACTATCGAGCATAAATACTCCCTCTTGGAGTTACAAGTAACGACTTGGCCAGAGCCTCTACTAATAACGAAGAGCATGCAAGATCATAAACAACACATAGATGATAGATTGATAATCAACATAACATATCACTCAATATTCATCGGATCCCAACAAACACAACATGTAGCATTACAAATAAACTAGCAATGTGGCCCTCGCAAATGCGAGAGCATCAACTTTAGCATGTTGAGATGAAATTACAATATCAATGTTATCACATTATTTGAAATGAATTAATACAGTTGTATGACTATCACTCGTTTAGCGATATACCAAATGTAACAAATATGAGTATAATCATTAGTTTTTCGTTCAAACCACCGTGTGTTTTTGTTTTGTAAGTGACATTATTATCTCAATAATTACAAATATAGTTATTATGTGATGTTAGATTTTTGTGTGGTAGATTAATTCATACTCGTTGATAGGTAGGCCAAATTAAGTCGTTAGAATTGTTACATTGTTCCATTATATGAGTAGTTTCAAGAAGTGTGACATTTTAAATATTTATTAGTATCCACAAGAATTTTTTAACCATTTATATATTATCATATTCCATAAATTAATGATAATAGAGAGATAGAAAATAGTAATATTATTTTCAAGAAATACTTTGTACTTACACGCATTTTTCTTTCCAATATTTCCATTAACATCTTTATACCACGGTAGTCAAAGATAGCGAAGTACCACTTCAAGTTTCTTGAACGTCAATTATTTTGGTACATTATTTTTTGATCTATTTTATTTAAATCTATCCATGTTTCATCCCGATCTTTGATGTAGTGGTTCTACAAACTCGATTGCATGCATTTGATATTTACATGACGTGGCTTGTATTGGATAGTTCTGAGATTTTAATCACTCGATGGTTTAATTATGCGATTGGAACAACGTGTGCTCTTAAGTTAACTGAATCCTAGGCATGGATTGTATTTTTGATTGGTTGTCTCTTCATAGTTTGTCGCACTCTATCTTGCCAGGATGGTGCCTCTAGAATCACGTGCATCCGACTAACTTAGGTCCTACTCTTGGAAGTCACATCAATCGTATTTTTAAAAACATCAAGGCTAATAAAACTTTTACAAATACATTTTCTCAAATTTTATATGTATTCACTGATGTAGATATATACACACTTCATCCGTTCACTATTATAAGATGCTTCAATTTTTTTAAATTAATGTACCTAGAAGCGTTTTAGTGTGTAGGGTCATTCATTTTGGTATGTATCTAGTTTAGACTAAAATGTCTATACGGTGTTATATAGTGAACGATAGAGTGTTTGGACAGTCCGTCTTTCCAGAATTGTGCCTGTTGAATCATCGTGCATCTGGCGACTTAGTTCTTACTCTCGAAAGTCAATCTCATTTTCAAAACCTGCAAGGTTAATAAAACTCTTACAAATAACAGTTTTTCAATTTTTATATGTATTTGGTGATGCAGATAAGTACCTACTTCCTCGGTTCGCTATTATAAGATGTTTCAGTTTTTCTTCAAAAAAGGAATGTATCTATAGGCGCTTCAGTGTGTACGTACATTAATTTATGGTATCTTTCTTAGTTTAGACTAAAATGTCTACACGGTCTTATAATAGTGAACGAAGAGAGCACATATAAATTCTTCTAATTTTTAAGATCCTCTTATAAAACATTGTCTCACCGGTCTGTCAATAAAACTTGTGCTATGTTGTAACACATAGGCTAACTTCCCTTTGCCGCGGTTGTTTGGGTTGCCGCGTTTCAGCACCGTTTGCATCCCACCATGCCAACCCCGGCATCGCCACTTCGTGATTGGTGGCGATTGGAACAACGTGTGCTCTTAAGTTAACTGAATCCTAGGCATGGATTGTGTTTTTGATTGGTTGTCTCTTCATAGTTTGTCGCACTCTATCTTGCCAGGATGGTGCCTCTAGAATCACGTGCATCCGACTAACTTAGGTCCTACTTTTGGAAGTCACATCAATCGTATTTTTAAAAACATCAAGGCTAATAAAACTTTTACAAATACATTTTCTCAAATTTTATATGTATTCACTGATGTAGATATATACACACTTCATCCGTTCACTATTATAAGATGCTTCAATTTTTTTAAATTAATGTACCTAGAAGCGTTTTAGTGTGTAGGGTCATTCATTTTGGTATGTATCTAGTTTAGAATAAAATGTCTATACGGTGTTATATAGTGAACGATAGAGTGTTTGGACAGTCCGTCTTTCCAGAATTGTGCCTGTTGAATCATCGTGCATCTGGCGACTTAGGTCTTACTCTCGAAAGTCAATCTCATTTTCAAAACCTGCAAGGTTAATAAAACTCTTACAAATAACAGTTTTTCAATTTTTATATGTATTTGGTGATGCAGATAAGTACCTACTTCCTCGGTTCGCTATTATAAGATGTTTCAGTTTTTCTTCAAAAAAGGAATGTATCTATAGGCGCTTCAGTGTGTAGGTACATTAATTTATGGTATCTTTCTTAGTTTAGACTAAAATGTCTACACGGTCTTATAATAGTGAACGAAGAGAGCACATATAAATTCTTCTAATTTTTAAGATCCTCTTATAAAACATTGTCTCACCGGTCTGTCAATAAAACTTGTGCTATGTTGTAACACATAGGCTAACTTCCCTTTGCCGCGGTTGTTTGGGTTGCCACGTTTCAGCACCGTTTGCATCCCACCATGCCAACCCCGGCATCGCCACTTCGTGATTGGTGGCTTGCGCTGAGTGTGCTGCTTCGCACGGCAGCTGCAAGGTCTTCAACTCATTGGTGTTGTTGGTCATTCGTTCGCTCTGGTTGGAGAGGAATGGATGAGTGTTCGGCGTCCACGCCAGACCGGTCTTCGAGGTTTCCCAGCGGTATCCTGGAGGTGTGTGGGGTTAGTGCGAGGATAGTCCTGCTCTTTCTGCTGGTGTGTGTGGGGTGCCTCGGGCGTTCTCGCGTCGTCGACCACCTATTGTGTTCGGCATTCTTGTTACATACTAATACCTTCTCCTTTTATTCTAAATGGAATGACGCGCAGCTGTGGGTTGTCAAAATTTTTTATTTCATCTTCGATCAGTTTTGAGTTGGCTTCTCGTATGTACGATTTTATTTTTATTGACCTATATGCTTTTAAGTTGGCCGGCTAATCTACATACGAAGCTAGGTGATCAATTTTGAGATAGCTAGCTAGCTAATCTGGATTACTAATATATACGGTACTTTAGGTGGGAGCCTTTTTAAAACTTTCTTTGTATGTCGGATAGAGATGGACCAATACCTCCGCGTGAGGTTTTTTTTTTGTTAGAACGTCTCTGTAAGTTTCGCAACTTGACTGGTCATGTCACGTCTAATGTGTTACGTACTCTATAATTTTGATTAAATCATAGCCACATGTTATACATCTAACAGTCTAAATAATTTAAATGATGTGGATTAACGTGGTATCTCTATTTTAAACCTCCGTATTGTGCTTTTAGTATATAATAGATAGATGATCTTGATCATGTTAGGCAGCTCACAAGATCGAACAATGATAGCACAATTAGGAGAAGACGACCATCTAGCTACTGCTATGGACCCATAGTTCGGGGGTGAACTACTCACACATCACTCCGGAGGCGACCATGGCGGTGAAGAGTCCTCCGGGGGATGATTCCCCTCTCCGGCAGGTGCCGGGCTGATCTGAATCCCCGAGATGGGATTGGCGGCGGCGTCTCTAGAAGGTTTCCGTATCGTGGCTCTCGGTACTGGAGTTATTATCGAAGAAGGCTTCTTATAGGCGAAGAGGTAGATCAGGTGGCGACGCGAGGGACCCACACAGTAGGGCCGCGCGGCCAGGACCTGGGCCGCGCCGCCCTAGCGTGTCGTCGCCCCACTTCGTTTCCCTTTCGAACTTCTGGAAACTTCGTGAAAAAATAAGATCATGGGCGTTGATTTCGTCCAATTCCGAGAATATTTCCTTACTAGGATTTCTGAAACCAAAAACAGCAGAAAACAGCAACTGGCTCTTCGGCATCTTGTTAATAGGTTAGTGCCGAAAATGTATAAATATGACATAAAGTATGTATAAAAACATGTGTGTATCATCATAAAACAAGATGGAACATAAGAAATTATCGATACGTTGGAGACGATTAGGTCCCTGCACTTGAGAACCTTCTTGAGTAACAACATTAATAACGATAGTTCCTTTAGATTTTTCCTTGTTAAGCACAAGAGATTGAGTTTTAGCTATTCACCATGAGTGTTAACCATTCGAGAATGTATTTTTAATTTTTTAGTAGAATGGGCAATTTCATCTAACCCCATAGTTAGCTATGATATAACTCTAACTTGATGTTCTAGGCACTAATAAATACCTTATTGTCACTGCTCTTGCTAACATTTGAAATTCTCCAACCTAGATTCTATCTTCTTCCTCATATTCTTTAGCAAGATTAATATTAGTACCTTTAATTTCACTTGCACGCTGACCAATCTTTTTCAAAGCAACTTCTGCATTAGCCATGTTTTCTAGGCTTAATGGATGAGTACTTCTTTCCGATACCAGCTTGGGTCTAGGATAATATTATTCTTCTTTAAGGGATATGACATTTATGAGTGCTTTGCCTTCTTCGATTGTCAAATCCGTGAAGACTCCATGCGCTCTCAAATCTAGTAATTTGTTTAGAGTCACTACTTAAGACAAAATAAAAGGCATGACAAATCACATGTTCATGAAAACCATGCTAAGTGACAAATTTAACAAGTGTATGGAATCTCTCCCATCTTTTGAAAAGCCTTCCCCGATCTTCTAACGGAAAGTGATTATATTCTTTTTGGATTGCATCATTGTAGAAACGAAAGTATACTTCTGCAATAACAAGTCCCATATGGGAAGATGAATTATTTTGTCGGCATAAGACCAGCCGAGAAGTGAGAGTTTCTAGGTCTCCAATACACACGAGATAACACATGTGAGCCAACAAATTTTCTCCTAAGTAGGATTTGCCAAATCCCCTCTTCCGCAAGAAGCTTGAAGAGCCTTTTACCAAGGAGGGCCCTCTTCTTGACCTCAAGGTCATGAAACCCAAGTCCTACTTTGTCTTCGATAGGCATGAAAATAAAACTCGAAATTCACGAGTTTAATCAGTACTCGAAAACTTGGCTCGACTCAACTCAACTCGAACACTAATAAGCCAAGACGAGTTGGAATATTTAACTTGTTAAGAAAACAAGTTCAATGTGTCGAGTTGTGAATAATGGGTAAGCTCAATAATATTCTTGCACTACCATGCTATCATATATATATATAGACGAGTCAACACTAAAGTAAACCAAGGCTAGTAGGCCAAAGAAATATGAGTTCATAAGTAAATTCAGCGAAAATCAAAACGAAGAGGCTTACATGATGAACCATCATTCTTGCGGTCTTACTCTAGGATAAATTGGTTATGTTGTTCAATTGCTTTAATGAGCTTATGAAGCTTATTAAGCTAACACGAGTATTTACCAAGTCGAGCCAAGCTAGATTTTGAAGCTCATGATCTTAACGAGTTAAGTCGAGCAAACTCCTTACCTAATGAGTATTTATGAGTCGAGTCGAGTCGAGTTTCGTCGAGTTATCTCTAGTTTTTGGATGGAAAACCACGTTTAATTAGTATAAACAATATGTATTGCACTTGTACTTGAACACCAGCTAGTTCGCCAAAAAGGACATAGACGTGGAACAAATGTTAGCCCTAACTTATTTTAATAAAACTATGCAATCCACGAGGCTATAACATCAAATTAGCGAAGTGTCTGGTGGATACCGTCTTATCCTCTCCCTTGCCCCTCTCCGCTGAAGCTAGCTCCGGCCTCTCTCCCCCTCGTCGTCGGCGGCCAAGGTGGCCGGCGGTGGGTGGGAGGGAGGTCTGGATGTGTATAGTTGTAGGTTTAGGGTTTCTCGGCTTCATGCCGCTCGGGATTCTCTCGCCAGAGCTCGCGGTCGGCGACTGGTGGTTGGTTGGTTCCTTCCCGCGGCGATTTCCATGGTGGAGATTGCTGATTGGTGGCGGATCTGGCCGGATCCCTTTCAATAAGGCCGCTTTTGTGCCGAATCGGGAGCGGATTTCTCTTCTTATTGGGTTTTCTTCTTGCTGCCGTGGTGGTAGGAGAAAGGAAATGGAGGAGTTGGGGAGTTCGCGTCTCTATCCGGTGGGGTTGAAGCTGTTCTTTTTTCTGTTGCGCTGTGGATCAAGCGGATTGAAGGAGGGCGGGTCTATTTCTTTTTTGTTCCGGCCTTCGCCGGCGTTCGTCATAGGCCTGAGGTCAAGAAGAGCATGGGGATTTCCCTGCCGATATGCGTCGCAACCGACAATCGGATCCTGTTTCAGCGGGTGGTTCTTGTGGCTCACAAAGCAAACATCGCGATGGTGCTCCTTCTTTGGTCTGGATTAAGCTGCTGATTCATCCTGCGATGGTGAGTCTCAAGTGGTGTTGTTAGCACAAGATGCTTAGGGCCTGGCTTGTTTTTAGTTTCACTAAGGGGTTTTGTACTTTAGATGGAACAGCTGTCCAGTTTCTGTGGTCTGTGTGTTAGGTGCCTGCACGTGTCTGAAATTGTAATAAGTATTGTATGAATACGAGTATATCTTTCTGCACATAGAATGAGAGAGAGAAGCTGGTCAAAGGAACAGGAGTTGGCTGCAATGCTGCTCCATGGACTATTCGACATGCAGGACATCCTGGGTCAACGTTTTTTTCGTGGAGATTTTTGCCTGGCCTCTGGTCTATCGGACAACATCCAATGGTCACTGCACAGCTGATATTTTTTAACAAAGGAAATATACAATATCATGATATCACAATTATATCTAGTCACTAAAATAATGCATGTGTACAATGTCTATGAAACATATATGCATACAACCAAAAAAGAAAGAAAATACAGAAAAAGAAAATCCCGCTGTTAAGCTTATCTATTTCGTGTATGAGTGTACCAAACACGATCAAAATAGCAACAGTCCATCTTTTAAAACAACGCCTCCAAGAATAAACTATGTATCGCCTTGATTCTTGATCACAGGTTTTCTCACACTAAAAAGTACGCTACTACAAAACAATACCTCCAACAAGATCATTATCTAACACGCAGCAATTGTCGATTTTGGATTTTCACCTAACAACTTTAGACACCAATTTCATGTGCTGTCGCCTCCATCACCAATTCCCGCTGCTCCAAATCATAAACACCGCTAAAACTTTACCTACCAGACCAAACCACCAACACTAGTCCTCAGGTCTCAACTATGCCATTCTCTCATACCAACTTCACTATGAAACCAAGTCATACCATTGCTGGCAAATGCGTAGTTTCACATCACCTCTGAAACTAAATTAAAAAACACACGATCGCCGAAATTAAACCCATCAACAATGCTGTAGGCTAAATTTACTAGATAACCTACGGATCGGGTATGGGTGGGATTCCGTTGTCTGGATTTTGCTGCTCTCCCGTGATTTAGAACATAATTTCCACTCTTAAGCACCAATAATCCTAAGATTTTTTAATGAATAAACTTCCTGCAACTTAGTATTATTGAACTGATCTGATCCTACAACTCTCTAGGTATGTCGTCTATTTGAGTTTGCTGCCAGACCTTCCAAATTGACTGCCAGATCAACAACATATGCCATAACCGCCAAGGCGTGAGAGTGATCCTAGACCATTTCCTCTATTTAGGCCGACCCCACGCGAATCACTCATCCTAGGCTGTCTTAAGGTACCAGGGTCGCATCCATGGCACATATCGTATATCCAGGGCTGACAGACCTCTAATGGCCCGCATGCTCCTGGACAGCGCCACGAGTAATGTGGATATGCTGCGCACGCAGGACAACCACGCCGCAGATCGATGTGCGTGGTCCGACTAGGCCCAGATTCTGCCTGTTTTAATTTGTTGGAACGTTTGTCCCCAACCGTTTGCGCCTCGACGAGCAATCTGCTCCCCACGGGGCTTTGTAGGTTTAGCTGTACGTCGCTCGCTCACGTTACTGGCCTCTCCTCCACGCACAGCCGCACAACATACCTCGTATTAATCGCCGTCCATCAAGAGAAGGCTACCAGGTGGGCTATGAACGCCTCTTTGCTCTCGAGCAGACGGGCGCTGGCACCACCGCCTGACGAGGGTTACAGCTCGAGGCCTAGCTGGGAGTTGTCAGTTAGGGTTGAGGAGGTCTCCGGAGTCACCTTGAGCAAGCGACCCGAGGCGTTTTACGGGTGCAGTAATAGAGCTGATATTTGTAGGTGAAACGAGGTTCAAAGAAGAATAATTATTCTTGTATATTCTCACTTGTATAGCTTCACAATTCTTTTGAATCAGGTGCAAAGTTTATATGTTATGGCTTTATACACTTTAATTCTTTTTATTTTCTAAAAATGAATAAAACATTTATAGCAGTGCCTGCCGTTTTCAAAAAAAGCAGCTGACGCAGGTCATGTAGCTTTCGAAGACAATCTTGACAGGAGCCTCTAAAACATGTGCCATACTGTTGCATACATCGATGCGTTATGACTTATGGCAGTAATGAAGAAGACCATTGATTTGTCAACAACAGCAAGATGGTTTAAGAATACTCCCTCTAATTGCGAAATGATTAAAGCAGAGGAGCTCATGTATCTGGTTCCACGGGCAAACTGAAGGCGTAAACCAAGCAGCCAGCCTGAAGTGAACTAGCCTGCTTTGAATTTTTTGTATGGTGCACACCTTAAATGATCTGCTTGAAACTCGTGAACTTTGCTGAACTCTGAGCAGGATTTTATTTGCTAAGTGCCAATGGCGTCTGAGAGGTGCGTTCGCCACCATCACTGGTCCAACAGAGGAGGATTGCTTAAGGTTGGGCGGTGCTTGGATCTCTTCCACACGTGCACTGTTCGTTCCTCCGAAATTTATGCCCACCGATGGCGGAGGGCGCAACGCGTCCGATCAGCTCAACCCCCGGCTTTCCCGCCCAAATCGGCGGCGCTTGTTCTACCTCTTTCTTCATCCTGCTCGGTGAGTGCTTGGTTGCGTCTGCCTCACGGACACCATCCTCGCCGGCGAGCATCTCCGGGAACCAGACCGTCTCCAAGAGCAGTGTTCGAGCTGGGCTCTTTCTCCCTGGCCCCGGCATCCACTACTACCTGGGCGTCCGAATGAGGAACATGGTAGAGAATGCCCCATCTTCTGCCTGAGGACAGGGTTGTCGTCACTGACCTGCAGACTGCGTCGCTGGAGATGTTTGGCGGCAGCCTGTACATCAAGTAGATGGGAAAGCAGCCTCCTTGCGGTCACCGCCGGCTGGCAATAGTCTCAGCCGCCGTCGCGGGTCCTCCTCGACAACGGCGATCAGGGGTCAGACCAGGGAACCTCCTGGTGCTGTGGCAGAGCTTTGACTACCCCGGCGACGCGCTGCCTGGCGCGAGGCCCGGCTCGACAGGGACACCGGGAAGAACATATCGTTGATATTCCAGTGGATTTTCACACAACGCAGCTCAGCGTCGACGCGAGCCGGAGGAACGGGTTCGGTGCTCACCACCGACGTACTGACAGCCGTGGTACCTTCCTTGACCGGATGGTGTCCTCTCAGGACGGCAATGGCAGCCTGCTGCTACTGAACCTCCCAGGGAGAGCCCGAACCGCCCCGAGTTCTTGGAGAGTTCCGTCTGGGGCAGGTCAGTTTGCTGCAGTGGTCTAACCGACCCCGCCGCAAACAACAGCACTACCGCGGGCTGGGTCCCTCACTGGATCTTCCCTCGATTGTAAATCCGGCGGGTTCTTCTGCGGCGATTTCGGCGCCTGTTCCAGTGACGGGAAGTGTGGCTGCGTCGACGGATTCGTGCCGTCGTACCCGATCGAGTGGGGACTCGGGTACTTCGTCACCGGCTGCTCGAGGTCTCTGCCGCTGAGCTGCGAGTCCGACGGCCAGACGGAGCACGACGACTCCTTCGCCCCGCTGGACAAGCTGCAAGGGCTTCCTTACAACGCCCGCGACGAGGTGGCCGGGAACGACCAAGAATGCAGAGGCTTGCCGCAGCAAATGCCATTGCGTCGTTTCCTACTCCTACGGCCATGGCTAAAAGCTCCACCACAACCTGTACAATCTGAGCTCGGCTGCTAGGCCTCCGTACACCAAGATCTACCTGTTTGGGCTCCAGACTCAGCAAGAATAAAGGCTTACAAACAAAAGGTTATAACCGTGTTATTGGTCACTGGGTCCATAGCCATTTCTTCTTTGGTAGTGGTACTGTGGCTGCTATGGAGATTCAGGAGGGATTGGTTTGCTTTCACTGAGCTTGAGGCAGAAGGCCCCTTCTCTGGTCTACTTTACCCACAGATCAAGAAAGCCACACGGAATTTCTCCGATAAAATCGGCGAGGGAGGATTCGGAAGTGTCTTCAGGGGAACAATGCCAGGATCAGCTGTCATCGCTGTGAAGAATCTCAAAGTCCTCGGGCAAGCAGAGAAGCAATTCCGAGCAGAAGTACAGACTCTTGGGATGATTCAACACACCAATCTTGTGCGCCTCTTAGGATTCTGCACCCAAGGGACCAGAAGGCTGCTGCTACGAGTGTTATGCCAAATGGTTCTGGCTTCCTCATCTCTTTTCGAAAGAGACTAGTGGTATTGAGTTGGTGGCCCGCTGCCGCATTGCCATTGGTATCGCTAAAGGTTTGGCCTACCTCCACGAGGAATGCAGGGACTGCATCATACACTGCGACATCAAGCCCGAGAACATACTACTGGATGCTGAATTGTCCCCCAAAATTGCCGACTTCGGCATGGCGAAGCTTCTCGGGCGTGACATCGAAGCGGCGCTGACCACTTTCCGTGGAACCATTGGCTACCTCGCACCGGAGTGGGTGTATGGTCATGCTATTACTCACAAGGCAGATGTCTACAGCTTTGGTGTTGTGCTCTTCGAATTGATCTCTGGGAGGAGGACTACTGGGAACACGAGATTTGGAAATCATCGGTACTTCCCCCTTTATGCTGCATATAAAGTGAATGAAGGAGATGTCTTGTGCTTGCTCGATGATCGGCTTGGAGGAGATGGCAATGTAAAGGAGCTGGATGCTACATGTAGGGTTGCTTGCTGGCATGCAGGATGACGAGGTCTGCCAGGTCAATGGGGTGGAAATGTCTGCATGATGGAAGGTGTTACGACATTGATTTGCCTCCGATTCCAACTTCACTAGAAGACAGGTGTTGATGATAGTGGTATATATTCTGAATAAGTGATATGATCTTCTTTGTTGAAGTGGATGCCACATTATGTAGGACCCTATGCTAGAATTGAAAGTTGCATATGTATCTATAGTTGTAATATTTCGAGGCTGTGTTGTATTTGTTCTAACGAGATTTTGAAATGCCAGTTAGGTTTTCCTCGAAATAGGCTTTCTAATTGAAGCATAATATAGCAACCACAAGGCACAAATGCTTGTCAGCCTTAGCTAAAACAAGCCCAAAAGAAAGAAAAAGAAAAAGAAGAGAAAGAATGCTCTATTAAAGGCGATCGACGAAACACTGATGAACCACAATCGCCGCAAGGTTCTTCAAGAACTCCCACCACGCTCTATTCGAAGCGTCAGATACCAAAGCAATACCTTCAAGATGAATGCACGATGATGACGCCGCCGCCCGACAAATCCTAGGGTTTCCCAAGACGTCGAGGTGGGTAGGACCCCGATGCCCTTCAAGAAGGAATGGTGGCACCCGCGGGCGTCACCGCGTCGGTGTCGGCCATCCGACAGAGTTCTCCCCGCCCCTAAGGACCACAAACCCCGGGACGCTTCATCGCGCTCCACCGCCCGCCGCCCATCTTTCAACTTGCACCACCACGATCGTGCCAACCTCACCGTCTCACCGTGCCGAGAACAAACCGACGAAACAAGATGGTGCAACTAGTCGAGAGGGACTAAACAGCAGCCACGCGGGAGGATGGGAACCTCACCGTCGTCATGTAACCGGTCGGACAGCAACATGAGGTATCAGCCTCTCTCGGTCTGGGTCGCGAGCCTGCGTATCGTGAAGCTCCCGTGGGCCGCGATGCAGCTGGGCGCGCCGCCGTCCAGCACCACCCTCAGCTCCGAGCCATCCCGTTACCTGCTGGCGGCACCGAGCCTGTGCCCAGCCCGCCCCCGACCCGGGGCACGTGGCTCCAAAGGTCCCAGACGAGCCGAGAAGCGCCGGCCACCAGCCTCCCGCCCCGCTGCCAAGCGGCCGCGTTGCCGCCGCCACCCCCGCCATCCGTAGATGCGCCACCTGAGAAAGTGCGCCGCCACGTCCCCGTCCACTCGGGGCACCCGCGTCACGAACATGGAGAACCTGCATTCCTTCTCCGAACGTTCGCTGGTATCGGCAGGCGGCTGGCCGCCGGTGACCGCTGCTGGCTTTGCCCACGGCCTGGCGCACGGCAGCGTGGGGATGAGTGGGTGAGCTTGGGGCTAGGGTCTGGTATCGTCTGCAGTCCGTCTCATGTGTGACTGACGTGGGACCTAATCGCTTTGAGAAACTCTATCATGATCGTTTCCAGTTAGGCTTTCCTATCGCCACTTTAAAGTAGCTCACCATTGGTTATGTTAAGCCACATTTTATTTTGCCAAGAGTAAAATAAAATAACGTGAACCCTAATTTGTGTTGTAGAAACTTATCCTTCTTAATTTGGATAAATTGTAACGTGATCATTGTTCATGCCATGCATACCATATCTTGACCTTATTAGGTCTTCTAATCTTGTATTAGTAAGATTTGGAATCCTTGTGTGTTCCAACATTTGCATCTTCATGGATAAGACGAAGGGTTATTTGAGATACAATAAGTTCTTCGAAAGTCCTTCAACCATCTTTACAAAGTAGCATTGTCCCCATCCACCTTTTTTTTGTTTTGCCTCTCTATACTGGTATCCTTATGTTGCGTATTCTTTATCAGCTGTGTGTTAAAATACTTAATTTACCTGCAACAATAAAGAGACACCCTTCCACTACCTAACAGCTTCTGGTTGTTTGTTTGACAAGTGTTGCAAGTCGTAGCACAGCTAGGATTGTTGTTATATCTCATCATCTTTATCAGGGTATGTTGGGAAGCAGCATATGTTTCAGTTTATGAATAATGTTGTTGGACATGACATGGTTCATAAGTTGCTACAACTAAATTTATGTGGGTTAATAACTAAATTCAGAGGCATCGGTGGGAGACACTTTTGTCGACTACTTGTGCAGAAGGAGGAGCGTCCGGTGCCTCAACCCATTTAGCGTAGCGACCACATCCCATGTTGTGGCTTCATCGTTGTTGCGTCAGTGTTTTTCAGAGAAGTACTTCTGTCAGTTTGATCCAGCTCTATCACTCCTCACCAAAAAGTATTTTGTGCCTTAGCAGATTCGTCGCTTCTACAAATGACATCTTGATATCAAGTTTAGTTTAGCTATTTTTCACAACTTATATGTGATCACTATTTTACAAGCATTAGTTTATACTATTATTAGAATTATTTATAAGAAACAAATATCACCTGAGATTTATGAAAAAATCAATCTCATAAGTAAATGTGCATGCATCACTCAAAAAGTTTTTCATATTAATGAAGAAAATTATGACATACATATCCATGTATCATAGAAAATAATTTTCATGAATACTAAAAGTAATGCTCAGGATCACAAAATCAATGGTATTTCAAGAGCACGAGTCAAAATCAGGGTATGAATACACCAATTAATATATATCATTACAAGTACTCCAGTACGTAGTATATGCTGTACAGCTGCCAGATTAAAAAAGGAACGAATGAATGTACGAATGAGCTATGTACAGTACACCAACGATGAAGTGAGCACTACTTCAACGAAGAAATCAAAGAAATGTCTTCTTATGGAATGTCCAAATTAAAATTGGACGAATGAAGAAGAAATGAGCAGTTCGAGTTCAGGGCCTTTCAGGCGCTCATCATGATCTTGAACTCGTCGAAGCTGAGCACGCCATCCCCCATCCAATCAAACCCAGATCATGGTGCGGCATTCGCCGATGCCTGCCTGTTCCCGAGCCTGCCGAGCATCCGCCCGAGGCTCGCCGGCGTGATGCACCCCTCCTCCATCTCGTACATCCCGAACGCCTCCTCAGCCCCTGGTCCCGTCCTCGTCCCTCGGCGTCGCAGTGCATCGCGAGCTTAAGGAACTCGGCCTCGCACAGCATCCTGCTGCCGGGCCGCGTCCGCCGACGCCACCAGCGCCTCGGCCTCCTCCGCAGCTGCAGTTTCTCCCCAGCGTCGCCCGCATGCACACCTGCAGCTCCGCTGCCCGGGAGATCTGTTGCCCGCGTCCGCGTCCAGTCGCGAACACCGTAGTCAGATCGCTCGACGCAACCATTCTCGCCGGATGATCCAGAGGCTCTTAGCTGCTCTTCTTGCTTGTTAACCACTGTCGAGTAGTTGATCCTGCCTGTGCTTACCGCTTCCTCTTCTTGTTCGCTAGTGCACGTTGCTGGCTTGTTGCTGCAAGATCATGTGGCCGCGTTGTATTTATACTCTGGGGCGACACGAATTTTCGAAGCTTCACAGCAAGGGGGGCTCTGGTCGTCGTGGCCATGCCGTGTTACCAGTCAACCATGGAAGCTTTTCTTCGGAAATTCAATGCGAAGTTTTTTTGACTGCTCAATGCGAAGTTAAATAGTTCGCGTGGCGTCCGTGTGGGAGTCTGACTTATGTGACGGCGTCGAGATGGTTAAAGTGGGAAGAGACGGGGAAATCCTGCTGCTGCGTCTCGGGAAGGCCAACGTTTGGAACTTGGATGCTGCTACATGTTCCTGTGTCTGACTGGCATTGTTTCCAGACTCTGGTGGCCCGTGGCCTTGGCTCAGACTCCAGATTCCAGCACGCTCAGGGTGAAGGGCATCCACGCATGCATGTCATTGTCAGGCCGTGATGTCGCTATATATCGTGCCAAATTCTGGCGTTTGTTTTTGTTTCACATACTTGTTCTAGAGTATCGTTTTTTTTGCGAATGTTCTAGAGTATCGTTGACTATCGTGATTTGGTCATTGACACTATCGCAGCTTCTACTATTTTTTGCATGAGTAGGAGAGTACTACTATGCCATGGAAGATATGTCAAAATACGATTATTCGTGTTATGGCAAAAACCATAATGTTCAACGAAATTCAACTTCAATCAAATTCAGGAAATTTATCTTCTAATAAAGAAAGTAAAATTAAAAATTATATACAAAATTAAATGTAAAAGATATGATAGTATATTATATTATTATGGTATTGATAACATCATTCTAATTTTCTAAAACAATAATTATGGTTTTTACTACAATTGGTTAAAGTTGATAAAGTTTGACTGACCAAACCTTATGTATAATAACAACAGAGGGAGTATTTTTTTCATACTAACTAACTATGCAATGGAAATCCTAAAGATAATAAAAATATGATTATTTCTAGTTATGAAAATAAATCAAGATATGTCCATTTATCTTTTTGTGCTTTCGTATGGTATACAACGAACTATATTGATTCACAGTTTTCTTCACTCTACACACTTTATACCATTCTCCATACATAACTATTTTGTCCCTTTTCGAATCTTCAAGTTTGGAACCACCCACCAAACCTTAGTCTTGCATTTTAGAGCTATTGTATAAACAAATTTCCTTTTTTTAACAAAAGAACATGAATGCTCCTGGTGTCACCAATTAGAAACCTGCAAAATTAAACCAAAGTTATAAAATTTAACTACTAAATTAAAATTTATTTTCTTGTTTTTACATGATGTTTTATGATTACTTTAGAAATTTATTTTTTGTTAGTTTTTGTATTTTCCTATTATTAAAAAATAAAAACCATTATGTCGAACCATGTTACTTCGTAATTATATGGTTTTAGAAAATGTAGGGTCTAATATGGACTGTTTAGCACACTTTATGGTTGACTGGCTTGGCATCCTTGTTTATGGTTTGAACTGAACTTATCTTATCACATATGTTTGAGTACCAATGTGAAAATTTGTATTATGAACAATGTTTTCATGATTTTTTAGATAATATTTACACTCATCATTCTGATTTCTTATCTTTATCATCAAGGTGAAAAGGGTATGATTGCAGACTTCTTAGAGAGTCACGTATCTAATCATACAGTTATACATATTATGAAACCTTTATGTCCATTCAACCACGATACAAATGATCAAACCTCTAGTTTTTCAAAATAAATAAAGATCTTAGCTAGAAACAAACCTTATCAACCGAACGAGCTAACCGGTGTCATCTCATCATCATTGTTGCATGTCATAGAGTATCGTTACTATAGTGAATGTTGTCACAAACCCACCGGCGAGCAAGGTTAAGCAACACGAAGAGCCGGGAGGCTTAAGATCGGTCAGTCCGTCGACGTCGTCCCGAATGTTCCGGCACACGTCCTAGCGGTTGCAAGGGCGTGCCACCTGACCTATACCTGTCAGAAGGTGTTGGATTGCTTCGATTAGTTTCCTGCATGGTAGACATAAACATTAAATACGAGCCCGATCGGCTCTCAGGTTGCCCTGTGGATCTCAAAGAGCCGATCGCCCCATGATTCACGTCGGGTTAACGATGACATGGGCTCCGCTTGATCAATATAAAGTTAAACCAATCTACGACAGTTTAGGGTTTTCACCGCATGATCGGAACATCCTACGCGTAGTTGAGCCTAATAGACACGAAAGATAATGGAAAACTAACCCTAAAAGAGGCCTAAAAACCAACATTAAGTCAATTCCCGGAACATCCCTCTTAGGACCAACAAACCATACCTTACGCACTACCGGATCATTCAACCCGTTTGCAAGGCCTAACCATACAGATATTAAACCAATCCTTGAAGAATCAATGAGCAACTATAACGGATTGGATCTACTAAATAACGAACAAGCAAGGTGCTGCCCTTACACCTAGATAGGTATAAGGGCAGCTAGATATCGAGACTGCATAGCTAAGCAAATATGCACAAGAGTGCATCTATGCAAGCCCCAAAACACCTAAGATAAATAGTGCTACCGCCATCAACAACGCTTCAGCACGAGCAACACAAGATAATCTAAACGTGTACGCCTAGATCGCAAGATGATCTAGGCAGCATGATGCTTACCCGGAAGAAACCCTCGAAAGAAGGGGTGGCGATGCGCCTGGTTTGTGTTTGTTGTGAACGTGATTGTCCTCCTTTTCTCGATAACCCTAGATACATATTTATAGTCCAAGGGACTTTCTATTCGGGCGTGCACCTAACCGTGCACGGGTTAAACTCTATCTTTTAATTCTAAACTAAGATGCAATCTACTATTTACAGATACACGGGCAATCTAGCCCAAACTCTTCGTGCAAGGCCGCTTCAAAGTCGCTCCACGTGTATATCTTTCAAGCCCATCTTCACTTACGGCCCATCTCCTGATTGTGCCAAAATCTGGTGATAACACATGCCCCGGTTTTGGCAATGATAATTTCAAAACCACTCTGTTTTTCCTTCGAAGGGTCATGTCGTGGTAGAGCAGAACCGTCGCAGTATTCTTCATCATGATGCCTTGCCTTCTCAACTTCTCTGCACGATTTGACAGTTTTGGCACCATATCCTCGAAAACTGCTTGAGCATTAAATCCCCACTATATCTCCTTTTATTTAACCGCATCCTGCAGTTCCCTTCGCATTAGCACTCCAAAAGCCCTCCTCTGCCACCATGTCTTCTTCTCCTCCGCTTCATCGGGTCTTTCCGTCCTCCCCTCCCCCCGCGAGCCAACGCCGGAGTGGGCCCCGATGGAGGACCACATTCGCCGCGCCCTAGAAGACGGGACGAGGCCACCACGACTTCTCCACTGGTCTGAGGACGACAGTCCTCGACCGACGGGGAGAGTGACCTCCGCTTCCTCGCCGACGGGGAACGGAGGAGGAGAGCGATGACGATCGCTTCTCCTGGGACGACTTCACCTCCTTCGAGGAGGAGGAGGAGGAAGAGGATGAGGAGGACGACACCTCCTCCGACGAGCCGCCGCCAAGCGTCGCCCGCCGAAACCTCAGCGACTTCGACAGCGACGACGACGCCTGACGAGAGGACGAGGACAACGAGGGCTCCCGCGCCGCGCGCAGCGACGACGAGCCCCGGGAGTAGTGCCGACAGGGCGACGACGGCGACGACGAGGGCAGCGACGACCCATAGATAGGATCCTTAGCATAGGATCAGTAGTAGATGGGGCAATGTATCCCCTGGTACTTCCTTTTGAGAGCAATCAACTCTTTATGTAAGAAATCCCATTATCAATGAAGAACTTCCTTTAATTTGATTTTGCCGATTTCCTTTATGCTAATTTAGCCGATTTCCCCTCATACTGACTTTGCCGATTGTCAACTTGGTCAATGCTCAATGAGCCGATGGCAACGCATCAGTCCTTCACGATAAATTGCGAGACAGGTCAATTCAGTTATCCCCTCAAACGGTAACCTGCAACCCTTGCTCAAATTCAGATCCCCAAATTTCCAATCGAACAGGTCCAGCCCGCAGCCGCGAACCCTAGATTTTGGACACGCAAATCCAAACTCCGCAGCGAACCCAATGGCGGAATCATCCAGCGCCAATGCCACGGTCTCTGGCCTGAAGGTAATCCTTAATCGCTCCAAATCACCTGAGCGTAATGTTAGATTTAACGGCAAAACTCCTGAATTAATGCCTTCAGGAGAGCTCTAGGACCGTTGCTGAAACAACTTGATGCTGAAGCTGATACTTCTGCAGAACAGGTACCACTTGCCCACAAATTTCCTTGTGATAGTTTACAGTGATGTTTATAACCCTGCTCTGTTTCTTTGCAGCAACAAGATGGCCCAGAGCCTATCAATGATGATGGCTCCCTCTCCAAATTCCTCCCACCAGCTCCGGTGGTTCTCTTCGCAAGAACTCACCACCTTTCAAAAAGGTTGTGATGCAGAGCCAGCCGATTCCAACAAAATCGGCTCCCAAGAGCAAAGAATCTTCAGGGCCAGCTGCCCCCCGAGCCTCATCGGGCGAGAACAGCAGTGAGAAAGGTGGCTGCCAAGAAAACTTTGAAGGGCAAAAACCCTGTGCCAGCTCAAGAAAGCTTATATGTAAGCTAATCTATACCCCGACTTGTTCCATTCATCCTTCTAGGCTTTAATAGCATGTTAGTTCATTAATCCTGCTCTTGTAGACCTCTACTGAAGATAATACCAGCGAGGAGACGCAGTCCAGCCGACGAGGCTCAAGCTCGGGCACCTCTGAGGACACCACCACGCAAAACCAGCCAGATGTGCCACCATCGGCTTCCAAGAAAAGGTCAGCCCTCAGCTCCCATCAAAACAGGGCAGGGAAGCTTACGCACAAAGAGTCGATGCACCAAGAGGGCTCGGAAGGATCAGCAAACCCCTTCCTCGAACCAAGAAGCTTCAAATGTAATGGCTCTCCAACTCCTCCTAGCTCAATTCTTGTGCTTTGCTGCTCAGATCGGCTCACCATCTTTTTTGCAGACTGATGAAACTTCCAGTGGGGATGTTGATGAAGTTCTGATGCCCTCCACAACTCTGGACGTAACAACCTCTAAAGGTGACATCGACCAAGTCGCCACCTTGGCCAAACCCCAGGCAAAAACGCCACAGCCGATTGCTTCGTCATCGGCTGTTCCCATGGTCCTAGGAGAGGTATGCTCCCTTTGTTGGGCTCGCCCTTACCCTGATCTGCATGCTTATGCTGCTCTGTTGTTTGTCAGGGTTGTGATCTCTCAGGCTTGCTGTCGTTCGACCCTGAATCTATCGAGCCGGCCCCTCCACAGCACGTGATGAACCAAGTCCCAGCGTCATCGCTGCCCACCAACGCCTCAAAGCTCTGCTTTCTTCACCCATTGAGACATTGGTCGAAAACTCCGAGGAGGTGAAGAACATCCTTGAAGAAATCCAGCCCCACGTCCCAATGACGCTGCAGTTGAAGCTCTGGCCAGTCGTGACGTTGTCTGCCTTCAGGTCAAGGGTGCAGTTGGCTCGTCAGAGAATCGACTTACACCACGCCCAGCTCCCGCTGAAAGCCGATATTGCAGACAAATGTCAACGGCTTAACGAGAAAAAGGCAGCTTTGGACGCCAAGACTGACACCTCTGTCAGCACTGCTGAGCTTGAGATCTTACGAAAGGAGCTGAAGGACCTCGAAGAAAAGGTGCGGGTCACCAAAGAGCTCATCTGTGACAAGGAAGCTTCCATTGCTTGCTCCCAAAAGGAAGCAGAACGCCTCAAAGCTGAGCTGAAAACTGACTTGGCAGAGATACATGCCTTGAACAAACAACTGGTGGCCGGCAAGGATGATGATGACGAGGCCGAGATCGCAGATGGATCACTCCGTGGCGCACTCTGGCCTTAGAAACTTTCTTCAGTGAGGCTGTCATCGCCTAAATTCTAAAGTCGATGGCTGTGCATCGGCTTTTTATTCTTAAGTCGATGTCCGATTTTTTTTTATTAGCCGATCGATTTCATGAATCGGCTCCTCCTGGGTACATACTTCGTGGCCTCGTACCTTCTCTGTGTGTATGCCCCCCGAGCCGAATCCTTCAAGTAATTGAAGATATCGGCTTTCAGCCAACTATAAGCTTGCGCACCACTCACCATGCTAAATAGCACAGCGGCTAACACGTGGTGAGAATAATTTTAGCCGATTGCTGGAATCGGCCTCCTTGCAGTTGTATCGCGTAGTAAAGGTCTATACTTTCCTATTCCACTACGTGACATGCTTGATGTGAGATCATTGCTTTTTATTTTGGGCCGATCGCAGGATCGCCTTGCCACGTACGTCCATAGACTCGGATCTTGCCTCTCACGCCAGTGGATAAGACCAGCCTCACCCGTTTTTTGAAGCTTCGATGCGTTCACAGCCGTCCAAATTGATCCCAGAGATCGGCTCTTGGTCGTCTGCATCCCAAATGTTCATGCCAGCCAAAGAGATCTCGATCGAGTCATCTGCACGAACAACCTCCACTTCATCTCCATCCCATTGTATGATGCACCGATGCATTGTGTGAAAACAGGGCTTTCGTGGAGCTCTTTGCGCGGGCGCGCTGCACCCGCGACAAATGGCCTGGCCACGTCGCCCAGAAACCGTGGAGCGGGCAGGGCTTTTTGTCGCGCCCTTTTGTCGCGGGCCGTATCTCGACCCGCGACAAAAGGTGTCTGAGTGCTGGGGCTTCCTGTCGGCACCCCTTTTGTCGCGGGTCGTAATACGGCCCGCGACCAAAGGGCCATGGCTATATATAGACACCCAGCCAGCCCCCACCTTATTTTTTCCTTGGTGGTGAAGGTGGAGGTGTATGCTAGCTCATTTTTTCTACATGTGCACAAGAGGTGTTTGATGGAATGCTTGTAAGAGGGATGCCACTTGATTTTAGTTGATAAGATTTCTCCTCTTTTCGATCCTAAAAGGTTAGCCACTATTTTCTCGTATATATATATATACATAGTCCATACAATACTAATTTTAGAAAGGTGATTGCATCTGATATATATATAATTGTACTTATGATGCAGATGAGTCATCCATGGATGTACGGTAACCGATGTGCTCCCACTTTCAGAGAGGGCGTGAATTCTTTCCTGCTTGTGGCCGAGGCCAACAAGTCGAAGCAAGGTTTTATGTGCTGTCCATGTCTAAAATGTAAGAACGAGAAGGATTACTCTTGCTCAAGAGACATTAAGAGCCACCTGCTTCGGTTTGGATTCATGTCCAGCTATAATGTTTGGACCAAGCACGGAGAAGAAGGGGTTATGATGGAAGACGGCGATGAAGAAGAAGATAATGATGACCAGTACCGATCTATGTTCTCTGAATGCGTTGATACCGCAATGGACGACAATGAAGAAGAAGGAGGTGAAGAACAGGCATCAGATGATCCTGTTGATGATGATCTTCGTCGGGCCATTTCTGATGCAAGAAGAGACTGTGGCACGGATAAGGAGAGGTTGCAGTTCGACAAGATGTTAGAGGACCACCACAAATTGTTGTACCCAGGTTGTGAAGATGGGCATAGAAAGCTGGGTAGCATATTGGAATTGCTGAAATGGAAGGCAGAGGTCGGTGTGACTGACTCGGGATTTGAGAAATTGATGATAATATTAAAGAAGCTGTTTCCAAGAAATAATGAATTGCCCGTCAGTACATATGAAGCAAAGAAGCTTGTCTGCCCTCTAGGATTAGATGTGCAGAAGATACATGCATGCATTAATGATTGTATCCTCTACCGCGGTGAGAAGTACGAGAATTTGAATAAATGTCCGATATGTGGTGCATTGCGGTATAAGATCAGAAAAGATGACCCTGGTGATGTTGAGGGCGAGCCACGCAGGAAGAGGGTTCCTGCGAAGGTGATGTGGTATGCTCCAATAATACCACGGTTGAAACGTTTGTTCAGAAACAAAGAGCATGCCCAGTTGTTGCGATGGCACATGGAAGAACGTAAGAAAGACGCGATGTTGAGGCACCCCGCTGATGGTCGGCAGTGGAGAAACATCGGGAGAGAGTTCCCGGATTTTGCAGGTGAGGCAAGGAACTTATACTTTGGTCTAAGTACAGATGGCATGAATCCTTTTGGGGAGCAGAGCTGCAGTCACAGCACCTGGCCCGTGACTCTATGTATCTACAACCTTCCTCCTTGGTTGTGCATGAAGCGAAAGTTTATTATGATGCCAGTGCTTATCCAAGGCCCAAAGCAACCGGGCAACGACATTGACGTGTACCTAAGGCCATTAGTCGATGAACTTTTGGAGTTGTGGGCCAAACCAGGTGTACGTGTGTGGGATGAGCACACCGAGCAAGAATTTGACCTACGAGCGTTGCTATTCGTAACCATCAATGATTGGCCTGCTCTCAGTAACATTTCAGGACAGACGAACAAAGGATACAATGCATGCACACACTGTTTAGATGAGACTGAAAGTAAATATTTGGAAAAAAGCAGAAAAGTTGTGTACCCGTTCAATCGTCGTTTCCTTCCGCGCAAGCATCCCTTAAGGAAAAAAGGCAAGCATTTCGATGGCGAGGCAGACCGCCGTCCGAAGCCTGTCCCCCGTAGTGGTGCTGATATATTTGACATGGTCAAGGATTTAAATGTTATCTTTGGAAAGGGTCCAGGCAGTCAACCTGTTCCGAAAGACTCCGACGGACACGCGCCCATGTGGAAGAAGAAATCTATATTTTGGGAGCTAGAATATTGGAAAGTCCTGGAAGTCCGCTCTGCAATCGACGTGATGCACCTGACCAAGAATCTTTGTGTGAATATTCTAGGTTTTCTGGGCGTGTATGGGAAGTCAAAAGATACAACAGAAGCACGTGAGGACCAGAAACATCATAAAGGACGAGACGGCAAGCATCCAGGGAAGTTTGAAGGGCCTGCCAGCTACGCTCTTACCAAACAAGAGAAGGAGATCTTTTTTGAAGCCCTATTCAGTATCAAGGTTCCGTCTGGTTTCTCGTCGAATATAAAGGGGATAGTAAATATGAAGGAGAAAAAATTCCAGAACCTGAAGTCCCATGACTGTCACGTGCTTATGACACAATTGCTTCCGGTTGCATTGAGGGGACTTCTATCAGAAAATGTTCGACTAGCCATTGTGAAGATATGTGCATTCCTCAACGCAATTTCTCAGAAGGTAATGGATCCAGAAACTTTGTCAGGATTACAGGAAGATGTGGTCGAATGTCTTGTCAGCTTCGAGTTGTTGTTCCCACCATCCTTCTTCAATATTATGACGCACCTCCTCGTTCACCTAGTTGAAGAGATTAGAATTCTCGGTCCTGTATTTCTACACAATATGTTCCCATTCGAGAGGTTCATGGGAGTCTTAAAGAAATATGTTCATAACCGAGCTAGGCCGGAAGGAAGTATCTCAAAGGGCTATGGAACTGAGGAGGTCATTGAGTTTTGTGTTGACTTTCTTCCTGACCTTAAGCCGATTGGTGTTCCTGAATCTCGGTATGAGGGGAGGCTGACTGGAAAAGGCACACTAGGAAGGAAATCAAGGGTGTGCAGGGACAAGATTTCTTTCAATCAAGCACACTACACAGTTCTATACAATTCCATCTTGGTGGCTCCGTACATCGAGAAACATAAGAATGCTTTACGAGAAATAAACCCGGGCCAGCCCGAGTCCTTGATTACACGTGAACACATGAATACCTTCGGCAGTTGGTTGCAAAGACATCTCATTAATGACCCATCTGCTGTGGAGCAGCTGTACTTGTTGTCTAGGTTACCATCTTCAAACATATGTACATTCCAAGGGTACGAGATAAATGGGAATACATTTTACACGATGGACCAAGATAAAAAGAGCACCAACCAAAACAGCGGTGTCCGCTTCGATGCAAAAGACGAGAATGGGCAGACCACCACATATTATGGATACATAGAGGAGATATGGGAACTTGACTATGGTCCCACTTTTAAGGTCCCTTTGTTTCGGTGCAAATGGGTGAGGCTCAGCGGTATACATATTGACGATAAGTACGGTATGATAACAGTGGATCCCAACAATCTTGCGTACCTGGACGAGCCATTTGTCCTAGCCAGCGAGGTGGCTCAAGTTTTCTACGTGAAGGACATGTCTAGCAAATCAAGAAAAAGAAATCAACAAAAGAATACATCAACCGAGGAGCCAAAGCGCCACATAGTTCTTTCGGGGAAAAGAAACATCGTGGGAGTGGATGAGAAGACAGACATGTCAGAAGATTATAATAAGTTTAAAGAAATTCCGCCCTTCACGGTGAAAATTGACCCAAGCATCTTACTAAATGATGAAGATTCTCCATGGCTACGGCGTAGAAGATCACAACACTAGATGGCGATGTAATAATGTATTCTTCATATATAGTTCCCAAGACAATCTCTACATTTATGTAATAATGAGAACCCTTTCCCCAACACTGTTAGAGGGAAAAAGAAATTTTTCCGAGGAGCAGCTTCCGAAGATGTCGTAGGGCGTGTGCACCAACGACATCTTCGAGAAGCTGCGCCACGGGAGATTTCCCAACCCTTTCCTTCATCCATGGGAATGAAACTGTGCTTGGCTTGTTGATCTGCTTGGCAAGGCGTATTGATGCTCCTTTTATAGGCACGGCACCGCTTCTACTTTGTCTTGTTCCTTCGACAGGGCGTGTGTGCTACATGCTTTATCTCATCGAGCATTGCGTCCACCCACGCATCCTTATCCTGCCGACAGCTTTAGTCCCGGTTGCAACCACCAACCGTGACAAAAGGTTACCGACACATCCTCCATCATGCCGTAGGCCTTGGTCCCGGTTGCACCTCATCACCCGTCCCATGGCTTCCATCGATGTCTAACACCCCGGGAGGCGGAGGCGCTTTGCGCCTCGAACTACCCCTGCCCGCCCGGCTACCGCGTCCCGACCGGCTGGTTGCTGAGCGTCGGAGGCGTACCGGTCCCTCCTATCCCTGTAGGTGTGCCACGCGAGATGGCCATCACAAACCACTACTATTTCGAGCTCACGCCTGAGCAGCGGAGGAATCCCCAGTGGCATCCCGACTACAGCCCGACTTGGGACAGCTTCTTCATCAATCGGCGTGAGAGGGCGGTTGCCAGGTACGAGGAGGACGGCCCGCCTCCTTCGAACTTGAACGAGGCCGGCCGTCGGATGTGGTGGCGCGGCCGGACTCTCCAGAGCGTCATGGCCTATCGTGGCCCCCGCCTGCGCTACCCTCAATCCCAGCCCACGCGTGGTCATCCGCCGAGGTTCGACAACCGCGACCCCGATGCTAGCGACGATGACGTCGGCGACTTTGATGACTACAGTGGCGAATATTATAGGACTAGGCACGACTATGATTGAATGGCTCCAACATTCGAATCTGGCCATGTATCTTATTTTTCAGTTGAGGTCTGTATTTTAATTTCAGTTGAGGTCTGTACTTTAATTTCAGTTCAACCACTTTATTGAACAAAAACAACCGACAACGACTTTATAAACTAAATTTAAACTAATAGAACCGACAACGACTTTATTGAAATTACAATAAAATAGAAATTACTAGTAGTCTCTACTCGCCAGGCCGCCGCCGCGTAAGCGCGCGCCGCCTCCTCCGGCGTGTTGTACGTGCCGAGGGTGAGGCGGAAGCCACCGGCGCGTATCTCGGCGGTGAACCTACCGCTCGGACGCACTCGAACGCCACGGAAACCGGACGCCCCTCGACGACGTGGAGGCATCCCGGAGATGAATGAGCGGAGGCGGTGGTGACGTGTGGTTGCGCCCGCACTCGTCGCTCTATATAGCGCACGCGGGGCATGGCACGTGTAAGCGGTGGCTACACGTCGCACGCCGGCGTCGGCTGGGCGAGGCACGTGGTAGCGGTGGCTACACGTCGCACGCCGGCGTCGGCGGGGCGAGGCACGTGGAAGCGGTGAAACATTTGATATGATGCGAGATGCAAATAGTTATATGCATGTCATATTCATGTTCATTGGATTTTTCTGATCAATTTTCATATATAAAACTTTTGTATTTGAGGTACCATTCAAAAGTTATTGAAATAATAGTTTTATTAAGTTAAAATAGAAAAAAAGGGTGAAGAGGGGGAGATGGTGATCCGTGGCACAACCCATCCAACGGCTCTAGGCCGTTGGATTCAAACGGCCAGAGCCGTTGGATGGGCTGTGCCACGGATCCTCCTACCTTTGTCGCGGGTCGTGCCATGGCCCGCGATAAAAGGCCTATCGCGTGGTGGCACGACCGCGACTTTTATCGCGGGTCGTGCCACCACCCGCGATAAAAGGGGGGCAGGTATATGGTGGGCGCCGCGGGCGGTGCCTCCACCCGCGATACCCGGAGGCCAGCACTTAGCGAATCACGCCGCCAGGCTGCCCGATTTCGCCGCCGCCACCTTCCTTCTCCTCCGCCGCCCGCCACTTCTTCGCCGCCTCTTTCGCCGCCCCGCCTCGTTGCCGCTCGCGCGGCCGCGCTGTCGCGCGCCATCTCTCTCGCGCTGCGGCTTCGGCGCGGCAACTCGCGCTGGGCCCCGCCGTCCGCGCCGCTCCTCCGTCCCGCGCCACCCTCCGCCGTCCCGCGCAGGTAGCCGCCACCTCCGCCGTCCCGCGCGGCCGCCGGTGCCGGCCGGCCATGCCGGCATTTTTTTTTGTTAAGTTTTTTCATTAAGTTTTTTATTAAGTTAGTTAGTTAGTTAGTTTAGTTTAGTTAGTATTAGTATTTAGTTTTAATTAGTATTAGTTAGTTAGTATTAGTATTAGTATTTAGATTAAATTTAGTATTAGTTAGTTAGTTTAAATTTTGTAGTTAGTTAGTTTAAATTTTGTATTAATTCAAATCTTGTAGTTAGTTAGATTAAATTTTGTATTAATTTAAATTTTATATTAGTTTAAATTTTGTATTAGTTAGCTTGTAAACAACCGACGAAACACTCTCGCGAATAACACTCGCCGACACCGCTCGATCTCCCTCTCGCGAACACCTCTCTCTCCCTCTCGCGAAAATCACCGACGCCGCAAGTCCCCTCTTCTCTCCCTCTCGCGAAAACCATCGACGCCGCAACTCCCCTCTTCTCTCCCTCTCGCGAACAACCGACACCGACACCAGCCCTCTCCCTCTCGCAAACACCTCTCTCTCCCCGAAACCACCGACGCCGCAACTCCCCTCTTCTCTCCCTCTCGTGAACAACCGACGCCGACACCGGCCCTCTCCCTCTCACGAACAACCGACGCCGATTAGGGTTAGGGTTAGGTTAGTTTTTGGGTAGCTAGGGTTAGGGTTTGGTTTGGGTTAGAACATGTACTTATCGATTTAATTTTTTGCAGAAACAATGGATCCATTCGAACGGGACTTGGAACAGGAAGACATTTTCGCGAACATAATCCGCGATGGTCATGGAGAAGCCGGCGGCTCCGGTGATCATGGAGAAGCCGGCGGCTACGGTGATCATGGAGAAGCCGGCGGCTCCGGTGATCATGGAGAAGCCGGCGGCTCCGGTGCTGGAGAAGCCGACGGCTCCGGTGATGGAGAAGCCGACGGCTCCGGTGATGACGAGGTATACGATTAGTATAGATGCATTAATGGAATTCTATATGTACATATGTATATAAATTAATTAATTTTTATTCTCTTAGGCCTCCGAAGATAAGTTGGACAAACGAGGCCCGGCAAAGAAGTTGACCAAAAAAGACCACTTCACAATTGAAGCTATATCACCGGAAGGCCAACCTGTGGCACCCTCACTTGTCAGAACGAAATTTAAAAATCAGTGCGGAGTTCTGGTTAGGGATTCTCTCCCGATCACTATTAGAGAATGGAACAAGACCAAGAAGGTGTCCGAAAATCAGGTTGCCGATAGGTACAAAAACACACTTTTTGACGACCTCATGGCACATTTCACTTTGCCAGATCTGGGATCGGAGTCTGAGAATGCTAAGCAGAGGGCGCTAGTGAAGAAATGGGCTCTTAAGAAGATGGGGGAACTTTTCCGGGCGTATAAGAACCGGTTATGGGCAACTTATAAGGCCGAGAAGAAGCCTCCAGTATTCGAGAACTATCTATCGAAGCAGGAGCATAATTGGGAAGAATTTGTGAAGTACAAAGAATCAGAGGAGGCTGTGAACCTGTCGAAGAAAAACCAGAAGAATGCAAGCGAGAAGAAATATCACCATCATACGGGGCGAGGGGGCTACGAAGTAGCCATGCCTAAGTGGGATGCACAAGAGGCTGAGATGGAGCGGAATGGGATCACTCCAGAACCCACGCGAGAAGGATGGGACATTAGGGCTCGAAATTGGTTCCTCGCGCATGGCTGTGAGTATGACATGAAGACAGGGAACATTGTTGAAAGTGACAGCAGGGTTAGGGTACCCAGGGAAAAATGGATTGAAGTGACGGCAGAAATAAAGGCGGGAAAACTAAAAGGACAGCGCCAGCCAGATAATACCGCCGGCATATCTCAGCAGCGAGACAGCAGCGTTGCCGACTCGGAGGTGGCACCGCCTTTGAAGATGATAGATGGCGGTCCTGGCGACCCCATTGATGGAATCAAGGAGCAAACACCTTGTGATCTCCATGACGTGTTCAGGAACGTATCTGTTAAGGTGGCGGTCGGCTTTGTCTTACCTGCATTTGGAGCTGAAGGTGAGCCGGCAACATGGCATGGCAATGAGATTCCAGCTGGCTATGCTCGTGTCGGGGTGGATTCAGTTGTACCGTCGTGGGAGACATTGCAGCTCGATATCCCTGGAGGTGATGGGGGGGTTACACTCCGAGAGGTGCTGGGAGAAATCATTCTCTGGGAAAAGAAGAACATAAAGCTGCCAGGCTGGGTAGCCCCTAGTACCAGTCGTCCCAGGTCACCATCACCTCCTCCAGGTGATCGCAGGCCACCATCACCATCACCTCCTCCAGGTGATCGCAAGCCACCATCACCTCCTCCTACTGATCACATGTCGACACCATCACCCCATGGGTACGACGTCGACCACGACATCCGTAGTCCATCTCCATCTCCAGCGCCGCCGCCTCCGCCCACTAAGACTCGGTATGCACCCGGCCGGAAGCGTTTCAAGAGTCCTACCCGCAAGTTGTCGCCCCTCCCAAGAGTACCAAAGGTTCCTCCCCCCCGTCCTTGGGATCTTACTGTCGAGCAAAATGCGGCCGCTGTTGCGAAACACAACTATGATCATTTCCATAAGCCAAAACCTCCAGCGCCAGAGCCATTCACCGAGAAGCAAATAGCATATGCTACTTCTTTTCTGAACACACCATCGCAATATGACTTGCACGAGAAAAAGGATGACTATACACGCCACCTTGCGAAGGTAATTGATGACAAGGCTAAAAAGAAGAAGGAGGATGACGAGGCTAAGAAGAAGAAGGAGGATGACGAGGCTAAGAAGAAGGAGGATGGCAAGGCTAAGGAGAAGGATAGTGCTAGCACGAGCAAATCATCAGCCGGGAAGAAGACAAGTGCACCCCTCAAGGCGCCCAAGCAAACGACAAAAGGCAAAAAAAGAAAGGAAGTTTCCCAGCTCGGAGAACAGGCCAAACAATCGATCCCAGCACTCAAAGTGTTTGATGTTCCCAAGCTGTACCGGGAACATGGTGAAGGTTTCAATCTGGATGAAGCTGAGGCGCTAGCGGCTTCGATGTCCTGTACCGTGGAGGAATTGCTGAGTGCCGCAGATGTTGCACTACCCTTTGCTGACATAGCTCCTACATTTGTCTACGGGGCCGACTTGGTCAGTAGAGAGCGGCTGGATAAAATGCCAACGCATATGCGGAATTTGCATCAGTGGTACCTTGATGCGTGCAAGGAGAACCAAAAGTACATCGTGGCGAAGATCCCACGTGAATATTACTACCGAAAGGAGGAGATCCATATTGAGATGAATGAACTCTGGCAGTTATTCAATTTAGAAGCCCTCGACAAATCTCTCATGAGCTGCTATTGCTTGTAAGTTGTTAACTACATCTAAATTCATTTTCATTCAGTTCATGTTCGTTTTCATTGCATATACTCATTATATCTTATGTGTTCTCTTATGCAGACTGAAGATCAGTGAATGCAAAAGTAATAATATTATCAATATTGGGTTTGTTGACCCCGATAAAGTACATGTTCAAACGGTAAAGCATAGCGCGTTAGATACGGGGGGAAACCTACTAAGGTTTTTGGGGGAGCAAAATTTCTGTGATTCAATATTGTTTCCTTACAACTACGAGTGAGAGTCTTAATGATCTTTTATGCACATTCAGTTTTGCTTACTCGATGTTAAGTGTAATTCCTGACGTATATACATAAACATGTGCAGCTTCCACTGGATTCTACTAGACATTCAACTTGATAAGGGAATAGTTGAAGTAAGGGACCCAATGAGTAGAGGCCTGGACGGGTTCCGCGACCTGCAGAAGTTGCTCCAAGTGTAATTTCCTTCATCGCCGCGCTATATCTTTCGTGAGATATCAATTAATTATCCACTCATTCAATCATTCTTTTGCCTGGCAGGACTTGGAAAGCTTTCAAGAAAAACATTAAGGGTACCTGGGCAGAGAAGCTAACATTTACTACTGTACCGTGCGCCCAGCAGCCACAAGGGACGAATCTATGTGGATACTACGTTTGCGAGTTCATTCGCATGTTAACCACTGAGAAGCAGAACAATAATAAATTCAACGTAAGCAATAACATTCACAACTTTATTTATTTTCGTCAATATTTCGTTATCACATTGATATAGTCATACTCATCATCTCATTTTCCTATATAGGTCGACTACATGCGGGACACACTCCAACCAAAGGAACACCTACTAGGAATTGCGGAGGAAGTAGCGGGAGTTTTGCTTAGAGAAGTAATAGACAACAACGGCTTGTTTAGTCCTAATAGGCGCTCTCCCTCTCCCCAAGTTTAATTAGTCCCGGTAGTCGTGAGCTCATGTATATATATATGTAAGGGGAATCGACTTTTGTTTCCAATATTTGGTTGATCAATCTATATATAAATGAACGTGTGTACAACTTCTAGTAGCGTATAAATATATGCAACTTTTATTTCGAATAAAAGGGGGCGGTGGCGGCGGGGGCGGGGTGGGGGGGCTGCATCCCTCAAACCCTAAAGCAGCAGGTTTCTGGGAGCGCCACGTCGAGGACCTTTTGCCGCGGGTGGTAATACCGCCCGCGACAAAAGGGTCTGTCCACTGCGCGCCCCGCGTCCGCCACGTGGTCGACCATATGTCGCGGGTGGTAAGTGACCCGCGACAAAAGGTGGACCTTTTATCGCGCCTCCGTTGTCGCGGCTGGGCGCCCGCGACAAAAGGGGCTCACCACCCGCGGCAAAAGGCTCTTCTCCACTAGTGCATTGTGGATGGAATGCAACAATTAGCGTGGATCCAATCCCTTCCTAGCAGGACAGCGTAAGTGCTTTTGCTGTCGACGATGAAGAATGACGTAGGGATGGTCTTTCGGCCGACAGTTAAGTCTACGTTCAGAACACCCTTGGCTTCTGACGCTTGGCCGTTGAAATCGCTTAGTGTGACGTTGGTCTTGATCAGATCTTCATTGGAACGTCCCAAACGTCGTAACATGGAGTACGGCATTATATTGACTGCTGCTCCCGTGTCAACCAGCATCTTGCTGATAGGCTGCCCATTGATATAACCTTTCAAGTATAGGGCTTTCAGATGCCTGTAGCTCTCTCTCGTGACTTCTCAAAGATGACTGGCCGCGGGCCGCAATCGAACTGTGCCACTGACACTTCCTCGTCTCTTGGAGCACAAAACTCTGACGGAAGAATGAACACCATGTTTGTATCAGCCGATGCCTCTGCATCGGCTTTTGTCTGCTTGGGTCGCCACACTTTCTTTGGTGGGCGAGTCTCCATCTCCAATGTTTGCTGAATTTTCACGGCCAGATCGGGCCGTGCTTTCCTCAACGTGCAGGTACTGCGCCTCGGCTTCCTCCAAGTTTCGTAGCCGTTGCACTCTGCGCTTTTGGGAGTGGCTGAGTCCATCAGGGCACCACCTTGGCCGGTGATATCTATCTTCTTCCTCTGACTCCTCGAAGTCTTCATCTTGAGATGACTCAGCTCGTTTGTTCTGAGGTGGGAGAGGTCCTAGACGCTGAACACCGAAACTCATTTGTTCCTTCCTCTTCGTCTACATTCTGGGCAGTTCTCGATTGTAGGCAATCGGCTCATTCCCTGAGTCCCAGCAATGTTTGAAGAAAGGACAGTTCCAATGTCTATCCATGTCCTCTTGCTCTCTTGACCTCCCTCTAGCGTGACGCTCATACCCTTCATTGTTTTCTATCATATCGACGGTATTTTCTTGTCATCTGCATCAGACCGACGATTTCTCTCATCATCTACGTCGTAGCGCCGACGTCGGTCATACTGCTGCTCATACTTGTTAAGGAGGTGTGCGGAGAGTGGTCGTTGATACCGCACGCTTCACCTCTTCTTCTCCAATACCGTCTGTCATCATGCTGGGGCCGGTCGCGTGGATCGGCCTCCGCTTTATCCTTGCCACGGGAGTGGCTGCTCTCTGGCTTATCCTTGCCATGGCGGTCTACAAGTCCTGCCATGTTGATATCAAAAGAGAAGCCTGGCTCGCGTCTTATGCAGTGACTGAGATCCACCATGTTGACGTCAGGAAACGGATGTGTGTCAACTCTCATGGCAAACTGACCGAAGAGTAATCGGCCTTGTTCTATCGCCATTTGAATCTGTCCGCGCAACACTTTGCAGTCGTTGGTGGCATGGGTGAACGTGTGATGCCACTTGCGCAGTATGGCCTACCGTTCATCTCTTGTAACGTGGGGATTTTGTGGCCTTCGGGTAACTTCAGCTGTTTTTCCTTAGGAGCAAATCAAAAATCTGCTCCGTTTTGCTTAAATCAAAGCCAACCCTTTTGCAGGCCCCGGTTGTTTCACCCATTTGCAGGACACGGGTTTTGCCGCGGTTCCATTCAGCCACGGCGATTTCGATCTCCGCAGAATCTCATCTTCTTCCATCTCGATCAGGGCGACGCGCTTGAACTTGTCCTGGTACAAGGTGGCGCTGTTCATACGATGTCAATTTCTGAACCATATGCGCCAGTGAATTGTAGTCTGCTTGGAAAGTCACATCCTTGAGCGGCGCTGAAAGGCTGCTATCGCCAGCTCGATCGTTTCTTCGATAAACGGACCGAATAACATCGGTTCCCGATTTCTGAAACGCTGATGTATTCATACACCGTCTCTCCTTCGCCTTTGCCGAACCTGGTCAGATCGGCAATGCCAGCTTCAGTAGCTTCTGAATGATATTGTATGTGAAACTGCTCTTCCAGCTGCTTCCACGTTCGAACCGAATCTGGTGGCAACGAGGTGTACCACCCAAAGGCCGGACCCGTGAGATTGTGAAAAGAACCTCACACGTAGCTCGTCTGAAGCTGAGACCATGCCCAACTGTGCTAAATATCGGCTCACGTGTTCAATTGAGCTGGACCCTTCTGATCCACTGAATTTTGTGAAGTCAGGAGCCGATACTTAGGCGGTAGTGGAATTAGGTCATACTCGTTGGGATACGACTTGGAATAGCCGATCATTCTCTTCTTTGGCAGGATGCCGAACTGGTCTCTCAAGATTGCAGTATTTTCTGTTTTTACATGATGTTTTATGATTACTTTAGAAATTTATTTTGTTAGTTTTTGTATTTTCCTATTATTAAAAAATAAAAACCATTATGTCGAACCATGTTACTGTAATTATATGGTTTTAGAAAATGTAGGGTCTAATATGGACTGTTTAGCACACTTTATGGTTGACG
This sequence comes from Lolium multiflorum, assembly GCA_030979885.1. NCBI lineage: Eukaryota > Viridiplantae > Streptophyta > Magnoliopsida > Poales > Poaceae > Lolium > Lolium multiflorum. The sequence goes on from CM061749.1 coordinate 338,402,492, forward strand.
GGCTTGGCATCCTTGTTTATGGTTTGAACTGAACTTATCTTATCACATATGTTTGAGTACCAATGTGAAAATTTGTATTATGAACAATGTTTTCATAATTTATTTAGATAATATTTACACTCATCCTTCTGATTTCTTATCTTTATCATCAAGGTGAAAAGGGTATGATTGCACACTCTTAGAGAGTCGTATCTAATCATACAAATATATACACATTATGAAACCTTTTATGTCCATTCAACCACGATACAAATGATCAAACCTCTAGTTTTTCAAAAATAAATAAAGATCTTAGCTAGAAACAAACCTTATCAACCGAACGAGCCGACTCTCGGTGTATCATCTCATCATCATTGTTGCATGTCATAGAGTATCGTTACTATAGTGAATGTGTTGCTGCCAAAACCCACCGGCGAGCAGTGGTTAAGCAACATGAAGAGCCGGAGGCTTCAAGACTGCCGGGGGCCCTCGACGTCGTCCCACAAATGTTCCGCACACGTCCCTAGCGGTTGCAAGGGCGTGCCACCCGACCTATACCTGGTCAGGAAGGTGTTGGATTGCTTCGATTAGTTTCCTGCATGGTAGACACGTAAACATTAAATACGAGCCCGATCGGCTCTCAGGTTGCCCTGTGGATCGGCTCAAAGAGCCGATCGCCCCATGGTTCACGTCGGGTTAACGATGACATGGGGCTCCTGCTTGATCAATATAAAGTTAAACCAATCTACGACAGTTTAGGGTTTTCACCGCATGATCGGAACATCCTACGCGTAGTTGAGCCTAATAGACACGAAAGATAATGGAAAACTAACCCTAAAAGAGGCCTAAAAACCAACATTAAGTCAATTCCCGGAACATCCCTCTTAGGACTAACAAACCATACCTTACGCACTACCGGATCATTCAACCCGTTTGCAAGGCCTAACCATACAGATATTAAACCAATCCTTGAAGAATCAAGGAGCAACTATAACGGATTGGATCTACTAAATAACGAACAAGCAAGGTGCTGCCCTTACACCTAGATAGGTATAAGGGCAGCTAGATATCGAGGGACGGCATAGCTAAGCAAATATGCATAAGAAAAGCATCCATGCAAGCCCCAAAACACCTAAGATAAATAGTGCTACTCGCCATCAACAACGCTTCAGCACGAGCAACACAAGATAACGAATAAACGTGTACTGCCTAGGCGCAATGCGATCTAGGCAGCATGATGCTTACCCGGAAGAAACCTCGAAAGAAGGTGGCGATGCGCCTTGTTTGTGTTTGTTGTGAACGTGATTGTCCTCCTTTCTCGATAACCCTAGATACATATTTATAGTCCAAAGGACTTTCTAATTCGGGCGTGCACCTAACCGTGCACGGGTTAAACTCTATCTTTTAATTCTAAACTAAGATGCAATCTACTATATTTACAGATACACGGGCAATCTAGCCCAAACTCTTCGTGCAAGGCCGCTTCAAAGACGCTCCACGTGTATATCCTTCAAGCCCATCTTCACTACGCCCATCTCCTGATTTGGCCAAAATCTGGTGATAACAGAATGTTATTCTAGAAACATCTTCCAAAATACTTGTTAAGTAAATACTCGCAACTTTGTAGAGAAATGCATCAATAACACATTAATATAAGAAGATGCATGACTTACTTTTGCAATAACATGGTGCTTTTGGATTTTTATACATAGAAAGAAATCCTTTGTAGTACAGGATTTCTTTAAACACCAAAGCCTATATATTTTGAATAAAAAGATATCTGGAAGAAAACACATTTTTCTATAATAGAAAAGAATATATATGTGACTCTAAATACTCTGACATTATGAAAAACATGTAAATTAATATGTAAAAGTTTGAATACATTGTTAATTTTTGTGGTTATAACTAAAATCAATATAGAAGATAATATATCTATGGCTATGCATCAACTAATGCAATGGTCGGAAGTTATATTATTTTCATAAAATAAATAAATGTAGCATGTATATCAAAATACAAACAAATTTAGTGATAAATATCAAAGAGAACTGAGTAAAAATAAAATGATTTTGGCTTCAAATTTTCCTATATTAATATACTCTTCAAAACACCGTATGCTACCAAAACCCATCATGTGACTTTTCCATTATACAAAATTTTGTTGTTATTTCTTGACCTATCATATCTTGTTAATAAAATGGCAAATGATACACAAGTACCCTAGCCTCTAATTTTAAGTCCACATATCAACTGTGAGTGAGACACTGAGCACCAGCGTTCTTCAAGATTTCTTGTACCATGTACTGATCTTTGCTATTTCGTTAACATTAATGTAATCCTATCTTATTGTTTTTCTTGTAACTATTTTGGATATAAGATTCACGCTCTTGACAAACTTTCCTAATCCATTGTACTCTACAATTAAAACGTAAACACATGATGCATTATAAGGTTTGCAAGCTCCGTCTACATTCTTCTTGGATAAAATTCCAATTATCCAAAGTAGATACGTGAGCCGATGATGTAGATTGTAGAGGCAAACATTTTTAACCATCTCATGCATCCTTCTTCTCATCACACCTTTAATTCAAAATGTCTATGGATCAGTGGCGGAGGCGCGCCTTAGCTGTGTAGTCATTTGACTACATAGTTTTTTCGCAATATAAGCTGGAAATATGTAGAAACAAATTAAAAATTTACAAATATGTGCATTTGACTACACAGTTTCAAGCCGACTACACAGGGTTGATATGTTGGCTTCGGCGGCTGCTATGGATGTAGTTAGTTCCTTAACTTTGCGAGTCACGAAAGATTTCATGGCTTCCTAAGGGGTCTCTACCTTTTTGGAAACATTATATGGTCTGAGGTATGCAGATTATGATTCTTTATCCAGCACCAAACTATGTGGACCGGGGTATATATTTTGTGAACATAACGTTGTCATTGTTCATTACATGCAAAATAATTACAGATTCCTTACTGGATAAACCAACATAGAAGAATGTTTTTTTGGATTATTAGAGTACATAAACTGAAGCTACCAGGTAGGTACATGTTTTTCAGAGCTCTGCATTCTAATTTTCTGAAGAGGAGGGCACACTTGGAACTTTGTTGAAGTTGCCGAGACCTCTAAATTTGGAGCTTAAGTATGTAAAAGTTAAACTAGGGGAAGATTGGTACCAAACCTAATAGTTTAGATGCTATAATTCAAGTTGCATGGAGAAATGGACAAACAAACTCCATGGATGTTCGTGTCCATGTGCATCCTTACTGGGCGTCCCATAGGCCCCAACCGGAAAAGCTTATTGCTAGAATTTCATTGGATGTGCATGGTACTTGATTAAGATCTCATTTCCTTCCTTCAGCCATCAAAATTCTTCAACGATGAATTTTTCTACTAGGTAATTTCAAGAGTACCTGCAATACAAATCAATGGTGTTAATACCAATTGCTGGCATGTTAATTGGCAACTCCCTTTTCTATACCTAATAATAAAGAGAGAAGCGTTTCCTTGGTTTGGTCCGTTATGTTTCCTTTGTCCGTTTGTTCCTTCGTCCGTCCTACCTACGTGATAGATACAACGTGGTCGATATGTGCATCAATAAAATTGTGCTCGATCCGGTCAGAGTCCTGTGCCATATGTACGTTTTTTCGATATGCGAGCATAGCCCCGGCCTCTGCATCAATAGATGCACACAACCATGTCTTTTATTAAACAAAGAGTTGAAAGTGTAAACTTATTACAATCATGCAGTATGTAAGGTCGCAACAAGGACCAACCAAACAAAGATGAAAAGTATACAAAAACTATCCATCTTCGATTCTTCTAATATGCCGCCATCCAGTAGCCTGGAAATAACAATCCCGTGCGACCGTCACTAGATGGTTGCATCCAGTAGCCATAATATCCCGCTGCTCCTCCGGAAGAAGGTATGCCCATAGCTGTATCCAATGCGCCGCACGAAGAATAACCTGCAAAAAATTGGTTCCCTTCTGTTTATTAAACACAATGTCATTTCTAGTAGTCCATATCGACCAACAAATTGCAGAAACACCAATGTGAATACGTTCTTTATCTTTCTTATTCACTCCATTCAACCAATTACCGAACATATTTGTAATGTTGGATGGAGGAGGAATGTTGTAGGAAAAGAAAACCATCCTCCAAATTAGTTTTGCAAACGGACAAGAAATAAACAAGTGGTCAATAGTCTCATTCTCATCACAGAAACAACATTTTTGACAACCTGTCCACTTTCTCTTTGTCAAATTATCCTTAGTCAATAGAACCTTATTGTTAAGAAACCACATAAAAATCTTTATTTTAAGGGGTATTTTGATCTTCCAAAGATATTTACGCAGAAATCTAGTATGACCGTTCATAAGATCCAAATACATAGATTTAACTGAAACAAGCCCAACTCTGTTAATTTCCATATGAATTTATCATCTTCATTAGTTAGCTGTACCGACATTAGACGCTCACATAGATGCAGCCACAAAGACCACTTATGTTCATTTAGGGATCTCCTAAAACCAATGTTAATAGGCACTTGACCCAAAACCGTGAAACCAAAACATTTTTCCGTTGGACAATATTGTACAGGGACGGATATTGCTGCGCTAATGACTCCTCACCCAACCATACATCTTCCAGAACCTAGTCTTCGAACCATCCCCTATCTTGAATTTTCTCCGCTTGAAAAAATCAGATTTAACCCGCATTAAACCCTTCCAAAATGGAGAATCAGTAGGTTTCTCCTCAACTTGGGCTAAAGTCTTATTTTAGAGATATTTATTATGTAACAGTTGTTGCCACATTCCCTCCTCTGTTACTAATTTGAAAAGCCATTTGCTTAGCAAACATTTATTTTTCAATTCAAGAACTTCAATACCTAAACCCCCTTGATCCTTCGGTCTACATATTATATTCCAACGAGTCAATCTATATTTCTTCTTGTGTTCATCGGATTGCCAAAAGAAGCGAGATCGATAAAAATCAAGTCTCTTTCTCACTCCTATCGGAATCTCCAAAAAAGATAGCATAAACATAGGTAGACTAGTAAGAACGGAGTTAATAAGGGTAAGGCGATCCCCATACGATAGCATCTTTCCCCTCCAACAACCTAATTTTGCAGCAAATCTATTTTCCACCGGATTCCATTCAGAATTACGAAGCATACGGTGATGAATTGGAATACCAAGATATCTAATAGGCAAAGACCCAGAAGCACACCCAAATATTTCTTTATATTGGTGTTCCATCTCTGATGCTTTACCAAAACAAAATAATTCGCTCTTATGGAAATTTATCTTTAACCCCGATAACTGCTCAAATATGCACAAGATAAGTTTCATATTAACCGCTTTTTCTATGTCATGCTCCATAAAAATAATAGTATCATCCGCATATTGCAAGACCGACACCCCCCTCAACCAAATGAGGGATAAGACTACCCACATGACCGCTTCCTTAGCCCGCATAATCATAATGGCTAACATATCAGCAATGATGTTAAATAAAATAGGGATAACGGGTCTCCTTGCCTCAGACCTTTTTTTGTTTGGAAATTATGACCAATGTCATCATTCACCTTTATCCCAACACTCCCCCTTGTACAAAATCTTTAATGCGATCACACCAAACTGTTAAAACCCTTCATCCGCAACACTTGTTGAAGGAAAGGCCACTTCACCTTGTCATATGCCTTCTCGAAATCAATTTTAAATAGCACCACATCCATCTTTTTACGATGTAATTCATGGATTGTCTCATGCAAAACAACAACCCCTTCCAAAATATGTCTACTGCATAAATGCCGTCGAGTAGGTTTAACTATTTTGTGTGCCACCACCGATACTCTATTAGTGGAAACTTTGGTGAAGAGTGCTTCAGGGAGACCTCCGCGCTGCACCCGACCCCGTCATAAAGTCGATCGAGCAACCCCGAGGGCCTGCGGCACCAGCGATCGAGCATCTAGCCTTCTGCCCGCACCGCTAGGGCCTGCGGCCGCAGCGAGCGTGGCCGGCGCGAGACGGATGATCTGGAGGAGGAAGCGGCCATGGACGGCGGCAGTAGCAGGTGCCCACGACCAATCTTAATCAATAGAAGCAATTCATACGTCAAAAAAAAAAAAACCGCATCGGAGCCGCCAATCTATAATGGAGTAGGACAACAGCACGACTCTTCCGTGACCTTGTGAGGCAGCACAGATGCGCGGCAGATTTCTTTGCCTTTGAAACCGGGAGTCCGCGACGCTCGCCCATATTGACATGGACGTGATCAAGCGCGCGCACGCCGCCCCGGCCCGCAATAACGATGACTCCCATTGTACTCTGCTGGTCTAGCCTCACCGTCACCCCGAGAGCCGCCGCCGCCGTCCAGTCGGAGCGCAAAGTGCTGGCCGTGAAACATGGAGGTGGCGCCATCATGATCCGATGAGTGTGGGCATGCTTAGGTCAAGCTGGAACTCGCGAGCCCGTGGTAAAGGAGCACGGCGGAGGCAACGACAACGATGGTAGCGCAAAGCGCCGATTCATCGTGATCGATCCAGTTTCCTTAACCCGATCAAGGAGTAATCTGCATATGTATGCATCACAAAAGCCGAGAGACTATAGCCTGCAGCGTTCCTGCTCGCACCGCGAGGATGTGTGGCGGCAGCAACTGTTGCCGTCGCGGGATGAGGATGACAGGAAAAAGGAAGCGGCGGTGGACGGCCGCACTGCCGCGGCCAGCAGATAGCCATGAGGATGAGCGCTGGAGAGCACTGTGGGCTGTCGCTGGCCACGTTGCATCGTTGTTGATCGAATTCGTGGAGAGGTTACCTATATCTGTTTCCGCCCAGGTCGAGTATCGCGGAAGATGAAGAGATTGAGAGTAGTAGGACGGCCTGCCCGTCACCCTTGATCCTGCTGCCTGGGCTGATTGCTGCTGATATATCTTCCTCTGCACTCCGCTGCTGTCGTGCTGATCTGTGTCGTACTGTCATTGCAGCTGCGGTGGATATGCCGGAATTGGATGTCATTGTTGGTAGAGAATAGAGATACTCAGGCATCAATTTGTGCACCACGTGAGAGAAATATCATTAGCAAAAGTTTGTAGCTTTAGAAAGCTTTCAATCGTGTCTTTGCTGCTGAGGGTGGATTGCCCTTGATTGCAGTAGATGACAGATGACAATAATGGTAGTTGGATTCAGTACCAATCCTCTGCCTTCGGGGCATAGCTTGATCTAGAATTAATTGGTTCACTTTCTGTAGTACAACTCCACAATCTCAAGCTGAATGATACCACGCTGAACTACAGATTACAAACAGTGAACTTGTGCATGGCTGAATTGCAAATATTGAATAGATCGCTTTCCGGACATACTCTTCCATAGTAGAGTTGCTGAGTGAATTGAGAGGTCAAGTTTATCTGGAACACCCATTCTATAGACTAGAAACCATCAGTACAAATCAGGAGCTGGATATAGACATGTTCCAGGTTTGGTTTTATTCAGCAGTCCTTGGCATATTTTCATTTCAGAAAAGTAAGGCAAGGCGTTGGGTGATGGTACTACGATTGCAGCTTGCTTTTGAATTGTTTGTCAGCTAAAGCAAATATTTTGGAAGCATTACCTCATGTGGTCTTGAAATTATGTGCTCCTCTTTTGGCTCTGGTTGTCTTGATCAAGATCAGGTTTTCGAGTGTACATTAGACAAGTACCCCGCTGAGTACACTGCTGAGTTCACTTAAAGAGGCTCGAGTCCTTGCGTACCACCGTATGCATTGGCTAAAGGTAAATTTCAATGCCCTTGCATGTGTTGAAGCTTTTGTGTTTTTATGCGAGGATGTGAGGATTGAGGAATATGATGGAATCGCCACCGAATCTTATTTGTTATGCGCCAAGAACTATAACATTGTTTTGTCTCAATCATTGTTTCATGCTAGACCATTTGTTTTTTCCTTTGAACATAAATTTTTTTTGTTTACATTTTCCATCAGGCTACTTCTCCACTGTCGACGAGTACTAATGAACATTCCATGTTAGCCCATCATCACTTGAGAGCATCGTCCGCTGTCCACGCTCGTCCATCGCCAGATAGGTCATCCTCCCCATCTATACGTTCATCGCACCATCATGGGAAGTGTGTGCGGCCTAGCCATCGCTCCTCTATGTTGCAGCTGCGGTCATGAACTGACATGTAGTAGGTTTTGTTGATTAAAACTTCAAGACATTGTGCACAACTCTGTAACACAAGTTTAGTGGATCATCCCGCAACGCACGGGCACCTTTGCTATCTTTCAAAAAGGAGCAAAAGCCCCGCCTAAGGACCAATTGGTGCACACATACATTCCTTGTTGCAAAATATAATTAGGTAGAACTAAGGGTTGCACTCAATATTAACTAAGAAGACTATTTTCGACCGCCAAAGCCAAAGCTCTACCTCAAATACCATGCATTGATCCTTCATTGGTTAGAAACCACGAACATATGACACAAGGTGGATCCAAAGCCCAATACCTACCGTGCAGTTAGAAACTCGTCTTCACGTTGAATTTTTGTCTTTCTACACCCTATATGCTTCAAAAAAATTGGTATTTTTAAGTAAAATCATAAAATCTGAATTTTGTGGAAAATCAAAGATAATGTTTGATCAAGAAATGATTTATGTTAACCTCAGGCAAAAAAATTATGACGAACATATCATGAATACTAATTGTATGTAGAGTGTTTCATCTGTGTTTCTTTGGCCCAATTAAGAAATAAGAAAGGTTATTCCATCACGAATCTTTTAAACAAGTACAATACATGATCATCTTTGATTCCAGAAAGGTTTGGAGTTTTTACCTTGCCTGTATAGGGGGGGGGGATTGTTTCTTCGGCAGAGAGGTGTGGCAAAAGTTTTTTTCTCGAAATGGGAGCATCGCCTCAGCCTCGCATCCAAAGGATGCACACAACTTTCTTTATTAAAATATTCGCAAAGCCTTACAAGGGAAATACAAAGATTAACTCAAAGCCACCTTTCCAGCCAACTCGCTATGCCTACAAGAGCGATGAAGGGGTTGACCATGAACATGGCCATTACCCTGACAATACACCAACGCACATCATCTAAAACTGAATGCCTTCCCAAGCCGCCCATTGGCGGGTGAGAAGCACAACCAGTCAAGCGGACCCTGAGCGCACGCCATTACACACGCCACAGAAATCGCTACCGCCGTCTTCCTCGCACCCATCTTCAAGAGGGATCACCGCATTGACCTTGCCAGACCTGCCGTCGATGTCACCATGACGCCAGACAGCTCCACCATCCTGCACGCATCCAGCAGTCCTCGCCCGTCTTCGATACCCCGCAGCTCCACGCCGCTGAGAATCATCGACGACAACGTGGTAGATGAACACCACTCCACCAAAAACCACCTCCATCCAGCCGCTGCTCCAAAAACGATGCCCCAAGAGGTAGCACGACGCAGGAGCGCCGCCATCGTCCGATCCAGCTGGATCTAGGGTTTCCCCCGGAGCAGCACGAGTGAGTTCCGCGGACTGCGACGACGATGCCTTCAAGAAGGAAGCGACGCTTAACGCCGCCATCGCCCGCCAATCTTGACACGGTTTTCACCGACAGCCGCGAGTCCCCAACTCGGCGAGAGCAAACGGAGAGGCCAGCAAAGATGATGCCTTCGCAGGGGAACGACGCCAATAGCCGCCGCCATCATCCGCCAAGAACGAAGTCAAGGCTCGGTGTTCACCGGTGGCCCCTTCGCCGCTAGCTCGTCGTCGACTAGATCTTCATCGCCGGGGTAGAGGGATCTCGTGATCCGCCACCCCAGCAACCAGCCGACCTCCTCCGGCGAAGAAGAAGGCCGCCTCCACCGTCGAACCCAAGGCTGCTGCCCCGGGCGACCTCGTACCGCGGGAGAAGCCCAAGATCATCGCCCCTCACCGGCGAGAGGCGGAGGGAATGGCGCTATCCGCCACCACCAGCCACCACCGGCGTGCCGCCGATGGGAGGCGGGGAGGCCGCAGCACAGGCTGGCCACAATCCCCGTCCATCCATGCGGGAGGCGGGAGGGTCGCCGTCGCCCTCCATCCTCGGCCGACCGCCGAGCGTGAGAAACTCCATGGTCGGCGTCCCCGACGCGTCACGAGGAAGGCCCCGCCGCCGCCACGCCCCGAGGTCTTTGCCCCACGGCGCCGCGGCCGGGCGGGTGGCGGGAGGTTGGGGGTGCGGAGGCTCAACTTTCCTATTTCTCATAATAGGGTTGAGGGTTGGGGGTGCGGGAGGCTTCCATACTTTGGCTCAATGGTGTGGCAAGTGTGGAGATGCTCTCAGAATTAAGTTTGACACACGAAACAGTAACAACATGTTGCACGATTGGTTGTTACCTGAGAGGGCAAATTCAGAGCGAAGGAGAGGAGATGGTTCGATGGCTTCGTCTGCACAGCGGGTGGTCTGGAAGAACCGCAACGCTCAACAACGTTCAACATCAACATACTATAGAACGCCTAGTTGATCTCATTGCCGACGAGTTTTGTAAGCTAAAGGTTGTTCATAGTGTAATGTCCTACTTCTTCCGTGTGCTCGTAGAAGAAAATTCTTGTAATTTTTTGTGTGCCATCTACAAACTAAGGTACGCGTTCGCGTAATTAACCATCGAATGAACGAATGAAGGAATGGAATGAGCTATATATACATGTCTGAACACCCTACATCAATCAAACAAAACTGTAATCCAATCTTCAGGCGCTCATCATGATCTTGAACTCGTCGAAGCTGAGCACGCCGTCCCCGTCCAAATCAAACCTGCAGATCATAGCGCGGCATTCTCCGATGCCTCGGCCGTTCCTGAGCCTGCCGAGCATCCGCCCCAGGCTTGCCGGCGTGATGCACCCTTCCTCCATCTCGTACATCCCAAACGCCTCCTTCAGCCCCCTGGTCCTCTCCTCCTCCGCATCGCAGTGCAGTGCCAGCTTGAGGAACTCCGCCTCGCACAGCAGCCCGTCGCCGTCCGTGTCCACTGATGCCACCAGCTTCTCGGCTTCCTCCGCCGGTATGTCCTCCCCAGCGTCGCCCGCATGCACACGCGGAGCTCCGCCGCGGAGATCCTGCCGTCGGCGTCCCCGTCCAGCGACGCGAACAGCGTCTTAAGCTCGCTCGTCGACGCAACCATTCTCCCGGTGATTCGATCGGGTCTGCGAACTATCTAGAAGCTCTTTGTATAGTGGATCCTGCCTGTGCTTCCTCCTTCGCTCTGTACGTTGTTTGCTGCTGCAGGATCATCGTGTGTGTGCGTGATTTATATATTCTGGTGCGACGCGATTTTTCGAAGCTTCAAGGCCAGGCGGGAAAGATACCGGCCGGAGGCTGTGTCGCCGTGGACTGTCTTGGGTTGGAAACTTGAGCAAGAAAGCAGGGGCGCGGCGATTTCTATGTAGTAGTCGAGTCAACCATTACAGTTTTTCTTCAGAAAATGAATGCGAAGTTGAAGCTTTTCCCGCGCGTAGCGTCCGTGTGAGAGACGTGAGTACGACTTGACGGTGTCGAAATGGTTCATTCCAGTTAGTTGGAAGCTGCTTCGTTAGGGCCGGAAACTTCGGTGGCCGTGTGTTCCATACTTCCACCGGCATCGACGCATATACGCATGCATGCAGTACGCGTGTAGTCGGCTCGTTGCTATATCGTGAGGTTTTGTTCCAGAAATTGATTCTAGTGTATCTCGTGTTCGACGGAATGTTCAATTCGGATCAAAGGTGTATATCAACCCGTTATGTAAAAATATATTTTAAAATATACAAAAAATTTGCATGTGCATCTAGACATTCTATGTTCATACACAAAATTTCAGAAAAAATAACATTATTCTTTTCCCATGCAAAAAAGGCAAATTTGATATCTACCATGACTATTCATGTAACTTTTTTTTATGTTTTTTACACATGTCACATAAATGTTCTTTTTCCTCGAAAACTTCTACATGTATGCAGGAAATTTTACTTCATTTTTTTTAAAAAAGATTAATGTTTTTTTCATAATATTGTCATATGTACATATGATCCAAAACACCACCTCCTTGCTTGACTATCATTCATCGTGTTTACTTTCTTTTAATGCAGTTTTTAACAAACTTTTTTAGTGTTGTGACACAGTGAGTGGCAAAATTTCTCGAAAACCAGTGGCGGAGCCAGTGGGTGTAAGGGCACCCCGCCTAAGATTTGGCCCAACCCATTATAAAAAAAGAATAAATACAAAAGGGCCCAGCCCAATTTAGGCCTGCCCCACGTACCCTAGCAAATTTGGTTGGATCCTATTCCCTCTTATCTGTAGTAGGTATGGTGGTTTTAATTTAAATTTGACAAAAGTAAAATAAAATCAAAACACTTGCTATATATTGGAGGGAGTACCATTATTTATGTTATGTGCAATAGATAAATCCAAAGTTTTTGTTTTTCCGCTTTGAAACATAGAAGAGTATTATTCTGCAGATTGATGGGTTTCCTTGGACTCGTTGTGTGTAGTATTCTCCCCTCATGTGAATCATTTCAACTTTTTTGGAATCTAGAGGTAAGCCACCCTCCAAATATTAAGCTGGCAACTTTATGTCGTTTTGCAGCTACAAAGTTTATTTGTTAACAAAAGAACATGAACGCTGGAAATGTGTTCAATTCGAAATATGCAAAACAAAGACAAAAATCATGTAAAAAGGAAATCAGAATGTGTTTACTTTTGCTTTTACATGAATCAAACTATTGTACTCCTACCACTTACTTAATTTTCTACATTATAAATCCCTAACATACTCTACATTTGGTGATTTTTCCCCTATGTCGAAATGCAAAGCCATTATCTCGGAAAGTAATTAAATGGTTTCAGAAAATGTAGGTTCTTATATTGAATTTTTTAGGATCCAAACTGACTTGGCGTCATTTTTTATGGTTTGAGCTGAAATTTTCACTACAAAAATGTGAATATATTTATTGTGAAAATATATCATGAAAATTAGGATGATACTATTTTCACTTATTGTTTCATTTTTTATTTAATGCTAATGAGTTTGAATGTGCACTTCTTCAGAAGTCATGTATTTAGGAATGGAGGTATAAACATATCGAGTCTTTCATGTACGTTTAATCATGATGCATATAATCAAATTTCTACATTCTAAAAATAAATAAAGGACAAAGTTGCTGTTCCCACACCAAGCATACACATAATATACAACTCTTCTCAACAAATCTTAGCTAGACATATGCATCATTCACTATACCAGCCACAAGCTAGGCGGCGCTTATGCCATCGTCATCATTCTTGTTCTTGCATATCATGTTGTTTCCCTGGCTATGGTTCAAGGTTACTATTTAGTATTATCTTCTAGAAACATCTTTCAAATTACTCATTAAATTCATACACGGAAAATGCTCAACCAACTTCATAGATATATGTATAAACGCACAAACCGCATAGTTAGGGTGGAACTTACTTGTTGGAGTAATCTGATACTTTGTTTCAGATATGTAGAGATAAATTCATTGTCAAAGAGGATTTCTATATACATCCTAGACTACATCTTACAAGTAAAATTGTTTCCAAAGACAAAACACAGTGTTTCCTTTGGAAGAGAATTTATTTGTGGTGATACATAGTAGAACAGATGGAAAATATGTTACTTAATATGGAAAAGAATGATTTTTGTATACTATATCTAAGATGTATGACAAAACATGAGATATATTCAATGATAAAGATATGTGATGACTAAGTAAAAAAGTTTTATACATATGTGTGGAAAGGGTATTCTTCACTTGATATGGGTCCACAAACTAGTTAGGCTGGAGATAAACTCAACTTTTGCTAATTGATTCACAATGACCATGAACACCTTCATGCAAAAAGCCGATCTCGGCTTCAATTCCCTTCCTCACAAATTCCTGCTTGACGTGAAGCCTATGGTTGAATTCCATGGAGGTTATCATTGCCTCGAAGTTCTCTACAACTATGCCTTAGCAGAGGGAGGCCTTAGTGTAGAAACGTTCAACGACATAGATCTTGCATTGCAATCGTGATTGAATGACATGTACTCATAACGGGCTCACCCAATCAACAACCTTTATCCATTAGTGGTGGATCCACCTAAATGTGGCTTAGGCCATTGTTACCCTCCAAAATCCCCCGACGGGCGTTGGTTAAGCAACACGAAGAGCGGGAAGCTCCTGGGCCGCTTAGTGGATCCCTGGCACCTCGCGTCGTCCCGCAAATCTTCCAAACGTCCTGGCGGTTGCTAGGGCGTGCCACCTGACCTAGACCCGATCAGGAAGGTGTTAGTGCTTCAATTGTTCCTGCATGGTAGACACGTAAACATTAAATACGAGCCTGTAATATCCCAGGTTTAGAGGCAATAAAATGAGAGAACACCAAAGTGTGCATTGCATTCATGCATAGAAAATCCGGGGAATTTTCGCGCTTCAAATAAAACTTACCACAGTAACTGAAGTTTCACTTGACTTGCTGGAATTGAAGTAGATCATCAAGTCAAGCGCTATAAACTTCACTGTGATCTTTACTAAAACCCTGTTTTGGGTAGAGAGGATTTGATCTATGAGCTAGATCAAATGGAATTAGCTTTACAACAAACAACACCTTAAGTAAGGGTCAACTACAAGATTCTATAAAAGATCTCAACATGACATTCCTTACAACAACACATGAATAATTAAGAAACTATTCTTTACTTATCTTTTCCATGTCTTTTACTAAATAAATGTTTCTACCATGATTCTCATGGTGTATCTTCAACTAATTTTGTGTGTAATATAATTCAATTCTAAACTTATTAATAAATAAGGTAAATCATAGGGTCTAAAGTGCATAAAGGCCACACATTCTTATTTAAATCATAACTTATTAAATATATGGAATATCATAAAACTGAATCCATTTACATTACAAGTTATAGTTCAAACTATTTGAATAAAACTACTCATGAGTATTTTGAAACTCATATGATCATGCCTTGGTGCAATCAAACACCAACTATTCAAAATTGAGGAATAACCTTCAACCTTGACTTTTTGACCAATATTATAATGTAAATCCAATCAAATATGATATAGTGACTCATCCATAATAATAAAACTATCCACAAGATATTTAGTAACAAATGCCACTTGGCTATCCAAAGATAAATCATATGAGAAGATAATGATCATGCCACATGGGATGAAAATATCTACATGACTTGCTTTCCAAGCTATGCCACCTCATGCTCAAAGGATTGCTATGGATGAGGGCATGACACCCAAGCACCTTACTCATCAAACCAACACAAGAGTCACCACCTATGTGTCATGATACTAGAGCTTGCCCAAGCCTATAAATAGAGCCACACCCTTCATCCATTTGATCATCTTGTAGCATGATACATGAAAACCAACACATAGAGCCACTCCATGCATTAGTTAGGATCAAGATGAAGAAGCTAGGAGGTGGAGGCATGCCACAAGATGCAGGTTTATCAGATTTCCAGAAGAACAAGCTACATAAGATACCAAGGTAGAATTCCTAGGCAAACCATATATTTATAGGATCATATCATCATCTCTTGAGTAGAACCTTAGGATTTTCCAAGACATTTAGAAGTAAGAGTGGTTATAGATGCTAACTATATATATCCATGTCCATCCTAGAGAATATTAGAGTAGTATTAAATCCTACTTGTTCAAACCAACCTTTAATCTTGGAGGTGAGAGCCATGTTCTATTAGTGAAACATAACCAAAGCTTATGCCCATATCCTAATTCTAGTTGTGTATCACTTGGGTGATCACCACTAAAACCCTAAACCACATTGGAATTCCAATCCATGGATTACTTTGGATCATAAATAGAACCCTGCCATACCTCATGCCTATTTATATTTCAATTCAATGAAGCTTATGCAAAACCCTAAACCATTTCATATGGGATCCACTCCACATAAAATATTAAGCTCTAACTTGTGTATCATGGATCACAAGTATAAACTAAGCCATATATACTTTAGGACTAAATGCCATTTGGTGAGTAGAGTGAAACCAATATTCAATTCTATTTTGCCTTCCAAGGAATTTGTTTAGTGTACCAAATAAAGTAGTATGTTATAAAATAGAATCACCTTAGCAAATGAATTGAATTTAATGAGCATAGGATTTATCTTAATTGAGTTAAACTAAAATTTGTGATTCCAGATTAGTAATCATAGAGATTATCCAAAACATCTTCTTAAACCCTAAGAAACTATCATCCACATAAAATCATAAACCAATTCCATTCTCTTTACTATTTGTTAAACCCTAGCCATAAATAACTTATGTGTGAGTAATCACTATGGTAAAGCACTAGAAAAATAGAATATGTTCACTATGCACATGATCTAAATTTCAAATAATTTAAAACAGATTTGATTCTTAAATTAAAAAGCAATTTAAATGAACCCTAAAATTATAACTACTTTGAATTTGGAAGTGTGTCTCATAAGAACACAAAATAAATCAATTATAAAATGGTTGTTTATAAACAAAACAATACAGTAGGTACCATTATCAAATTGTTTTGATATTCAAATATTTTATAACCTGCAAGACAAAACATAATTAAAATTTGGATTCAAAGAGTAAATTCAAAACAGAAAATAAAAACAGAAAATAGAAAAGAAGAGAAGAAGCTTACCTAGCCGTGCAGCCCAGCAGCAGCCCAGGACCAGCACCACCTACGAGGCCCAGCTTCAGCCCAGCCCACGGCCTCGCACCGATTCGTCGCTGGCATCAAACAAGACGAGGGCGTCGTCTTCCCCGGCGTCGACAGCGCAGAGAAGAGCTCGGCCACCTCACCGTTGGCGATAAGGATCACCCCGGACGCGGCAGAAGGTTCCAGAACTCCTCTCTATACTCCTCGCGTCCGAGTCTATCCGTAGACGTCAAGATTCGCGCCCGTATGCAACTCCCCGTCGCCATTGCATCTCGGCCAGTACCGCCGGCGAGCCGATGAACCAGACCACCTCGAGCACTATAAAACCACCAGGAGCTCCGCACTGAAACCCTAGCACCTCACCGCCCATCCAGATCTTCCCTATATCTCTTTCTATCTCTCAATTCCATCTGCGCCAGTTCACCGGAGTCGAGGAAGAACACGGTGGTACAGGCCACCCCAGCCTCAGGCGCGTGATCGAGGAGAAGCGCCTGGCGCCGTAGATCATCTGGGAGGAAGGAATCGTCCTGGATCTTCCTCAAGCCGACGAATTTCGCCGATCCCTTTTGCAGTACCTCGCCGGTAAAGGCGAAATTAAGCTCGTCTCCGACAGCCATCAACATCGCCGACCACACCATCATGTTCAGGGTGAGTTTGCGCGCCGGTAGAGCATACTTTCGTTTCCTGGAATCATCTATAGCTTGCGATTTGATTCTCGCCGGAGAGCACCGCCGCGGGACATGGTCGCCGGCGTAGCTCCGGTGATCCCTCGCCAAACCAATACCACCATCGTGTTCGGTAGATCCAGGGGAGTCGATTAGTACTACCCGTGCATCTCGGGGAGCCTAAAATCGGCGCTCCGTCGCGCTCTGACTCGCCGGCGTCAAGCCGCCGGTGAGGTCGACGTGGCGTGGGACCCGATGTTTGACTCGGTCAACTGCCAACGAGGCAGGTGACCTGGCACAGGACCCACCTGTCTGTCTCTGTGTGTAATCGAATCGGTACATTTAGTATTTTTGTTTAAATTCAAATTCCAGTAAATAATTAAAACTTTGCAAAATTATATGAAATCCATTTCAACTCAGAAAAATATAAATAATATATCAAAATGCTCACAAAAATAAACTCTATACAAATAAAATACAAAATAAAAATATGTGTCAAAATAAAAATTCACTTATTTTTAATTTTATTAATTATGCCTTTTTATTTGTTTTAAATCCAATTTGAATTCAATAATTAGTAAAGTTTCAAAATAAAATATTAGCTAATCAGTAAATAAGTAAAATGTTAAGATTAATTTTCTTTATCATATTCTTATCAATTAAAATATTAGTGGTAATTCATAAACCCTAATTTGCAAATCACCATTTACCATTTTCTTTAAATAAAATAAAGCAAGAAAATACTAAAGGCTAATATTATTTTGGTAGTTCAAAACTTGTTTACTTAAACATCTTTAGTTAACTAAGTTAATTATTTTAAAACCTAATAACCCTTGTTAAACCTTAGCTTTTAATTAAACCTAAATAGGAGTTACCCTAATTATTAATTCTTGTGAAAATTAATAAAATGCTAAAACCTTATTAATTTTGTTTCAAAGTAATTAATCACATTAATTCTAGTACTAATTATTACTTTAAGAATTGTATCATAATTAGAAACCCTAGTTCTAATATAAGTAAGACCTTGAACCCATTATTTTATGTGCTCATCCTTAATAGTTGCAATCCTAAAACCCTAGGGGTTTAGCCCATGTGATCATACCCACTCACTTTACATGTAGAACTTTGATAAGCAACCAATGAATGTATGCTCATGATCCACTAAGACAAAACCAATTCACATGAGACCCTCATTTCATGTTTTTATTTTTGATTAATACTTGTATGATCCATTAGTGCCACTTAGGAACAAACCCTAGCTTGCTAACCACATATTAGCACCATTGATCACCACTCCTATATACCACACCATTAAGATCAACCTAAACCATCAAACCCTAGTAGAACCCTAATGATAAACCCTAGTACCAACCTTGTGTAGCAATTCACATCATATGCTCCTATTCAACTAAACCCTACTTAGAAAGTAATAAACCATCTAGTTTAGAAGCCATTAGAGATTCCTTAGTCAAGAACATGAGAAGCTATAGTAAACCCTAACTCATAGCATCACCTTGACCATCATTCTTTGATATAATACCTATGCTCAACCTTAGTAACAAATCTACCCATACTTGTTGTATATAGATCCATCCAACTTAAGAACCTAACTAGTCCCTAATAATGAACTAAATGAAACCAATAGTAAACCCTAGAAACCATAGCTCCCATTTGAAGTAATTCTTATACTTATTAACCTGTTCTTCAAAGGTTATTCTTTTGAAGTACAAGTGTCAATCCAACCATAGAAACCCTAGTTCTTATTTATACTTATTACTTCTTAATTAACATATTCTTCAAAAGTTATTCTTTTGAAGTATAATTTAAGTAATCATCAACCATGTCTTGTAGAACCTAAAAATTGACAACTGTTCTTTACATTCTATTCCACTACTATCCTTTGTGTATATGATTGTTTGATGCATTATATCACTTGTTTATACTATAATGTCACCAACCCTAATAAGAACCTTGTTTGAGAACCATCCTAAAGGTGCAACAAACCCTAAAGAAATCTTTACAACTCATACATCCTAAATCATCGAGGTTAGGTTACGCTCGGGACGATTGCATCTCATACTATGCATTATAGCATCTTTGCCAGTTCTTTAAACATTGTCCTTACCAGACAATGATGGTATTTCAGAATTTGGAGTTCTCACGTATCAAAGCTTTTGCCTGCATAATCTTGCAGTCAAGAAAGGCAAGTTCATCGCTTGCTCATGTCATTTGATTATTTTTATCAAATTATATGCAAAGTACTATACTTATCACTCTTGCATTGAAAAGCAAAGTATTATTTTACAATTATGAATATGACTATGTGGTGGGCAATGGAACCATGGTATGTGTTGATATGGTGGAGGTTCCATTGCACGGGTACTATTCATCTAGGACTAAGTACCAATGCCGTCCAGTGATTCTAGCGCCGTACAAATCGCGTTAACCATAAGATCTATAATGGCTCTGGGGAAGTCAGCTGTATCTTTTCCCTCCTGCACGCCAACGGACTTGATAGAGCCTGGCGGGGTGCTGGAGGCACTGCCGTAGGTTGGGATAGCCTTTAAAATCCCCATCCGGACGTTTGGATGAGAGGCTCTACCGTCTATGAAGGATTGTCCGACGTACACCGTGGGTAAAGCCGTATGATCGGGAGATGTCTACCGGGGGTGTACGGATGGACAAAAGGGTGGGTTTGCAGGGTCGCGGAGAAGGCGGTGTGGGCTTGGTTCTTATACCTGACCTCACACCAAAGGAAGTGTGAACGAGCAAGCTACTCGGTTGGCAACAAGGTTAAGTTCTCTTATGGGAAAAGTAACGCACCTCTGCAGAGGGTATCAAGAATTGTGACTGTCACTCCCTGTTCCGGGAAGGGAACTGCGAACGCGGCAGGAAAGGAACTCCATGAAGTTCTAGTCAACCTGTGAAGACTGACGGGCATAGTTTTCAGAATAAAATAAACCTTTTGAAGAAATGTTTATGAAAACTTGCATTTGCCTATGACTTTCTGGTCTGTGGCTGTAGCTAGTGCATGATACACCTATTCCCTAATATGAACTTGCTGAGTACGCTCGTACTCATCCCACTCTTAAATCCCCTGCTTAGCTATGGAGGCACCGAAGGAGAATCTACCGTGGAACTCGAAGACAAAGGAGTCAACTGCAACAAGATGAAGAATCCAAGCAAAGAAGTCAATGGAGTCAACTTCTGCATCAGCTGAAGTGGAAACTTAGACTAGTAATAGAAGGGAACATTTCCCTAATCTTAGCACCTAAGTAGCTAGAATTCTATAGCAAGCCTAGTATCTCTGGAGATAGTGTTAGCAATAAGTTAGATTACGAGTCGTTCTTCTGGAGCTTTATTTGAAGTTTTACCTCACTGTAAAGTAGGAGGCTGTGTTGATCTTCTGTAAACAGCTTGTGTATCCTTCTATAGACATACCTTGGACTCGCATATGTTTCTGTTGTACCACTCTGAGGGATGTAATATGAGTGGAACGGTGTTTCACTTGTGTTATGTCAACGACTTGTGTACTACACCATGCAGTGGTACGCTGGGTCACCACAGTTGGTATCAGAGCAAATGCTTTGACCCTAGGATTAAAACCCTTTAAAGGAGACCTATAGGTTTGGTAGTGTCTATAGGAAGTTGTTAGCTAAGACAACTATGCTAAACCAACTATTCTTTTGACTTGAGATGGGTATTCACTTGAGAATAATCCTGACACACTTGAGTCAATCTTTCTTATCTGTGTTTCTTAAGTAGAGTTAGTTAGTTATCTTCCTTCATACCCAAATAACTAGAACACCATTGGAGCTTAAGATAATGGGTGGTAGTAGATCACAGTTGGTATACAATACATGGTAGTCCAAAGAGAGGATACAACCATAAGGAAGATATCCTATTGGAAGAAGTATACCAATGTTTGTTATGGTTAAGTAAAAGTCATTTAAAATGTCAAATGACTGATGTTAAGTAATGTAGATAAGTAATATGAGGTAGTATATACCTATGATGAGTCAATCATAGGAGGTAAGGAAGAGTGATAGGAGTTATACAAGTCTACTTTTCATGGTAGAGTTGGTAATCATATATGATTCACTTGAGAGTCATGATGTGATGGAGTAGAACATCATAAGTATGATAACAGAAGTATGATAAGGAGTAGGATTTAAGGAATAGTTCGAAAACTTAGGCCTTAAAATCATGTTAACTATGTCAAGTATGCTAGAACCATAGTCCTTAGTTTAAAGAAGGCTTATTTAGAGCATATCACATAGAGAAATCCTAGAGTTATAGGTGGTATATTCTAAACAATCATGTGTTTAGAGTAGACATGTTAGAACTAATTGTATTATAGGAAGTAGTCCTCAATAGCACATATATATGGTATACTATTTTGTTAGTACTTCCAAAGAAAACTAGGTTAACTTCAACTATCCCAAGCCATTTTGTTTCAAGTTTGTCTCATTGCAAATGTGCAATTAAGATAAATGTTGAGACAAATAGTAGAAATTCACGTATTCGTGCTAAGTATCACAACCTAAACCTATCTTATGTGGTGTTATATACTACACATCTGAGCCTGATGTTTAGGGATGTCTTACCCAACTATTATATTCAGGCATATAAAGATGTGTATTATAAGCACAAAGCTGGATCTTCTTGGATTTTATTGGATTTTCATTGTTTGACTAGATCCATACATGAAGTTTGACTTTGATATGCAAATGCATGTTGCAATATCAAGCTCTTACTTGATGTTATAGGTCTAGAGGGTAAAGGTATTCGTGTGAGGAAGTGACGAACTCTGAAGATTTTGAAGACAAGATGAAGGTTCACTAGAAGAAGGAAGTAAAGTTGTGGGAAGCCACCACAATACTCTGAAGGAAGGACCAATCCAAACTCATTTCTATCCTTAATCAAGGAGTACTTCAACATGGAAGTACCATGAAAGTGAGAAAATAGTGAATATGGAGCAGTAGAAGTGGAGCCATATTCATTATGAAAGAAGGGAATGCAAGTGAAGTCACTTACAATACTATTTTCATAGTGTCAACAAGTGGTTATCTTGCAAAACAAACCTTAGAAGAAGGAAAATAGACAAGTGAAGTCGCAGCTGGTATCATCAGACCGCAGCTGATATAGGATAATCATGAAGAGAAAGTATGTGAAGTGAGGTATATCTTAACTAAAACTATAAAAGTAGCCACAACTGGTAGGTAGATGTGGACTAGAACCATAACATAGCCACAACTGGTATCCAATAAGCCACATCTTGTGTTAGATAGTCTGCAGCTGGTAACAAATAGTCCACAGCTTAATCGTTCTTTCACTCTAAAGGAAAGAGGGATTCCGTAGCTGGTATTCCGTAGCTAATAAATATTTAGTCGGAGGATTCACATCGGATACCCACAACTGTGTGGATACACCGCAAAGAATTCTTCGTGAGACTTTAGAAAGGTACAAAATATAAACCAGACTTAAACCAATCTTCTACCTTGGAGTTTAATGATTAGAAGAAAAGGAGTTTGAAGATCATTAGTAAACTCCAAGGGGGAGAGGAAGATTGAAGGAGAAGTATTAAGATATGATTTGGAGTATGAAAGACGAAGAAGAAGGTCTGAACTGAGAGGAAGTCCGATCCTATTTTCATAAGATTGGTGGAAGTATCCATATAATAGTACTCTCAGGAGGTTGTCAGACCAGAAGCCGAGGTTCATATCTCGAGGAAGTAAGGGTTATACCTTAACTTGAGTGGGTAATTGATAATTACTCAGAAGCAGAAGAGCTCAAGTAAGTCTAAGCTAATGAAGTTGGATGAAGAAGATGTCGGAGGACAATCAAAGTCTAAGAAAACAAAAGACCGAAGGGTTTGACCATACCAAAACATAAGCCTATTAGAAAGATTCCTTTCATGGAACCTAAAGAAACCAAAAGGAAGATAACTAGTATGAACTAGAAGCCATGATTGGATGGACTAAATGAGTCTAATCCATTCGTAGGACTAAACAACCAGGACCATGCCTATTATAAATACCTTACGAAGTACCATTACATTCGTTATGGTAGTAAGGGAAAAACAATACCTTACTTTAAACCAATCCTTTAGACTTAAGGTTTGGGCACCGCAGCTGGATTACCGCAGCTGGTAGAACCAAGCTTTGAGTACCCAAATAGGAAGATGTCACCACAACCATTAGTAAAGTCCATTAGCATAAGAAGATGTCCTAATCCAAGAATCTTTGGAGAGTAAGCCTATAAGCTTAGAGTGTTGGAAGAAATCATAGAATTGAAGAAAGTATCAGTGCCAGACATCAGAAGACTTCATGAAGGATCGAGACAAGGGATATATTCAATTATATCTAATGAGATCACTAGGGAGTTTGAAAGGATTGTGATCTGTTCAAGTCCGTTCCACATTCCGAAACGTGAGAGCGTTCGAACTTCGGGACGAAGTTCAGTTTAAGGGGGAGAGGCTGTAATATCCCAGGTTTAGAGGCACACTACAAGAAAAGTTCTGATAGACAACGTCTCAAAATCGTCCGCTAAGGGGTATTTTTCGTCGCCTATGGGCCTAACCCGACGATATGGGTTCTGTTGTGGAAACTGCGTCAGGCAAAGTCCAACGACGATTTTTTCGGTCCGTCGCGCTTGGGCGCCCTTCCGCCACGGAAAATCGGACCGTTGCGGAAGTGTTTTCGGGAGCCCGTTGACTGCGACGTCATGCAACCGACACGTGGCAGACGCCGTTAACCGTTAACGGCGTTAACCGGCTGAAACCCCGTGGTAGATGGTAGGCCCACACGAGGCCTGCCACGTCTTAAGCGGGCCGGGCCAGATGACATAGTTTGACCGGTCAACTATATAGCTGGGCTGGTCCATTAGTTACGTGGGCCGGGCCTAACCTCTAAGGTTGACTGGTCAAAACTTAAATGGGCCGGCCCATTTAACATGTGGGGTCCACCTTACAAGAATGGGCCGCCCAAGAAGCAAGTGGATCGGGCCAAAAACACGGTGGGTCCCACTTTCCCGTTAAAGGGCCGGCCCATTTAGTGTGTAGGGTCCACCGTATAGCAAGTGGGCCGGCCAAAAACAGGTGGGTCCCACTTTCCAGTTAAAGGGTCGGCCCATTTAGTTTGTGGGGTCCACCATATAGCAAGTGGGCCGGCCCAACAAAATAGTGGGCCGGGCCAAAAACAAAGGTGGGTCCCACTTTCCTGTTAAAGGGCCGGCCCATTTAGTATGTGGGGTCCACCATATAGCAAGTGGGCTGGCCCAAGATAGTGGGCCGGCCAAAAACAGGTGGGTCCCACTTTCTGTTAAAGGGCCGGCCAATTAGTATGTGGGGTCCACCATATAGCAGGGCGCCCAACAAGATAGTGGGCCGGGCCAAAACACAGTGGGTCCCACTTTCCTCTTAAAGGGCCGGCCCATTTAGTATGTGGGACCACCATATAGCAAGTGGGCCGCCCAACAAGATAGTGGGCGGGCCAAAAACACATGTGGGTCCCACGTTCCTGTTAAAGGGCCGGCCCAACTAGTATGTGGGGTCCACCATATAGCAAGTGGGCCGGCCCAACAAGATAGTGGGGCCAAAAACACAGTGGGTCCCACTTTCCTCTTAAAGGGCCGGCCCATTTATTATGTGGGGTCCACCAAAAAGCAAATGGGCTGGCCCAACTAATTAGTGGGCCGGCCCAGTAGTTGGTGGGGTCCACCTTAAAGCAAGTGGGCCAGCCCAATTAGTGTGTGGGGTCCACCGTAAATCAAATGGGCTGGCCCAAGAAGTAAGTGGGCCAGCCCGTTTAGTTGTGTTTATATGCCGGCATAATATGCGCTTTAGGATTTTGCGGGCAGGCACATATGTGATTTCGCTTAATTGGGCCGTTTAAGGGATGGGAATTCGTGATTTAGATACTGAGAATATTTACGCAGCATTGATTTCTGTCGGATAGCCTCACTTACCACAAGCACCAAAGAAAAAATGCGCGAAAGAACTATAAAAACTAACTAAATATTACATCAGCTGCAAGGCATTGAAAAAAATATTACAGAACCCAGAGAAATTGAATGGTAATTAAACCTAGCAATACAATGAAGCGATCCGGCAATCTTTTAAGTTGTCCATGCAGCACCTATATCTGAAACAAAGACATTACAAGTTAAGACAACAACAATGGAAAGGCAAAGACACTACAATATTGTTTGGCAAAGAATTTGGAACTCATCATTTCGTCGTTATAACAAGATCATTGTAATGCGCACAATAAGCAAACAAAGAGTGCATGCCGCATACCAACAGCCAATATAACAGAGCATGTTAGAATGAAACAACAGACTTACTACTGTCGAGTCCCATGCAAACCAACATGTTCAGGGAGTACAAAATTGGCATGAACAACATAGTAGCAGGCTATAAATTTTGTAACAACGACTGAGCAAGATGAAGTTATGATGGCTACATCTACAGAGCAGGGAATGTAAACCAAAAATAGAAGTTACGATGGCAAAAGCTAAAGAGGAGGGAATGTGAACCAACATGTGCCAAGTGAACTAAATAATACTCCTGAACTTATAGTGAAGGGGATGCAAATCAAGATGTTTCGGGATATAAACTTGTAATGAGCAACACATAGAGGATAGTTAATGCTTGAGCTTAGGATGGACCAGATACAGAATATAGTGGGATCACCTGTGAACTTGTATAAGAGGGAATGCAAACCAATATGTTCAGCTTTCCATATGTGAGCGTCATGCCAAGTCTCTTTCAAGACAGGTTGGGCCTCCAAGTGCAGGTTTGTAGAACAGCAGCAAGTTTCCTTAAGTGGATCACCCAAGGTTTATCGAACTTGGAGGAAGAGGTCAAAGATATCCCTCTCATGCAACCCTGCAACCACAAAGAAGTCTCTTGTGTCCCCAACACACCAAATAGGTGCACTAGTTCGGCGAAGAGATAGTGAAATACAGGTGGTATGAATATATATGAGCAGTAGCAACGGTGCCAGAAAATAGCTTGCTGGCGTGTAGTTGATGGTGGTAGTATTGTAGTACAGTAAACAAAAAAGCAGTAGTAACTCAGCAGTATTTAGGAACAAGGCCTAGGGATTACACTTTCACTAGTGGACACTCTCAACATTGATCACATAACAGAATAGATAAATGCATACTCTACACTTTTGTTGGATGATGAACACATTGCGTAGGATTACACGAATCCTCAATGCCGGAGTTAACAAGCTCCACAATAATGCTCATGTTTAAGTAACCTTAAGTGTAAGATAGATCAAAACGACTAAACCAAGTACTAGCATAGCATGCACACTGTCACCTTCATGCATATGTAGGAGGAATAGATCACATCAATATTATCATAGCAATAGTTAACTTCGCAATCTACAAGAGATCATGATCATAGCATAAACCAAGTACTAACACGGTGCACGCACTGTCACCTTTGCACACATGCAGGAGGAATAAAACTACTTTAATAACACATCACTAGAGTAGCACATAGATAGTAGTGATACAAAACTCATATGAATCTCAATCATGTAAGGCAGCTCATGAGATCATTGTATTGAATTACATAGGAGAGAGATTAACCACATAGCTACCGGTACAGCCCCGAGCCTCGATGGAGAACTACTCCCTCCTCATGGGAGCAGCAGCGGTGATGAAGATGGCGGTGGAGATGGCAGCGGTGTCGATGGAGAAGCCTTCCGGGGGCACTTCCCCGCTCCGGCAGGGTGCCGGAACAGAGACTCCTGTCCCCAGATCTTGGCTTCGCGATGACGGCGGCTCTGGAACTTTTCTCGTATCGTGGCTTTCTCCGTAAGGGTTTTGCAGGGGCTTTATATAGGCGAAGAGGCGCGGAGGGTCGAAGGGGTGGCGACACCATAAGGCGGCGCGGCCAGGGCCTGGGCCGCGCCGGCCTATGGTCCTGGGGCCCCAGTGCCCCCCTCTGGTCCTTCCCGGTGTTCGAAGCTTCGTGGAAAAATAGGAACTGGGAGGTGATTTCGTCCAATTCCGAGAATATTTCGTTACTAGGATTTTGAAACCAAAAACAGCAGAAAACAGAACTGGCACTTCGGCATCTTGTTAATAGGTTAGTTCCGTAAAATGCGTAAATACGACATATAATGTGCATAAAACATGTAGGTATCATCAATAAAGTAGCATGGAACATAAGAAATTATCGATACGTTGGAGACGTATCAGCATCCCCAAGCTTAGTTCTGCTCGTCCCGAGCAGGTAAAACGATAACAAAGATAATTTCTTAAGTGACATGCCATCATAACCTTGATCATACTATTGTAAGCATATGAGATGAATGCAGCGATCAAAACAATGGTAATGACATGAGTAAACAACTGAATCATATAGCAAAGACTTTTCATGAATAGTACTTCAAGACAAGCATCAATAAGTCTTGCATAAGAGTTAACTCATAAAGCAATAAATCAAAGTATAGACATTGAAGCAACATAATGGAAGATTAAGTTTCAGCGGTTGCTTTCAACTTATAACATGTATATCTCATGGATATTGTCAACATAAAGTAATATAACAAGTGCAATATGCAAATATGTAGGAATCAATGCACAGTTCACACAAGTGTTTGCTTCTTAAGGTGGAAGGAGATAGGTAAACTGACTCAACAATAAAAGTAAAAGAATGGTCCTTCAAAGAGGAAAGCATCGATTGCTGTATTTGTGCTAGAGCTTTTATTTTGAAAACATGAAACAATTTTGTCAACGGTAGTAATAAAGCATATGAGTTATGAAAATTATATCTTACAAGTTGCAAGCCTCACGCATAGTATACTAATAGTGCCCGCACCTCGTCCTACTTAACTTGGACTACCGGATCTTCGCATGCCATGTTTCAACCAAGTGTCACAAAGGGGTACCTCCATGCCGCCTGTACAAAGGTCCAAGGAGAATGCTCGCATTTCGGATTTCTCGCTTTTGATTATTCTCAACTTAGACATCCATACCGGGACAACATGGACAACAGATAATGGACTCCTCTTTAATGCATAAGCATGTAGCAAAGTTATTATTCTCATATGAGATTGAGGATATATGTCCAAAACTGAAACTTCCACCATGATTCATGGCTTTAGTTAGCGGCCCAATGTTCTTCTCTAACAATTTTGCATGCTCCAACCACTAAAATGATAGACCTTCAGACAAGACGGACATGCATAGCAACTCACATGATATTCAACAATAGTTGATGGCGTTCCCCAGAAGCATGGTTATCGCACAACAAGCAACTTAATAAAATATAAAGTGCATAAGTACATATTCAATACTACGATAGTTTTTAAGGCTATTTTGTCCCATGAGCTATATATTGCAAAGGTGAATGATGGAATTTTAAAGGTAGCACTCAAGCAATTTACTTTGGAATGGCGGGTAAATACCATGTAGTAGGTAGGTATGGTGGACACAAATGGCATAGTGGTTGGCTCAAGGATTTTGGATGCATGAGAAGTATTCCCTCTCGATACAAGGTTTAGGCTAGCAAGGTTATTTGAAGCAAACTCAAGGATGAACCGGTGCAGCAAAACTCACATAAAAGACATATTGTAAACATTATAAGACTCTACACCGTCTTCCTTGTTGTTCAAACTCTTTACTAGAAATTATCTAGACCTTAGAGAAACCAATTATGCAAACCAAATTTTAGCATGCTCTATGTATTTCTTCACTAATAGGTGCAAAGTATATGATGCAAGAGCTTAAACATGAGCACAACAATTGCCAAGTATCACATTATCCAAGACATTTTACCAATTACTACATGTAGCATTTTCCAATTCCAACCATATAACAATTTAACGAAGAGGAAACTTCGCCATGAATATTATGAGCTAAGAACACATGTGTTCATACGAACCAGCGGAGCGTGTCTCTCTCCCACACAAGGATGAACTTATTCAGAGAACTAAGATAACAAAACAAAAACAAAAATAAAAGCACACAGACGCTCCAAGTAAAATACATAGGATGTGATGGAATAAAAATATAGTTTCACTAGAAGAAACCTGATAAGTTGTCGATGAAGAAGGGGATGCCTTGGGCATCCCCAAGCTTAGATGCTTGAGTCTTCTTGAAATATGCAGGGATGAACCACCGGGGCATCCCCAAGCTTAGACCTTTCACTCTTCTCGATCACATTATATCACCCTCTTCTATTGACCCTTGAAAACTTCCTTCACACCAAACTTCAAGCAAACTCATTAGAGGGTTAGTGCATAATCAAAAATTCACATGTTCAGAGGTGACACAAACATTCTTTTCACTTCTGGACATTGCATAAAGCTACTGGACATTAATGGATCAAAGAAATAAATCCAACATAGCAAAAGAGGCAATGCGAAATAAAAGGCAGAATCTGTCAAAAACAGAACAGTCCGTAAAGACGAATTTTGAAATGGCACCAGACTTGCTCAAATGGAAAAACTCAAAACTAATGAAAGTTGCGTACATATCTGAGGATCACGCTCGTAAATTGGCAGATTTTTTAGAATTTTCTACAGAGAATTGTGCCCAGATTCGTGACAGACAGCAATGCTGTTTCTGCGCAGCGATCCCAAATATAACATCAACTTTGACATAGAAACTTTACTTGGCACAAAAACATGATAAGGAGAGGTTGCTACAGTAGTAAACAACTTCCAAGACACAAATATAAAACAAAGTACTGTAGCAAAATAACACATGGGTTATCTCCCAAGAAGTTCTTTCTTTATAGCCATTAAGATGGGCTCAGCAGTTTTAATGATGCACTC
Organism: Lolium multiflorum; assembly: GCA_030979885.1. NCBI lineage: Eukaryota > Viridiplantae > Streptophyta > Magnoliopsida > Poales > Poaceae > Lolium > Lolium multiflorum. The sequence goes on from CM061749.1 coordinate 338,432,645, forward strand.
GCAAGAAATAGTAGTTGAAGCAAAAGAGAGCATCAAGAGGCAAATTCAAAACACATTTAAGTCTAACATGCTTCCTATGCATAGGAATCTTGTAAATAAACAAGTTCATGAAGAGCAAAGTAACAAGCATAGGAAGATAAAACAAGTGTAGCTTCAAAAATTTCAGCACATAGAGAGGTGTTTTAGTAACATGAAAATTTCTACAACCATATTTTCCTCTCTCATAATAACTTTCAGTAGCATCATGAGCAAACTCAACAATATAACTATCACATAAAGCATTCTTATCATGAGTCTCATGCATAAAATAATTACTACTCCCAACATAAGCATAATCAATTTTATTAGTTGTAGTGGGAGCAAATTCAACAAAGTAGCTATCAAATATAGGAGGTATATTGTAATCATAATCAAATTTATCCTCCATAACAGGTGGTAACAAAAGACTACTATCATTATAATTATCATAAATAGGAGGCAAAGTATCATCAAAGTAAATTTTCTCCTCAATGCTTGGGGGACTAAAAATATCATGCTCATCAAAGCCAGCTTCCCCAAGCTTAGAATTTTCCATAGCATTAGCAACAATGGTGTTCAAAGCATTCATACTAATAACATTCCCATTATCATGCATATAAAGTTCCATGGGTTTTTTAATTCTCTCTTCAAACACATCATGTCCTAATTCAAGATAAAGTTCATAAAGATCTCTCATATTTTTGTTGTTTTCCATTATGCCTAACTAGTGTAAACAAGAAACCAAATGTCGCAATTGCAGAGTCTAAAGGAAATAGCTTCGAGTACTTACAATGGCGCCGGAAAATAGCTTAGTAGCCGAGATCCGGAGTGTGAGTACCTTTTACCTTTCCTCCCCGGCAACGGCGCCAGAAAAGTGCTTGATGTCTACGTTCCCCTCCTTTCCTGTAGACAGTGTTGGGCCTCCAAGTGCAGAGGTTTGTAGAACAGCAGCAAGTCCCTTAAGTGGATCACCCAAGGTTTATCGAACTCAGGGAGGAAGAGGTCAAAGATATCCCTCTCATGCAACCCTGCAACCACAAAGCAAGAAGTCTCTTGTGTCCCCAACACACCAAATAGGTGCACTAGTTCGGCGAAGAGATAGTGAAATACAGGTGGTATGAATATATATGAGCAGTAGCAACGGTGCCAGAAAATAGCTTGCTGGCGTGTAGTTGATGGTGGTAGTATTGCAGCAGTAGTAACACAGTAAAAAGTAAACAAGCAGTAGTAACTCAGCAGTATTTAGGAACAAGGCCTAGGGATTACACTTTCACTAGTGGACACTCTCAACATTGATCACATAACAGAATAGATAAATGCATACTCTACACTTTTGTTGGATGATGAACACATTGCGTAGGATTACACGAATCCTCAATGCCGGAGTTAACAAGCTCCACAATAATGCTCATGTTTAAGTAACCTTAAGTGTAAGATAGATCAAAACGACTAAACCAAGTACTAGCATAGCATGCACACTGTCACCTTCATGCATATGTAGGAGGAATAGATCACATCAATATTATCATAGCAATAGTTAACTTCGCAATCTACAAGAGATCATGATCATAGCATAAACCAAGTACTAACACGGTGCACGCACTGTCACCTTTGCACACATGCAGGAGGAATAAAACTACTTTAATAACACATCACTAGAGTAGCACATAGATAGTAGTGATACAAAACTCATATGAATCTCAATCATGTAAGGCAGCTCATGAGATCATTGTATTGAATTACATAGGAGAGAGATTAACCACATAGCTACCGGTACAACCCCGAGCCTCGATGGAGAACTACTCCCTCCTCATGGGAGCAGCAGCGGTGATGAAGATGGCGGTGGAGATGGCAGCGGTGTCGATGGAGAAGCCTTCCGGGGCACTTCCCCGGCAGGGTGCCGGAACAGAGACTCCTGTCCCCCAGATCTTGGCTTCGCGATGACGGCGGCTCTGGAACTTTTCTCGTATCGTGGCTTTCTCCGTAAGGGTTTTCGATGCAGGGGCTTTATATAGGCGAAGAGGCGGCGCAGGAGGGTCGAAGGGGTGGCGACACCATAAGGCGGCGCGGCAGGGCCTGGGCCGCGCCGGCCTATGGTCTGGGGCCCAGTGCCCCCCTCGGTCCTTCCCGGTGTTCGAAGCTTCGTGGAAAAATAGGAACCTGGGAGGTGATTTCGTCCAATTCCGAGAATATTTCGTTACTAGGATTTCTGAAACCAAAAACAGCAGAAAACAGAACTGGCACTTCGGCATCTTGTTAATAGGTTAGTTCCGAAAATGCGTAAATACGACATATAATGTGCATAAAACATGTAGGTATCATCAATAAAGTAGCATGGAACATAAGAAATTATCGATACGTCGGAGATGTGAGCGTCATGCCAAGTCAGAGAAACAAGTCAATAATGCAGCTTTTGAAGAACAAGATGGCACGCAAAATTATTATCTAGTAGTATGACAAGTTTATTTGTACTACAGGCTAGATAGCAGAGTGATAGCATGCCAAACTAAGTCCTTACTTTGTTAGCTTACAATGAACTAGATACAAAACAATGGCATCACCTACAGGGAATGCAAGCCAACATGTTCATGGAGTAAAAAATTGGCACAAACAACATAGTAGCAGGCCATAATTTTTGTAACAACGACTGAGCAAGATAAAGTTATGATGGCTAGATCTACAGAGCAGGGAATGTAAACCAAATATAGAAGTTACGATGCCAAAAGCTATAGAGCAGGGAATGCGAACCAACATGTGCAATTACTTAAAATTGGCCATGAACTAAATTATAGCAGGATGTTACTATAATACCTACAGTATAATTTTTGTAACAACGACTGAGCAAGATAGAAGTTATGATGGCTACATCTACAGAGCAGGGAATGCAAACCAAAATGTTCAATCGCTTAAAGTTAGCAATGAAGTAGAAAATAGCAAGATGTTACGGTCATAGCTAGGAATGAACTAAAAGAGCTTCAGACAAACAAGCATCTGAACCCAGAACATGGCGCTAAAACAAGGGACTTACATTAGGAGAAGCACTCTGTGGGAGTCACAGCAGATCTTCCTGGGGTTGATAGATCCGGTGATGAAGTACGCTACATGTGCTACTTGGGGTTGGAGAGACGGCCATTACACTTCATGGTTACTCATCTCATCTGCAAAAACGTAACGGCGCGTCGTTAGCACAAACAGATTCCCCCAAGATTAAACAAGAACTTGCAGGCAAGCAATAGAAAAGCGACAGTAGAAGAGTTTAGATCATGCACGGCGCCGGTGAAGCAGATCCGGTTCATGCACAGCGGTGTCGGTGAGCAAGATCCGATGCGGTGGACGACGGATCCGGCGAAGCGGCTCCGGTGGGGTGGACGATACCGCAGCTGAAGCGACTGCGGTAGACTGCTGGATGAGTATATGGTTTCGAGGTTCGGCGGGGATGATCCAGTCCGGTTGATGACGGCGTCGATGAAGCGGCTCCGGCAGACAGCCGGATGACGAGGATCGCGAGGGCTCGGGTAGGCCAGGGAAGTCCGGCGGGGATGTTCCGGTGCGGTGGTCGTGGAGGTGGGAGAGAGAGGGACTTGGGAAGTTCCGGTGGGTGGTCTCAGAGGAGAGAGTGAGGGAAATGAATTTTTTTTCGGGGAGTTTCGGAGCTAGGGAGGTGGTGATCGAAAAAAATGACGGGTAGACCCCCCACCAACCGACTTATGCATGGACATTGTTGTCATCTTTACGAGGGTAGAATGGGAAGTTAGAGGCGTGTGAAATATTTGTATTTTTCGAGCGGGAAGTTTTGCCGCTGGAATGAGATTTCGAATTTGGCTATAGTCCAAGTAATACAAAAATATGAGACCGTACTAGTACGGTCAAGTGTCACATCAAGTCATCATCACGTTGAAAATCGGTTACCACGAGCATAATCATGATATATCTTGAAAATCAATTTTGAAAAGCCCTTCTGAAATATTTCGGGATTGGTACTAGGAGATTTTGCAGCTTGACTAAGTAATTTTTTTTCTTCGAAAAGGGGATATGACCCCAGCCTCTGCATCGTGGTGATGCACACGGCTTTTATTAATAATCCAGTCGCAACAAATGTATGTTTTTTTTTTGCAAGGAGCAACAAAAGTATGTTGTACAGATGGTCCAAGTAATATATACTCGTGATTGTAATATAAGGCCAGGGGTAGACCGGAACCATATCCTCTAACGTAGAGATGACAAGTCAGGTAAGCACAGTGCTTAAGTAGTGCAAAACGTAGAAGAAAAATCAGGAAAATGTAACAAATACTGTACGTATTTACTGTAGCAACCACTGTATATTTTTACTGTATAAAAAATCGTATAAATATTTAAAAAAGATAGTCATAATTTTGATTGTTACTAATTATCGTAAATGCATATGGCTTACATATATTATGGAAGTTAATTTAGATCAAATTAGACTTAATCATGTAGATGTGGAGAAGGAAAATTAGAGAGGTGTAGCTTACCCGACTTGTCTATTGCACGTTAGAGGATCTACTTCCGGGGTAGACCATGCTACTTAGACTACTCATAGTGGGAGTAACTAAGGAGTATTAACATAGAGCTGGTTGTGGTAACTAGCTATGTTACCATAACACTTTTCAAGATAGAATGAGTCTACATACTAACTAAAACAATCATGCATGATAGTACTACATCTAAGTTACTATGCATTATGAAGGTAGTAACATAGAGTAGTGTCATATGCATGCGGAAATTCAATTTGGCTCCCGGGTGCATATGCTCCCTCTACCAAAAAATCATATTTTAAAATGTCGAAAAAAATTAGCAAAAAATTTACATGTACATATTCATAATATATGTTCGTTCGTCAAGTTTCACGAAAAACCAATATTTTTTGTGGTCTATGTAAAAAAGAGAAAACTTATCTTGTGAAAAGCATTATTTTTAGTACTGTGTTTTATCTTTTTACACACGTCACACGACAAGTCGCAACTTTTTAAGGGCGTAGCACGAGAAGATGTACATGCGAATTTTTTGTTTCATTTTTTTGAAATTCAAAATATGTGTAAGATGCATTTCAAAATGGAGGGAGCATATGCTCCTATGTTTCAAAACACCAGTCCCGCATGCGCATGACACTACTATACGGTCACATCAAGTCATAATCACAACCAAAATCAGTTCCCATGTACAAATATTTTGGATTTTATTGGCGGGAGATTGTAGCGCTTGACAGATATTTTCAATTTAGCTGGCGCTAAAAAAATACTGTACTAGCAAAATTGGTAGCTTACTGTAGTACTGCCTCCTTTCAGGGATACAAGGACAAGGACCAATCAACTAAAATAATGTATGAAAATGGTCACCAATGGGCCAACTAATAGTTATACTTTTCCCATGCAGCGCAATATAAAAAATACTACAAATCAGATTAAACCTTGATTAAATATTGGTGCATCCAATCCATTCAGTTTTCATTTAATCCACATCACCAAGGAAACAACCACCAGGTACATAACAAGTGCAGATAGAAGCACCAACAAAATAGTTCAGCATCACAAACCCTTTCACACAACCAAGGGACACCTTTGACTGTCAGTGTTCACTGTGGTATTCAGCATCTCCCACACTTTCTCAGGATGTTGCCCAGGTGGGCTTGACTTGCTTCTAATCCTGCAGTTATACGGTGGATGACTACTCTTTGTGCAGCCACTATTGCTCGTTCCTCTTTGAGTAGTTCCTCGAGAACATAAAAAGACAATGACTTGGACCTCAACCTGCGCTTGGGCTTTGACTTGGACTTGGACCTCGACAAATTAGTTGTGAACCCAGCATTACGCAGGAATGTGTTGTTGGCTATACCATGACATTGTAGTACCTTGGAAAATGAATTCAGACATTCTTCCTGGGTTTTTTCTATACCATCTTTCTTTGGTTTTGCCAGCTCCACTTTCATGTCAGACTGAGGAGTTTTCAGTTGTTACACATGTGTAAGAGAAGAGATTATAATGTGAAGACATGTGTATGAACTACCTCTAATAATCCTACAAACTGGCATGGCTGATTACCGCATATACATTTTAGTAAGAGCATGTTACATCATATTGACATGTCTTCTATTGCTAACACGTAATAGCAGGACTATAAAAATATGCATGGATCCATGTGTAGAATTCGTAATGTGCATGATATTGCTGAGAAGTATATAAGTGAATTGTACTAGCCCTTTCCAGCAGTTCAGACATTTGGTTGTGTTGGCTAGTGCATGAAGCTTGACAAATATGACAAGATATTTCTGAATACAATTGAAAACCATAACTGACATTAGTAGAGAATACTTACAATAACACTCTGTGCAAAATGTCCAGTCAAACCATTTCTGCTCGTCTGGCACACCTTGAATTGCTCAAGTAGACTCATCTCTCTGTCTGTACTCTCACAGTATGCTTGCCTTGCCTTCTGATATTTTCGCAAGAGAAAATATAAATTAGTTTCACAACCACGTCACATGCCGACATGCGACAATTGAAAGTTTTCAAAAAAAATATAAATAAAACAGAGACATCAATTTACGATGTATATTGTGCATCTATAAATTCTAAATGATTTACTAATTTAAATATAGTTGTACAGATAACATTCCTTACCATACAGTAGAGGTGTCCAATCAAGCTACGAGATCCTGTACGCTGTTGTAAACGTACATTATTACGAGCACGCATGTTACTTCGAGCGATGAACTACAAATGAAGACTTGTGAGACACATGCTTAAAAAGGAATCAGTAATGTGATCTTGTCTCACTGTCTTCACAGAACATACCAAATTCTTTTGAGCAGACCAATACTCAACAAGATCACACCATTGATCATCAGTCATCTGTAGTATAGGAGAGGTTGTTGGAATATCGCTAGGAGTCCTCCCAGCAAAGTATCTCATCTTTAGCCTATGGCGCTCCTGGCGCAACGCTGAAGAGAATATGCTCCTGATAACAGTGATTACATTCTTCATGTCATCATCAAACTCAAGACATGTCTGTTTACAACAATGGGAACCGTTCATGTGTTAGATAGCTAGCCAACAGAAAGCTAGAGGGAATGTGAACGAGCAACATGGTATTGTTTACGAAAATGACTTACATGTAACATGTGCAGTAAACCTTCAAAATGAGAAGGGGTGTTTACGTGTTGTTTCCATGATGGAAAGATAGGAATTTGAGTCCTGACAAAAACGCCTGTGATCGATGCTATATTAGATGATTCTTGTGGATCCAGTGGCCTTCTGATACCTGCTATAACTGATGTGATGGGAAATCTTGTTCCCATTCGGGCAATCTTATTTTTAAGTGATTTCAAAGTCGTTGGCCCCCTTCGTTTTCTTGGTCGTGGTGGAACTGCAAATTTAAGCATTACATCAAGCTATCAAGGTATTTATGTAACGGAGCATGTAAGGGAACACGTACCTAATTCGGCCCCACCATCATCTTTAAGGAAGAAGTTGTCTCTGGCAGGACTAAATGTCAGCGGGCGATCGTGATTAGTTAGGTGTTGAGAACCTGCTGTTGAAACTGGGTCTGCTGTGAATTGTTCTTGGGTAACTGGATTGGCAACAGGTGGCTGGGGAACATGTGGTTTGGTATTTGCTCCGTCTACAGCTTTTAGACCAACCGATGTGGGGTTAGGTCGAAGCTTTTTATGTTGGTGTTTCGCATTACAATATTTTTTTGCCTGGTCATCATTTTCAACTAGATTAGAGTGACTCTGAGTCTGAGACCTTGTTTTTACTCTGTTCACTGCATTTGTTTGTGATCTGACATGACCAGCTTGAACCCTTTTTATTTTTAGGTGAGCTGTCAGATATTGATCTTCCTGTTGAACTATGTTCTTCACCTTGTTGGTATTTGAAACGTCCTTACGTGAAGTCCCTGATGCCTGCCAGAGATAAACGGTACTTCAATCAACAAAATCATATACATGCTTGATACGATTATGGAACATAAGAACAGCAAGCCAAGACATGATGAAACATATGTTATTATTATGTGTTAACTGAGCAGATGATAATGCTATAACTTGGGCTGGGTTGGACAGATACATCACAGTTATTGAAGATGCAACAATAATGCCAATGAAAAGAGCGAGCAATCACCTTGGGTGGTGGAGTAGGGTGCTTGACAAGGGCATCCTCTTTACTCAGGTCTCCCTCAGACTCTTGTTCAGTAGGATCAAGTTCTGAATAAGAAAATGATTGTTATCGATGGAGACAGGAGAGGTGTTTGATTGTTCACTGGTGATGCCTATATTTTCTCTCCGGCCCTCTTTGTACTCTACTACAGTATCTTTAGCATGCATTAGAAAAAAATGCTAACGAGATTTATCATGGAACTTTGAGTAGAGCAGTAGAAGGGCAAATTAGTAGTAGCAAGTAGATGATAGCTCAAAAAGGAATAAAGCGTAGATCAAAAATAAATGATTTCCCTGTGCATGCCAATTGATGATTACAAGATTTATAAACATGCAGTTTAATAATGTCGACTAATCACTCTGCAGGCTTGACTTCTACTACAGTCATACCAGATAGCACCAAACAGATTGTAGGAAAAGTAAACTTGAAACCCCAGATCGCACGAAACTGATGTTCGGAAATGAAATGCATAACGGAAGCGGCTAAACACCAACCTTCGCATGGGGAGTGGACGGCTTTACGCTTTGGTTTCGCGCGGTGGACCGGTTGGGCGCGGGGTCTACCCATTTCACCGTGCGGTAGACCAGGGAGTCGGGAAGCAGATCCGACGCAGCGGCGGAGGTGGACGGCGTCCCTGAGCAGGATCCGGCGCGGTGGGCGTCGGCTACGGTGGAGCACAAATGGTGCGGTGTGCGCCTTCGTAGGGGAAGCGGCTCCGGCTTGCTTGACAACGTCTTCTCGGACACTACAGCGTCTGGTCAGGAGGCTGTGGTGGCGAGGTGGGACGGTGGTGCACTGCCGTCGTCGGGCGAGATGCTCCGATTCGGTGTGTGACGCGTGAGAGATGTGGGATTCGGCGCCTGTGCCGGTGGTATGTTTTAATGGCTGGGGTGAGATTGGCCTTGGCCAAGAGAAGAACCGCTGGGGACGTTTTTGATGAAAGGATAAGATCGGAAATTCGAACATTTGAAAATTGGAGGCGGCAACCCGAGCTATTTTCGCCGCTGTTTTGGCGCTTCGTTGAAATGGTTTGGTGGATGCGCGAAAAAAAAATGGACGCGGTCCGACCCCATCAAGGTCTCATTTGTAAGCATGGGCGGTACGGCAGCCATCCTACCTTGATTTTTAGTGAATATCCATCCATTCATATATATGTGTTTTTTTCTGAATATTTGAGTACTTAAAACGGACTTCATATGACAAAGTTGCGCCTATTTTAGTGAACACTGCGTGGAGCCGATTTCGAAAACAAAACATGGACTAGGTACCAAAAAACATATATAGACTCGTTCTCCGCATTAAAAAGATTGATGTATCATGGATCTTAGTATATGTAAAATAACCTTGAGCTATTCATTATCATACGCGTAGAATTGAAGACTTCAGATATTTCTTTATATTTGAAAGAAACGCCATGTTTCATCCGACAACATTTATCATCTCATTGAGTTGGCGCTGATTTTATATGTGGTGACGAAAACAACTGAGGCTCCTTTGATTTATAGGATTTAGATCCTACGGGAATTATTCTACACTATTGGTTATATTCAAAGGGAACATATCCCATATGAATCTTGTACTACAAATCCTATATGAACAAAACATTAGGTCATCCCTCATGGAAAAATCCCTTTGGTACAATCAAAGAAACTCATATTCCCATAGGATTCAAATAGACAAGATGTACATACGTTTTTCCTATCCTATGACTTAAAGGACTCCTGAAATGGCTCGACAACAAAGATCATAAATTCCGAGTTGTGCATCGAGCAAAAGATATTGAAAAAATTCTTGATCGATCCAATTACAAAATGATTTTCAAAAGAACTAAAGTTTTGCCATTACATAATTGGTATGTATATAGGTTCTACTTATAATAAAATATGTTTTGGTTTATTGGGATTGCGTTAGAATTACATGCATCACAATGTCTCGGGACTATTTCGGTATTTACCTCTTCTTTTAGAGTTCGCCCTATCTAAGATTATTTCCGACATTCGCCAATGTTTGCAAGGAATGGCATGCAGTCGATTCCCACCCTGTTTCAGAAAAAATGAAGAAAAAAAAGTGAACTTGTGGCTATAAAATGATAAGCTTGAATTTTGATATGTTTTTTTTAAAAAAACTAGCTTCAAAATATGGCCTACCATTTTATATAAAAAACCATGGGTCTTAACAAAAATGCCCAAGGTAAAATGTGCATTAACATTTTGGGGAAAGGTGCAATAAGATTTCATTTTATTGTGGGAAACAAATTGTTGTTGTTTTTTTGCCTTTTCTGAATAGCTAAAAAGGTGTCATCTTTTTTCCATACATTCCATAATGTCATAGAACATAAGCATCCGGTGTCCAGATATAGCAACAATTCAGTATAAGACAATACTAACATAGTTTCCATAAAGTACTGCTAACACATAAGAAAACAAAAGATCTAGATGATGACCCAAGAAACATCCTTGTATATAATAACAATCTATTGACCATATGGCGGCTTTTGCATCACCCTATCAAAATCATCTGCCTTCAAGCACGAGAGCAGAATGTCGACACGTGCTTCAACATGTTCCAAGATCCTCTTGATGATCTCATGGATATCTGCATCAGCCGAATAGGAATCAAAGTTGTCAGCCACTAGCTTCTGATAGAAAGAAACATCAGTGTTGAAGGCGTCGATCTTAGGAGTCCCCACATTTCATTACTTGCAAGACCAAGATGATCAAATTCCCTTTACTTCATAAGAATGTCTGGATCGCTGACACGATCGAAATCTTTGCTAGTACCCTCCTTTGGCCGAATTCAAATTTGCATCAGATCTTGGTGCCCATGCCTTTGGTACATGCGGGTAATTTTTTGCCAATATGTCGTGCATTGCACATAGCGTCCTACTGTACAGGGGTATTTCTACATATCTTCTTCCAAATATAATTTAATTTATTTCGGGTTGGATTCAATTTGTTTCAAAATTGTCTGATATACCATTTGTATTGGTAGGAGATGCAGCTTTGAATTTTAATCATTGTTTCTAGGTGCCACACTTGCAGGGTACAGTCAAAGATTTTATCCAATGTTTCATGTCTTGACAAATCCTTTTCGTAATGGAAGTTGAGACCCCCAGCCTCTGCATCAAAATGATGCACATGGAATTTTTTAGTATGGTATTCAACAAAATATGATAAGATGCAAAAATCAAACCTTGGACAAATATGACACATGCTCACTTGGGTAGAAAGCCAATCAAACTGATACAAATTACATTGCAGAGTCCTTGCATGTTAAACTATATATTGCCAAACACCACATATATTAAGGGATACATATTAATTTCGATACTACTACTTTTACGATAGAAGATTTGTAACTACAAACGTTGTGGGTTGTGGCTGCCCTCCTCAATCTACTCACTTGTCTCATCGGCAACCGTCTCCACCTCTCTACATGCACATATGGGTACAACTTCTTCACACCCGAAGAAGATTACTTGTTTCCTGTCATGCTCCGCCACTTGTAGTAGGTGTGCTCCTTTTTCAGAGATGAATTCTCTTTTAGGATGGAGATGTTCTCCTTTTTCAGAGATGAGTTCTCTTTTAGGATGGAGATGTTCTCCTTCGTTAGAGACCCGTTCTGATTTACCATGGAGAGGTTCTCCTTCGATAGAGATGAGTTCTCCTTTGATAGAGATGAGTGCTCATTCAAGAGTACGGCATACTCATTCCATAGCTTCATAGCACGGTTTACCAGATGTGCGTTCACATCTCGGAGCTTGGACGCATGGTCAATCAACTCGCGCGACTCATCCAGGAGCGACCGCCGGATTACTTGCAGAGACGCTTCATGTTGTCGTCCTTCATTAGATGGTAGATTCACAGAGCGACCCTGTGTGACACATGATATTATACTAATAAAGTGCAAGAGTGTAACTTCAATAGTAAAAATATAGTACTCCGAAAGTTTGCAGGACTTAAACTTCAATACTCATAGTAATATGTACAAGACTAACTTCAATAGTAATTGTAATATGTATAAATTTCAATTGCAATACTGTAGTAATATGAGTACTCCGGAGCTTGGAGTAATAAAGTTTCAAACTAAGAACGAAACATGAACTAATAAAGTTTGCCCTATGCATCAATCGATGGAGAGGCTGGATCTCAAGTTCGAAAGGGGGAAAAAGACTGCAGTGAAGTTTCAAGTTTGCATTGAAGTTCGAAAGTGGTAATGCAGCTAGTATTAGTGCAGTAGAAATCCCTTGTGCCTTGTTTGGTTGACGTGTTTTCACATGGTTCAGTGAGTAATATCTGGGTCTTTCTTAATAAGAACACATTTTATCTGTTTGGCAGAAGAGTATTGGACAGGATCAGAGTCGCGGGGATCCTCAGGAAACACTTCCGCGCACGTCGGGTGGACGTGGAACCGCAACACCTCTATGCTCTCGCGTTTCTGGTCGTTCCGCATACGTGCTCCGATTGCTGCTTCTCCTTCCAGGCATCCACCCCGTTCCAGCATGGATCAGGCTGAGGGATTGATTCCAATGCAAAATTACAAGTCCTGAGGCCTGCTGGCATGGATTACGTGAATAGAAATTGGACGCTTCACTAATAAGGCCCGAGGAACCCCTCAAAAAAAAACTAATAATGCCCCAGGACAGGCTATCTCTCAGGTTGTCCTGATCTGCCGCAAATACTCACGCCAAAACATGGTGAATGAAGTATTTTGCATCAAATCCCCTCCGAATAATACTCAGTAGGGGGCTAACTAGTTTTAAACCAATGATTAAACTACATTAACCACTGACCTCGAAGCTCTCCTCCTTGGAGAGGACCGACTCCCCGGCGACGGCGAGGTTGTCTTGCAGCTGCAGCAGGACTGTCACGTCTGAGCCCACGGAGAGGTCGTTGATCCGCTGCCGCTTGGTGGGCACATCAGACTCAACGGCGAGGCCGCCATGCGCCTGCTGCAGCAGCTGTAGGGGGGCGTGCGAGTTGGCGGCGAGGTCCTGTAGTTGCTGCTGGGGGATTACGACGGTGGGCCGCACACCTAACAGGCCCCCTTGTCCACTCGTGGGATTCATCGCCGGAAGATGGGGGTGCAGGGAGGCGCTAATACAGAGGTTGTGGATGGTACAGCCGCCGACGAGCACTGTACAGGTTGGGGCTATAGGATTTTGAAGATGAATGGGGAGAGGCGGCAGGGGCCTATATAAATCGAGAGGAGTGAGGTAGCGAGAAGTGAAGTGAATGGGGAGAGGCGGCAGGGGCCTATAAATCGAGAGGGCTATAGGTTGGGACATGATTTTTACGCAATATTTAAATCTAGATTTAAGCCGCATGTCACCAGGTGACATGCGAAAGGTGCATGTCACCTGATCTCTATCCGTGAAGGACACAGGTCACTCGCAACACTGTACATGGTGTACTGTAGGGACGCGAAACAGTATTGTTCACTGTTCGTAGTGTTTTTCATTTTTCTGATTTTTTTGAATTTTATGCCCATTTGAATCTTTTGGTCAAATCCTAGGTTTGACAAAGATTTAAACAAGTTTAAAATATATGAAAAGGTAAGCATGGATCCTTCTTAGTCACTCTAAAATGAAGCTTTTGGGATGTTCTTGAAATTTCCATGCTTGACTTCATAAGACAGAGTTTAGGGTTAGGGGTAGATATATACATGATTTGTTTGGTTTGAATATGTCTAGACCTTGTTTATCAACTTTAATTCTTACTATATGACATAAGAAAACTATTTGCTTTGGTTTTTCATTTTTCTGATTTTTTTTGAATTTTGATGCCCATTTGAATCTTGTCAAATCCTAGGTTTGACCAAGATAATTTAAACAAGTTTAAAACATGGAAATGAAAAGGGAAGCATGTATCCTTCTTAGTCACTCTAAAATGAAGTTTTTGGGAGGTTTTTGAAATTTCCATGTCTGAAACCCAAAACCACTTCTCTTCATGCTTGACTTCATAAGACAGAGTTTAGGGGTTAGGGGGTAGATACATGGTTTGTCTAGTTTGAAACTTTGAATATGTCTAGACCTTGTTTATCAACTTGAATATGCTTACTATATGACATAAGAAGACTATGTACTTTGGTTTTTCATTTTTCTGATTTTTTTAATTTTCTGCGCATTTGAATCTTGGTCAAATCCTAAATTTGACCAAGATTTAGACAAGTTTAACACGTGAAAACGAATAAGTAAGCCTGGATCCTTCTTAGTCACTCTAAAATGAAGCCTTTGGGAGGTTCTTGAAATTTCCATGTTTGAAACCCAAAACCACTTCTCTTCATGATTGACTTCATAAGATCGACAGATTAGTTTAGGGTTAGGGGTAGATATATACATGATTTTTCTGGTTTTAATATGTCTAGACCTTGTTTATCAACTTGAATGCTTACTATATGACATAAGAAAACTATTTGCTTTTGTTTTCATTTTTCTGATTTTTTTTGAATTTTGATGCCCATTTGAATCTTGTCAAATCCTAGGTCGTTTGACCAAGATAATTTAAACAAGTTTAAAACATGAATATGAAAAGGGAAGCATGTATACTTCTTAGTCACTCTAAAATGAAGTTTTTGGGAGGTTTTTGAAAATTCCATGTTTGAAACCCAAAACCACTTCTCTTCATGCCTGACTTCATAAGATAGAGTTTAGGGGTCAGGGGGTGTAGATACATTTGGTTTGTCTAGTTTGAATATGTCTAGACCTTGTTTAACAACTTTAATGCTAACTATATGACATAAGAAGACTATGTGCTTTGGTTTTTCATTTTTCTGATTTTTTTGAATATTGTGCCCACCCATTTGTATCTTCATGAAATCCTAGGTTTGACCAAGATAATTTAAACAATTTTAAAACATGAAAATGAAAAGGGAAGCCTGGATCCTTCTTAGTAACTCTAAAATGAAGCTTTTGGGAGGTTCTTGAAATTTCCATGTTTGAAACCCAAAACCACTTCTCTTCATGATTGACTGAGTTTAATTAGGGTTTTAGGGGTAGATATATACATGATTTTTCTGGTTTTTCATTCTTTTGATTTTTTTCTGAATTTTTAGGGCCATTTGAATCTTGGTCAAATCCTTGGTTTGACCAAGATTTAAACAAGTTTAAAACATGAAAATGAAAAGGGAAGTCTGTATCCTTCTTAGTCACTCTAAAATGAAGCTTTTGGGATGTTCTTGAAATTTCAATGTTTGAAACCCAAAACGACTTCCCTTCATGCTAGACTTCATAAGATCGAAAGGGGGTAGATACACGATTTGTCTGGTTTGGATATATCTAGACCTTGTTTATCAACTTGATTGCTTACGATATGACATAAGAAGACTATGTGATTTGGTTTTCCATTTTTCTGATTTTTTTAATTTTTTGCCCACCCATTTGTATCTTCGTCAAATCCTAGGTTTGACCAAGATAATTAAAACAAGTTTTATAAAACATGAAAATGAAAAGGGAAGCATGTATCCTTCTTAGGCACTCTAAAATGAAGCTTTTGGGAGTTTTTTGAAATTTCCATGTTTGAAACCCAAAACCACATCTGTTCACATGCTTGACTTCATAAGACAGAGTTTAGGGGTTAGGGGTATAGATACATGATTTGTCTGGTTTGAATATGTCTAGACATTGTTTATCAACTTTAATGCTTACTATATGACATAAGAAAAATAATGTCATGTAAATGAGTTAACTTGGATTTCCTACCCTTGAATCCATAGGAAACTTTGTTCTAATGCACTATAATAATCAACCGAGTTTTTACACCAACAGGTCTGTCACTTACGTGTGGTGCCCACGCGTGAGGTCCCACACTTCAGTGAGCACAAGTCACGTGCAATAGGTACGCAAACTCCCAGCCATCTTCTTTGTCAAGAGAAGACGCATCAGGATGCGTATTGGAAGTCTGTGGGTCCTTCTGGATCCTTCGGTTGTCCCTCTCACAAAAAAAAACAAATCTCTCTCATTCTCGGCCTCTCGACTCGCTCGCTCGCTCGCTCGCTCGCACCTCCTGCGCACTGACAAACCCTGCACAAAAGTCAACATCATCACCCGAAAAAGGGGAGACACCATAATTCTCTCCCTTCTTCTCTCCTTCCTCCGAGTGATCCCTCTTCCTCCGAGTTTCACTCGACGGGCAAACACACTTGTGCTGCATAGTAATAATAAAAAGGTATAGAAAAATCAACCTACGAATCTATAATTAAATAGGTTAGTAATAATAAAAATGTAGAAAAATCAACCTACGAATCTGTAATTAAATAGGTTAAACTAGGGTTTTGCCCACTACTACAGATCAAGGTTCAAACCTTGTTTATCAACTTGAATATGCTTACTATATGACATAAGAAGACTATGTACTTTGGTTTTCATTTTTCTGATTTTTTAAATTTTCTGCGCATTTGAATCTTGGTCAAATCCTAGGTTTGACCAAGATTAGACAAGTTTAACACGTGAAAACGAATAAGTAAGCCTGGATCCTTCTTAGTCACTCTAAAATGAAGCATTTTGGGATGTTCTTGAAATTTCCATGTTTGAAACCCAAAACGACCTCTCTTCATGCTACACTTCATAAGATCGACCGAGTTTAGGGTTAGGGGTAGATACATGATTTGTATGGTTTGAATATGTCCAAACCTTGTTAATTTATCAACTTGAATGCTTACTATATGACATAAGAAGACTATATGCTTTTGTTTTTCATTTTTCTGATTTTTTTTGAATTTTATGCCCATATATTTGAATCTTGGTCAAATCATATGTTTGACAAAGATTTAAACAAGTTTAAATTGTGAAAATGAAAAGGTAAGCATGGATCCTTATTAGTCACACTCTAAATTAAATCTTTTGGGAGGTTCTTGAAATTTCCATGTTTGAAACCCAAAACCACTTCTCTTCATGATTGACTTCATAAGAAAGAGTTTAGGGTTTTAGGGGTAGATATATACATGATTTTTCTGGTTTGAATATGTCTAGACCTGGTTTATCAACTTGAATGCTTACTATACATATGACATATATAAGAATGCTATGTGCTTTGGTTTTTCATTCTCTTTTGATTTTTTTTCTAAATTTTTATGCCCATTTGAATCTTGGTCAAAATCTTTGGTTTGACAAGGATTTAAACAAGTTTAAAACATGAAAATGAAAAAGGGAAGTCTGTATATCCTTCTTTTAGTAACTCTAAAATGGAAGCTTTTGGGATGTTCTTGAAATTTCCATGTTTGAAACCGAAAACGACTTCCCTTCATGCTAGACTTCATAAGATCGACAGGGGGTAGATACATGATTTGTCTGGTTTGGATATATCTAGACCTTGTTAATTTATCAACTTGAATGCTTACGATATGACATAAGAAGACAATGTGATTTGGTTTTTCAATTTTCTGATTTTTTTGAATATTGTGCCCACCCATTTGTATCTTCATGAAATCCTAGGTTTTACCAAGATAATTTAAACAAGTTTAAAACATGAAAACGAAAAGGGAAACATGTAACCTTCTCAGTCACTCTAAAATGAAGTTTTTGGGAGGTTTTTGAAATTTCCATGTTTGAAACCCAAAACCACTTCTCTTCATGCTTGACTTCATAAGACAAAGTTTAGGGTTAGGGGGTATAGATACATGATTTGTATGGTTTGAATATGTCCAAACCTTGTTTATCAACTTGAATATGCTTACTATATGACATAAGAAGACTATGTACTTTGGTTTTTCATTTTTCTGATCTTTTTTTAATTTTCTGCACATTTGAATCATATCTTGGTCAAATCCTAGGTTTGACCAAGATTTAGACAAGTTTAACACGTGAAAACGAATAAGTAAGCCTGGATCCTTCTTAGTCACTCTAAAATGAAGCTTTTGGGAGGTTCTTGAAATTTCCATGTTTGAAACCCAAAACCACTTCTCTTCATGATTGACTGAGTTTAATTATATAGGATTTTAGGGGTAGATATATACATGATTTTTCTGGTTTGAATATATATGTCTAGACCTTGTTTATCAACTTGAATGCTTACTATACATATGACATATCTAAGAATGCTATGTGCTTTGGTTTTTCATTCTTTTGATTTTTTTCTGAATTTTTAGGGCCATTTGAATCTTGGTCAAATCATTGGTTTGACCAAGATTTAAACAAGTTTAAAACATGAAAATGAAAAGGGAAGTCTGTATCCTTCTTAGTCACTCTAAAATGAAGCTTTTGGGATGTTCTTGAAATTTCAATGTTTGAAACCCAAAACGACTTCCCTTCATGCTAGACTTCATAAGATCGAAAGGGGCTAGATACATGATTTGTCTGGTTTGGATATATCTAGACCTTGTTTATCAACTTGATTGCTTACGATATGACATAAGAAGACTATGTGATTTGGTTTTTCGTTTTTCTGATTTTTTTGAACATTGTGCCCACCCATTTGTATCTTCATGAAATCCTAGGTTTGACCAAGCTAATTTAAACAAGTTTAAAACATGAAAATGAAAAGGGAAGCATGTAACCTTCTCAGTCACTCTAAAATGAAGTTTTTGGGAGGTTTTTGAAATTTCCATGTTTGAAACCCAAAACCACTTCTCTTCATGCTTGACTTCATAAGACAAAGTTTAGGGTTAGGGGGTATATATA
This sequence comes from Lolium multiflorum, assembly GCA_030979885.1. NCBI lineage: Eukaryota > Viridiplantae > Streptophyta > Magnoliopsida > Poales > Poaceae > Lolium > Lolium multiflorum. The sequence continues at coordinate 338,451,452 of CM061749.1, forward strand.
GATACATGATTTGTATGGTTTGAATATGTCCAAACCTTTTGTTTTTCTGGTTTTTCATTCTTTTGATTTTTTTCTGAATTTTTAGGGCCATTTGAATCTTGGTCAAATCCTTGGTTTGACCAAGATTTAAACAAGTTTAAAACATGAAAATGAAAAGGGAAGTCTGTATCCTTCTTAGTCACTCTAAAATGAAGCTTTTGGGATGTTCTTGAAATTTCAATGTTTGAAACCCAAAACGACTTCCCTTCATGCTAGACTTCATAAGATCGAAAGGGGGTAGATACACGATTTGTCTGGTTTGGATATATCTAGACCTTGTTTATCAACTTGATTGCTTACGATATGACATAAGAAGACTATGTGATTTGGTTTTCCATTTTTCTGATTTTTTTAATTTTTTGCCCACCCATTTGTATCTTCGTCAAATCCTAGGTTTGACCAAGATAATTAAAACAAGTTTTATAAAACATGAAAATGAAAAGGGAAGCATGTATCCTTCTTAGGCACTCTAAAATGAAGCTTTTGGGAGTTTTTTGAAATTTCCATGTTTGAAACCCAAAACCACATCTGTTCACATGCTTGACTTCATAAGACAGAGTTTAGGGGTTAGGGGTATAGATACATGATTTGTCTGGTTTGAATATGTCTAGACATTGTTTATCAACTTTAATGCTTACTATATGACATAAGAAAAATAATGTCATGTAAATGAGTTAACTTGGATTTCCTACCCTTGAATCCATAGGAAACTTTGTTCTAATGCACTATAATAATCAACCGAGTTTTTACACCAACAGGTCTGTCACTTACGTGTGGTGCCCACGCGTGAGGTCCCACACTTCAGTGAGCACAAGTCACGTGCAATAGGTACGCAAACTCCCAGCCATCTTCTTTGTCAAGAGAAGACGCATCAGGATGCGTATTGGAAGTCTGTGGGTCCTTCTGGATCCTTCGGTTGTCCCTCTCACAAAAAAAAACAAATCTCTCTCATTCTCGGCCTCTCTCGACTCGCTCGCTCGCTCGCACCTCCTGCGCACTGACAAACCCTGCACAAAAGTCAACATCATCACCCGAAAAAGGGGAGACACCATAATTCTCTCCCTTCTTCTCTCCTTCCTCCGAGTGATCCCTCTTCCTCCGAGTTTCACTCGACGGGCAAACACACTTGTGCTGCATAGTAATAATAAAAAGGTATAGAAAAATCAACCTACGAATCTATAATTAAATAGGTTAGTAATAATAAAAATGTAGAAAAATCAACCTACGAATCTGTAATTAAATAGGTTAAACTAGGGTTTTGCCCACTACTACAGATCAAGGTTCAAACCTTGTTTATCAACTTGAATATGCTTACTATATGACATAAGAAGACTATGTACTTTGGTTTTCATTTTTCTGATTTTTTAAATTTTCTGCGCATTTGAATCTTGGTCAAATCCTAGGTTTGACCAAGATTAGACAAGTTTAACACGTGAAAACGAATAAGTAAGCCTGGATCCTTCTTAGTCACTCTAAAATGAAGCATTTTGGGATGTTCTTGAAATTTCCATGTTTGAAACCCAAAACGACCTCTCTTCATGCTACACTTCATAAGATCGACCGAGTTTAGGGTTAGGGGTAGATACATGATTTGTATGGTTTGAATATGTCCAAACCTTGTTAATTTATCAACTTGAATGCTTACTATATGACATAAGAAGACTATATGCTTTTGTTTTTCATTTTTCTGATTTTTTTTGAATTTTATGCCCATATATTTGAATCTTGGTCAAATCATATGTTTGACAAAGATTTAAACAAGTTTAAATTGTGAAAATGAAAAGGTAAGCATGGATCCTTATTAGTCACACTCTAAATTAAATCTTTTGGGAGGTTCTTGAAATTTCCATGTTTGAAACCCAAAACCACTTCTCTTCATGATTGACTTCATAAGAAAGAGTTTAGGGTTTTAGGGGTAGATATATACATGATTTTTCTGGTTTGAATATGTCTAGACCTGGTTTATCAACTTGAATGCTTACTATACATATGACATATATAAGAATGCTATGTGCTTTGGTTTTTCATTCTCTTTTGATTTTTTTTCTAAATTTTTATGCCCATTTGAATCTTGGTCAAAATCTTTGGTTTGACAAGGATTTAAACAAGTTTAAAACATGAAAATGAAAAAGGGAAGTCTGTATATCCTTCTTTTAGTAACTCTAAAATGGAAGCTTTTGGGATGTTCTTGAAATTTCCATGTTTGAAACCGAAAACGACTTCCCTTCATGCTAGACTTCATAAGATCGACAGGGGGTAGATACATGATTTGTCTGGTTTGGATATATCTAGACCTTGTTAATTTATCAACTTGAATGCTTACGATATGACATAAGAAGACAATGTGATTTGGTTTTTCAATTTTCTGATTTTTTTGAATATTGTGCCCACCCATTTGTATCTTCATGAAATCCTAGGTTTTACCAAGATAATTTAAACAAGTTTAAAACATGAAAACGAAAAGGGAAACATGTAACCTTCTCAGTCACTCTAAAATGAAGTTTTTGGGAGGTTTTTGAAATTTCCATGTTTGAAACCCAAAACCACTTCTCTTCATGCTTGACTTCATAAGACAAAGTTTAGGGTTAGGGGTATAGATACATGATTTGTATGGTTTGAATATGTCCAAACCTTGTTTATCAACTTGAATATGCTTACTATATGACATAAGAAGACTATGTACTTTGGTTTTTCATTTTTCTGATCTTTTTTTAATTTTCTGCACATTTGAATCATATCTTGGTCAAATCCTAGGTTTGACCAAGATTTAGACAAGTTTAACACGTGAAAACGAATAAGTAAGCCTGGATCCTTCTTAGTCACTCTAAAATGAAGCTTTTGGGAGGTTCTTGAAATTTCCATGTTTGAAACCCAAAACCACTTCTCTTCATGATTGACTGAGTTTAATTATATAGGATTTTAGGGGTAGATATATACATGATTTTTCTGGTTTGAATATATATGTCTAGACCTTGTTTATCAACTTGAATGCTTACTATACATATGACATATCTAAGAATGCTATGTGCTTTGGTTTTTCATTCTTTTGATTTTTTTCTGAATTTTTAGGGCCATTTGAATCTTGGTCAAATCATTGGTTTGACCAAGATTTAAACAAGTTTAAAACATGAAAATGAAAAGGGAAGTCTGTATCCTTCTTAGTCACTCTAAAATGAAGCTTTTGGGATGTTCTTGAAATTTCAATGTTTGAAACCCAAAACGACTTCCCTTCATGCTAGACTTCATAAGATCGAAAGGGGCTAGATACATGATTTGTCTGGTTTGGATATATCTAGACCTTGTTTATCAACTTGATTGCTTACGATATGACATAAGAAGACTATGTGATTTGGTTTTTCGTTTTTCTGATTTTTTTGAACATTGTGCCCACCCATTTGTATCTTCATGAAATCCTAGGTTTGACCAAGCTAATTTAAACAAGTTTAAAACATGAAAATGAAAAGGGAAGCATGTAACCTTCTCAGTCACTCTAAAATGAAGTTTTTGGGAGGTTTTTGAAATTTCCATGTTTGAAACCCAAAACCACTTCTCTTCATGCTTGACTTCATAAGACAAAGTTTAGGGTTAGGGGGTATATATAGATACATGATTTGTATGGTTTGAATATGTCCAAACCTTTTGTTTATCAACTTGAATATGCTTACTATATGACATAAGAAGACTATGTACTTTGGTTTTTCATTTTTCTGATTTTTTTAATTTTCTGCGCATTTGAATCATATCTTGGTCAAATCCTAGGTTTGACCAAGATTTAGACAAGTTTAACACGTGAAAACGAATAAGTAAGCCTGGATCCTTCTTAGTCACTCTAAAATGAAGCTTTTGGGAGGTTCTTGAAATTTCCATGTTTGAAACCCAAAACCACTTCTCTTCATGATTGACTGAGTTTAATTATATAGGGTTTTAGGGGTAGATATATACATGATTTTTCTGGTTTGAATATATATGTCTAGAGACCTTGTTTATCAACTTGAATGCTTACTATACATATGACATATCTAAGAATGCTATGTGCTTTGGTTTTTCATTCTTTTGATTTTTTTCTGAATTTTTAGGGCCATTTGAATCTTGGTCAAATCATTGGTTTGACCAAGATTTAAACAAGTTTAAAACATGAAAATGAAAAGGGAAGTCTGTATCCTTCTTAGTCACTCTAAAATGAAGCTTAATTTTGGGATGTTCTTGAAATTTCAATGTTTGAAACCCAAAACGACTTCCCTTCATGCTAGACTTCATAAGATCGAAAGGGGGTAGATACACGATTTGTCTGGTTTGGATATATCTAGACCTTGTTTATCAACTTGATTGCTTACGATATGACATAAGAAGACTATGTGATTTGGTTTTTCATTTTTCTGATTTTTTTGAACATTGTGCCCACCCATTTGTATCTTCGTCAAATCCTAGGTTTGACCAAGATAATTAAAACAAGTTTTATAAAACATGAAAATGAAAAGGGAAGCATGTATCCTTCTTAGGCACTCTAAAATGAAGCTTTTGGGAGTTTTTTGAAATTTCCATGTTTGAAACCCAAAACCACATCTGTTCACATGCTTGACTTCATAAGACAGAGTTTAGGGGTTAGGGGTATAGATACATGATTTGTCTGGTTTGAATATGTCTAGACATTGTTTATCAACTTTAATGCTTACTATATGACATAAGAAAAATAATGTCATGTAAATGAGTTAACTTGGATTTCCTACCCTTGAATCCATAGGAAACTTTGTTCTAATGCACTATAATAATCAACCGAGTTTTTACACCAACAGGTCTGTCACTTACGTGTGGTGCCCACGCGTGAGGTCCCACACTTCAGTGAGCACAAGTCACGTGCAATAGGTACGCAAACTCCCAGCCATCTTCTTTGTCAAGAGAAGACGCATCAGATGCGTATTGGAAGTCTGTGGGTCCTTCTGGATCCTTCGGTTGTCCCTCTCACAAAAAAAACAAATCTCTCTCATTCTCGGCCTCGCTCGACTCGCTCGCTCGCTCGCACCTCCTGCGCACTGACAAACCCTGCACAAAAGTCAACATCATCACCCGAAAAAGGGGAGACACCATAATTCTCTCCCTTCTTCTCTCCTTCCTCCGAGTGATCCCTCTTCCTCCGAGTTTCACTCGACGGGCAAACACACTTGTGCTGCATAGTAATAATAAAAAGGTATAGAAAAATCAACCTACGAATCTATAATTAAATAGGTTAGTAATAATAAAAATGTAGAAAAATCAACCTACGAATCTATAATTAAATAGGTTAAACTAGGGTTTTGCCCACTACTACAGATCAAGGTTCAAACCTTGTTTATCAACTTGAATATGCTTACTATATGACATAAGAAGACTATGTACTTTGGTTTTCATTTTTCTGATTTTTTAAATTTTCTGCGCATTTGAATCTTGGTCAAATCCTAGGTTTGACCAAGATTAGACAAGTTTAACACGTGAAAACGAATAAGTAAGCCTGGATCCTTCTTAGTCACTCTAAAATGAAGCATTTTGGGATGTTCTTGAAATTTCCATGTTTGAAACCCAAAACGACCTCTCTTCATGCTACACTTCATAAGATCGACCGAGTTTAGGGTTAGGGGTAGATACATGATTTGTATGGTTTGAATATGTCCAAACCTTGTTAATTTATCAACTTGAATGCTTACTATATGACATAAGAAGACTATATGCTTTTGTTTTTCATTTTTCTGATTTTTTTTTGAATTTTATGCCCATATATTTGAATCTTGGTCAAATCATATGTTTGACAAAGATTTAAACAAGTTTAAATTGTGAAAATGAAAAGGTAAGCATGGATCCTTATTAGTCACACTCTAAATTAAATCTTTTGGGAGGTTCTTGAAATTTCCATGTTTGAAACCCAAAACCACTTCTCTTCATGATTGACTTCATAAGAAAGAGTTTAGGGTTTTAGGGGTAGATATATACATGATTTTTCTGGTTTGAATATGTCTAGACCTGGTTTATCAACTTGAATGCTTACTATACATATGACATATATAAGAATGCTATGTGCTTTGGTTTTTCATTCTCTTTTGATTTTTTTTCTAAATTTTTATGCCCATTTGAATCTTGGTCAAAATCTTTGGTTTGACAAGGATTTAAACAAGTTTAAAACATGAAAATGAAAAAGGGAAGTCTGTATATCCTTCTTTTAGTAACTCTAAAATGGAAGCTTTTGGGATGTTCTTGAAATTTCCATGTTTGAAACCGAAAACGACTTCCCTTCATGCTAGACTTCATAAGATCGACAGGGGGTAGATACATGATTTGTCTGGTTTGGATATATCTAGACCTTGTTAATTTATCAACTTGAATGCTTACGATATGACATAAGAAGACAATGTGATTTGGTTTTTCAATTTTCTGATTTTTTTGAATATTGTGCCCACCCATTTGTATCTTCATGAAATCCTAGGTTTTACCAAGATAATTTAAACAAGTTTAAAACATGAAAACGAAAAGGGAAACATGTAACCTTCTCAGTCACTCTAAAATGAAGTTTTTGGGAGGTTTTTGAAATTTCCATGTTTGAAACCCAAAACCACTTCTCTTCATGCTTGACTTCATAAGACAAAGTTTAGGGTTAGGGGGTATAGATACATGATTTGTATGGTTTGAATATGTCCAAACCTTGTTTATCAACTTGAATATGCTTACTATATGACATAAGAAGACTATGTACTTTGGTTTTTCATTTTTCTGATTTTTTTAATTTTCTGCACATTTGAATCATATCTTGGTCAAATCCTAGGTTTGACCAAGATTTAGACAAGTTTAACACGTGAAAACGAATAAGTAAGCCTGGATCCTTCTTAGTCACTCTAAAATGAAGCTTTTGGGAGGTTCTTGAAATTTCCATGTTTGAAACCCAAAACCACTTCTCTTCATGATTGACTGAGTTTAATTATATAGGATTTTAGGGGTAGATATATACATGATTTTTCTGGTTTGAATATATATGTCTAGACCTTGTTTATCAACTTGAATGCTTACTATACATATGACATATCTAAGAATGCTATGTGCTTTGGTTTTTCATTCTTTTGATTTTTTTCTGAATTTTTAGGGCCATTTGAATCTTGGTCAAATCATTGGTTTGACCAAGATTTAAACAAGTTTAAAACATGAAAATGAAAAGGGAAGTCTGTATCCTTCTTAGTCACTCTAAAATGAAGCTTTTGGGATGTTCTTGAAATTTCAATGTTTGAAACCCAAAACGACTTCCCTTCATGCTAGACTTCATAAGATCGAAAGGGGCTAGATACATGATTTGTCTGGTTTGGATATATCTAGACCTTGTTTATCAACTTGATTGCTTACGATATGACATAAGAAGACTATGTGATTTGGTTTTTCGTTTTTCTGATTTTTTTGAACATTGTGCCCACCCATTTGTATCTTCATGAAATCCTAGGTTTGACCAAGCTAATTTAAACAAGTTTAAAACATGAAAATGAAAAGGGAAGCATGTAACCTTCTCAGTCACTCTAAAATGAAGTTTTTGGGAGGTTTTTGAAATTTCCATGTTTGAAACCCAAAACCACTTCTCTTCATGCTTGACTTCATAAGACAAAGTTTAGGGTTAGGGGGTATATATAGATACATGATTTGTATGGTTTGAATATGTCCAAACCTTTTGTTTATCAACTTGAATATGCTTACTATATGACATAAGAAGACTATGTACTTTGGTTTTTCATTTTTCTGATTTTTTTAATTTTCTGCGCATTTGAATCATATCTTGGTCAAATCCTAGGTTTGACCAAGATTTAGACAAGTTTAACACGTGAAAACGAATAAGTAAGCCTGGATCCTTCTTAGTCACTCTAAAATGAAGCTTTTGGGAGGTTCTTGAAATTTCCATGTTTGAAACCCAAAACCACTTCTCTTCATGATTGACTGAGTTTAATTATATAGGGTTTTAGGGGTAGATATATACATGATTTTTCTGGTTTGAATATATATGTCTAGAGACCTTGTTTATCAACTTGAATGCTTACTATACATATGACATATCTAAGAATGCTATGTGCTTTGGTTTTTCATTCTTTTGATTTTTTTCTAAATTTTTAGGGCCATTTGAATCTTGGTCAAATCATTGGTTTGACCAAGATTTAAACAAGTTTAAAACATGAAAATGAAAAGGGAAGTCTGTATCCTTCTTAGTCACTCTAAAATGAAGCTTAATTTTGGGATGTTCTTGAAATTTCAATGTTTGAAACCCAAAACGACTTCCCTTCATGCTAGACTTCATAAGATCGAAAGGGGGTAGATACACGATTTGTCTGGTTTGGATATATCTAGACCTTGTTTATCAACTTGATTGCTTACGATATGACATAAGAAGACTATGTGATTTGGTTTTTCATTTTTCTGATTTTTTTGAACATTGTGCCCACCCATTTGTATCTTCGTCAAATCCTAGGTTTGACCAAGATAATTAAAACAAGTTTTATAAAACATGAAAATGAAAAGGGAAGCATGTATCCTTCTTAGGCACTCTAAAATGAAGCTTTTGGGAGTTTTTTGAAATTTCCATGTTTGAAACCCAAAACCACATCTGTTCACATGCTTGACTTCATAAGACAGAGTTTAGGGGTTAGGGGTATAGATACATGATTTGTCTGGTTTGAATATGTCTAGACATTGTTTATCAACTTTAATGCTTACTATATGACATAAGAAAAATAATGTCATGTAAATGAGTTAACTTGGATTTCCTACCCTTGAATCCATAGGAAACTTTGTTCTAATGCACTATAATAATCAACCGAGTTTTTACACCAACAGGTCTGTCACTTACGTGTGGTGCCCACGCGTGAGGTCCCACACTTCAGTGAGCACAAGTCACGTGCAATAGGTACGCAAACTCCCAGCCATCTTCTTTGTCAAGAGAAGACGCATCAGGATGCGTATTGGAAGTCTGTGGGTCCTTCTGGATCCTTCGGTTGTCCCTCTCACAAAAAAAACAAATCTCTCTCATTCTCGGCCTCTCTCGACTCGCTCGCTCGCTCGCTCGCTCGCACCTCCTGCGCACTGACAAACCCTGCACAAAAGTCAACATCATCACCCGAAAAAGGGGAGACACCATAATTCTCTCCCTTCTTCTCTCCTTCCTCCGAGTGATCCCTCTTCCTCCGAGTTTCACTCGACGGGCAAACACACTTGTGCTGCATAGTAATAATAAAAAGGTATAGAAAAATCAACCTACGAATCTATAATTAAATAGGTTAGTAATAATAAAAATGTAGAAAAATCAACCTACGAATCTATAATTAAATAGGATTTGTGAAGGAATTGTGTAGGATTTGGATCCTATGGGAAAATTTCCTATACAAGTTGTTTGATTCATAGGAACATATCCTATAGGAATTCCTATAGGAATCTTGTAGTGTAAATCCTATAGGAAAAAAGCATTAGCTCATACCTCATGGAAAAATTCCTTTGCTACAATCAAACAAACTTCATCTTCCTATAGGATTCAAGTAGACATGACATCCAATCCTATGTTTTCCTATTCCTATTTTTCCTATCCTATGAATCAAAGGAATTAAATAGGTTAAACTAGGGTTTTGCCCACTACTACAGATCAAGGTTCAAACCTTGTTTATCAACTTGAATATGCTTACTATATGACATAAGAAGACTATGTACTTTGGTTTTCATTTTTCTGATTTTTTAAATTTTCTGCGCATTTGAATCTTGGTCAAATCCTAGGTTTGACCAAGATTAGACAAGTTTAACACGTGAAAACGAATAAGTAAGCCTGGATCCTTCTTAGTCACTCTAAAATGAAGCATTTTGGGATGTTCTTGAAATTTCCATGTTTGAAACCCAAAACGACCTCTCTTCATGCTACACTTCATAAGATCGACCGAGTTTAGGGTTAGGGGTAGATACATGATTTGTATGGTTTGAATATGTCCAAACCTTGTTAATTTATCAACTTGAATGCTTACTATATGACATAAGAAGACTATATGCTTTTGTTTTTCATTTTTCTGATTTTTTTTGAATTTTATGCCCATATATTTGAATCTTGGTCAAATCATATGTTTGACAAAGATTTAAACAAGTTTAAATTGTGAAAATGAAAAGGTAAGCATGGATCCTTATTAGTCACACTCTAAATTAAATCTTTTGGGAGGTTCTTGAAATTTCCATGTTTGAAACCCAAAACCACTTCTCTTCATGATTGACTTCATAAGAAAGAGTTTAGGGTTTTAGGGGTAGATATATACATGATTTTTCTGGTTTGAATATGTCTAGACCTGGTTTATCAAGTTGAATGCTTACTATACATATGACATATATAAGAATGCTATGTGCTTTGGTTTTTCATTCTCTTTTGATTTTTTTTCTAAATTTTTATGCCCATTTGAATCTTGGTCAAAATCTTTGGTTTGACAAGGATTTAAACAAGTTTAAAACATGAAAATGAAAAAGGGAAGTCTGTATATCCTTCTTTTAGTAACTCTAAAATGGAAGCTTTTGGGATGTTCTTGAAATTTCCATGTTTGAAACCGAAAACGACTTCCCTTCATGCTAGACTTCATAAGATCGACAGGGGGTAGATACATGATTTGTCTGGTTTGGATATATCTAGACCTTGTTAATTTATCAACTTGAATGCTTACGATATGACATAAGAAGACAATGTGATTTGGTTTTTCAATTTTCTGATTTTTTTGAATATTGTGCCCACCCATTTGTATCTTCATGAAATCCTAGGTTTTACCAAGATAATTTAAACAAGTTTAAAACATGAAAACGAAAAGGGAAACATGTAACCTTCTCAGTCACTCTAAAATGAAGTTTTTGGGAGGTTTTTGAAATTTCCATGTTTGAAACCCAAAACCACTTCTCTTCATGCTTGACTTCATAAGACAAAGTTTAGGGTTAGGGGTATAGATACATGATTTGTATGGTTTGAATATGTCCAAACCTTGTTTATCAACTTGAATATGCTTACTATATGACATAAGAAGACTATGTACTTTGGTTTTTCATTTTTCTGATTTTTTTTAATTTTCTGCACATTTGAATCATATCTTGGTCAAATCCTAGGTTTGACCAAGATTTAGACAAGTTTAACACGTGAAATTTTGGGATGTTCTTGAAATTTCCATGTTTGAAACCCAAAACGACTTCGATCTCTTTATGCTAGATTTCATAAGACTGAGTTTTAGGGGTTAGGGGGTAGATACATGATTTGTCTAGTTTGAATATGTACATAGTACTCCCTCTATAGGAACTTGGAGAAAGCAACTGTTGTGCCACACAATTTTGTTGTTTTCCTATTTTTCTTTCATGAAGCTTTACGATGTGGTTCGTGTGTGGGGATCAAGCTCGTAATCTCGTTTCAATTACACAACCAACTACTCTGCTCATCCTTGCATGTAATTAACCAATATAGGAATTTGATTCCACGGAACTTTTTCAGTACATAAGTCTCCTCCTTAACTCCTCTAGTCTCTACCAAGCCGGCCGCCTCGCTACTTCCCTAGCTTCCTCCCTACAGCACACCTCGCCCCCGTACGCGAGCTAGGTCCAGCCGGAGATGGGGCACAGCCGCCCCCGCTGGAAGAATGCTCAGAGGAAGTCCGGGCAGGAGGACAAGGGTGACGCCATCCCGGATGAACTTCTCGGGCTGGTGTTCCTGCGCCTCACCTCGCCTCTGGATCTCGTCCGCGCCGCGTTCGCCTGCAGGAGCTGGCGCAAGGTCATCGCGGCGGAGGACTTCCGTGTCCTCTCCGCTCGCCACGGCGCGCCATCCTCCATAGTCGCCGGCCACTACCACATCAGCTTCTCCCATTGTCACTATCGGCCGTCTGGCTTGCTGCCCCACTTCGTTCCCTCTTCCTCGTCATGTTGGGCCGGGGTCGCCGCAAATAATCTCGCGCTCGACTTCCTCCCACGGGCGCCAAACGGCGACCTCAGTTTGGAGCTCGCCGACTCTCGGGGCGGCCTCCTACTCCTTGCGGACTTCGACCACACCGAACACGGAAAGCCTTTCGAGCAGCCTTCACGTCTCGTCGTCTGCGATCCCCTGGCAGGTCAGTACGTGACGGTCCCTCCACCCCCTGCTGTTTCGCACACAACATTCGTAAGCTTGTTCCTGGGCGCCGCCCTCCATGGCGAGGACGCTGCGGCGCGCATCAGTCTGTCAAATTACAGGGTGACGTGCCTGATCTATCATGACGGCATCTGCAAGACCTGCGTGTTCTCGCCTGGCCCTGGTGGCCACGCTTGGACCTCCTCCGGCGCCATCGTGCCTCTCCACGCCACGCACACAGGCCGGTCGGATATCCTCTTTGTGGGGTGCAACGCCCGTTTCTTCCAGTGGTACGTGTTCGGTGGGCTCGGAAACTTCATTCTTGCTCTCGACAGAGAATCCGGCGAGCTCTCACGCTTCGAGAGAGCTCGAGACGAGGACTGGCTTCACACCGTGCCGATTGAGATGCTGGGCGGGCCCTCGCGCGTGCTGAATTGGTACGTGCTAGAGCTTCCGTGGCCACCTACCTTCCGAGCTTGCTTATCCTAGGATTCTGGCTTCCTGGGTTGGATTAGTGTCGGCCATGGTGTCGTCGACATGGTCTGGAGGTTGAAGACGAAGGGCATCTCAAGGATTTTGTTGTAATTTCGTTTTTTTTCAGGTGTTTTGTACTATTTGATGTTTCTCTTAATGCCAGAGGGTTTATTTGCACTAGTCATACTTGACATAGCTGTACGTTTTGAAGATTAACTTGTTCATCATGATCCGAACTTCTCATACTCTTAATGCCAGAGGGTTTATTTGCACTAGTCATACTTGACATAACTTCGAACTTGTTTTGAGTAATACGTAGTATGGTATAGTACTAGAATAGGAGGAGTAACACTTTTCGCATTTGGGCCAAATATAAAGTACTACCTCCATTTCAAGGAATAAGGCGCACGCGTACTCCAAGACGTATCTTTTGGTCAGATTACCTTGACCATTGAATTGACAAGACAACACACAGAGCATTGGGGCGTGCTCGATGGTGCTAGCTGCGGCTATACAGACATGTGATAGGCATCGCGGAAGCGTCGCAAATAGAAAACAAATCATATTTTTTGGGGGAGGATGTTTTGGCTCCTGGTTGCGTATGCTCCCTTTAGTTTGAACTGCAACATCTATATATTTTGAAATGTAAAAAAAATCCAAACAAAAAATTAATCTTTTCATCTTCACATGCTAAGAGCGCATAAAGTCTTTCCATAAAAAACTAAATTGTCGTTTGGGCTATGTAAAAAAGATAAAATTTATTGCTAAAAATAAAGCTGTTTACATCAACCACAAAAAATATCGGCTTTTCACGAAACTACACGAACACACATAGATTATCGAGAAGTACATGCGGATTTTTTTGTTAGAATTTTTTGAAAATTAAAAATATGTTTTTTTGGGTCGAGGTAGCATATCCGCCCAATAGCCGAATTAAATTTCCGATTTTTTTGGACTGACAATTTCATCGGGAAGACATGGATGCGCGCAGACGGCGTGCAAGGCAAGGCATCGATTTGACCGGACGTACTTAGGGCAGGTCAGGCTGCCAGCGTACTTATTCCGGCCAGGTGAGGTACTAGAACTCAAAGTCCTCCTCAGCGTCTCTCCTCTCTCTCTGTCTTTATTGAGTGTACTAGCGCGCAGGGACTCAAAGTCAGGGAAATGTTTGAGATGCAAAGTAAGAGAATATTTACCAGTATAATTGGTTGATTAGAAGATTAAGTGGTGAAATCACAACAGATTGGAGCAGTACATGGTGGAAACCGCAAAATATCCTTCCAAATGGTGTTTTTGTGCAACATACGAAGTATGAGGTGGTGGAACTTGAGGCCAGTGACTTTACTTACTCCAAAATGCAACTTTACGTACATGAGCCATCGGATCAAGATCCAACGGACACAGTTGATCCAGAATTTGTAGTCACATTTTAAGTTGCTCGAAAAAAATCGAAAACATTACAGTAAGATATATATCTTTCTTAAGTATTCTGGTAAAGTTTTACTTCATTTGAAAATTGAGTTTAATTTTAAGTTTAAAATTTGGATCAACCATGTGCGTTGGATCTTGATCGAATGACTCACGTACAAGTCGCCAGTGAAGTTACTGGATCTCGTTCCTTGGTGGAATCTGCAATTCCCTCCCCTATATATACTATACAAGTCGAAGACTACGACCCTCTATCCCTATCTCCTTCACATCCTCTAAATTCATATTCCCATTTAGAATCGTTGGGCATGGAGGTCCCCCCTGGTAGCTTTAGATCGAGCTTTTGTCGACGATGCTAATTTGAGAAGACTGCTCACCTACGGTTTGTGCTCTCAATCCGCACAACCTCCATTTTGGCGGGTTAGTACTTTCTTCACTAGGTTCATGCAAGAAGGTTGCATGCGACAGCTGCGCTAGGAACCTGCCCGGTGGCGCGTGCCCGGGATGCCAGGGCGTCTTCCAAGGTGAAAGTCCTCCATCTGAAAGCATGTACTTTTCCCGTGAATGTGTTATGGAAAAGAATGTGGTGAGAAGAACGTTCATCTGCGGTTTGTGCTCTCAAATCGCACGACGTCCACTATAACGGGTTAGTACTTTCTTCACTAGGTTCCACCCAACTATATTTTTCTTTGGGCCAACAGTCATGTAAATTTCCTTGTATTAAGCAGTGCATTCGCATGGGGGAGGGACATCACATTGCATGCGGAAGCTGCTTAAGAAACCTACCCAGTCTCGTGTGCCCGAACTGCGACGGCATCTACGAAGAGGATGAGGATTTAAGTAGATTTGCCTCCTTGTTGAAGGTGGATTGCAGCAACGATGGTTGCGACATGAGCGGCGACTTGCTCGAATACTTTCAACATGAGGCGACGTGCCCGCATGCGCCAACGAGACGGTAGGTGGTTGATCTTGCCGGTCTCGATGGAGAAGATGATCGCGCTTTGAGGCTAATCTGAGCTCGGTGGAGAAGGACCGGATGGAGTTTCCTTTTCTAGAACTAGAGTTCTTTTTGTACTTTTGGATGTCTTGTCTGTAGTTTCCTTTTACTTGGAGGGTCCTCCTAGCTTGCAGTCTGTAATCCCACCGTCATCATAATATAAAAGCAGTGTCGCGAGGTCCTTCGGGACATTTCTGTGTTCAAAAAATGTATGATTTTAGACATGTCGTCTATTTATGTGTGCGATGTTGTATCATCTATTACCGTGATTAGTTTGAACGTGTCCATGTCCTAGAACAAAACTTCGGCATGATGTACTTGTATGTTTAATTGAATTCGACCAAGTATAATGTGGAACCGATCATTGCGAGCATATGGAGATTGCGAACCGGTAATTGACAGGTGGTACATGCTCTATCTTAGTCTTGTTTATCTAATGGTAATTGCAATTTATGCGGTACTGAAATAATTAGTTTTAGTTATAAACAGGGACTCTTCGGACGGGGGCTCCTTTTCAAACAAGACCGGGGAGATTTATGAAGTGCTAGAAGGGAACAAATTACTACATGAGTGTTTTGCGTGAAATGGTTAAAATTTGTAGTGGCAGATTGCCGCCAATGCAATTTTTTCATGTGGTTGATATGGTAGGATGGACATTTCAAAATTTCACGAATTATTTCGGTTTGTGACCATATATTAAATTAGTTCTGGGCTCATTTCCATATAATTTGAAATTTCAACGCGAAGTACACGAAGTACAATTAAAAAAGGGGAAACTATATATACGTGATGTGCACTAAATGTGTGGTACCCCCCAAAAAATGACCAAACATATGCGTTGCATCCAAGTACGTAACACCCATATGGCAAACGAAAGCATTGAGTAGTTGTTTGTGATGTAAGTAATCTACATATATATCAAAATACCAAACATGGCACACCAAAATATTTTTTAGAAGAACTTACCAGATTTTGGCACCATGCATGTTGGAGTTTTTTTTTTGACAGAATCCATCTTGGAGTTCGCATGGCTCTCTTCCGAAGTGAGAGGTGAGTTGGTTAATGCTAGAACCATGGCAAACTTCCGAATGTTAGTAATTTATCATGGATTCATCATTTGTGATGAAATACCTAGGAACAATGCCAAACATGACCTACCTATGTTCTTGAGAATATTCCCTTTCACCGATTTTGGCACCATGTGTGTTTTTAAGTACGTTTGCATGCCTTCTTGATTGGTTATTAAAATACCATGTCAAACTGTCGATACATGGAAAATTCCTTTGCTACAATCAAATAAACTTCGGGCTCCTTTTATTCAAAGGAATATGGAGGGCGTAGGAATATGAAAGGTGCATGATTGGAATGTTATGCCAAGTTGAATCCTATAGGAACATGATGTGTCTTTGATTGTGGCAAAGGAACTTTTCCATGAGGTATTAGCTAATGGTTTTTTTCCTATAAGATTTGCACTACAAGATTCCTATATGAATAGTTCCTATGAATCAAATGACTTGTATAGGAATTTTTCCCATAAGAACCGAATCCAACATAATTCCTATGACAATCATATGAATCAAAGGAGCACGATTCCCATAGGATTGAAGTAGACATGACATCCCAATTCTATGATTTTCCTTTTCCTATACTTTCCATTTCCTATGAACCAAAGGAGGCCTAACTAGTTGGCCATACTGAAACAATTGCCAAATAAATGCCGTGCATCCTATGGCCCCCGTGAGTTTGACCTAAATTTGAAATCATGGTAAAAGGTGCTTAAAATAGGCAAATAAAAGCATGTAGTCAATTTTTTTTAGGATGTAGTACTACCTAGGGAAAATACCAAACATGCCATAATGCAAACTGTGTTTTAGAGAGTAGCCCTTCAAAAAAGTTGGCATCCACTTGTTGATTTTGCCATCGACATGACAAAATAACTGATCAGATGACCAAGTGGTAAAAATTGCAACAGATTAGACCACCACATGGTGGAAACTGCTAAAAATCATGAAAACTGCGAAGAAAAAGTTAAAGTGGTGGTTTGTGCAGCATATGGAGGATTGAGTAGTACAAGTTGGATGTGCACTACCGTGTGCCCGTGGTAATGTTCGCCTATTATGATGATGGCAAGAAAAAATGATGTTTTCTCTGCTGAAACTGTCCCGAGCTGATTTGACGAGACAAAATACAGCTACACGGCGTGCAAGGGACGGCTATACAGTACATTAGCTTCTTCTCGGGTCACACGCCTGCACCACAGGTGCAGTAAGTGCAGCAGAGACCAGAGAGAGAAGGAACGCCCGTATTATATTTGATTTCAATTCATATTGTTTTTTTCCTTGCCTCTCCGTCTTCTTCACCGCCATCTTCTCGGTGTTTTCAAGAGTGATTATCAAGTGGAGAGACAATTGCATTGGGAAAGTCTCTCCACTTGATAATCTCTGTTGAAAAACTCGCACGTCTTGTGAAATGTGAAGGCTGCACGCGTGGGGAAGGGAGACGCAAACGCCGCACCGCATAGTATACTACCTTTCTCTCCTCAGGCACCCCGGCTGGCCGCCCGCCGCAATAGTTCCTTGCATAGCGCTTGCCGTCTCCTCCAAAAACCCCCAGCGCACTTGCATCCGCCATCCACCTAAATCCACCGCCGAGTACCTTTCTGTCCTCACCACCGCCGCTGCGCCTATTCCCCTGTCCAGCAGACGACTGCGGCGTTGCGTGTGTCGCCGCCGTGTCAGATGGAGGCGGAGCCGCTCAACTCCCGAAGGCGGGTCGAGCCAGATCGGGAAGAGCCTCCGTCGAGCCTCGACCTCATCAGCCGCCTCCCCGACGAGATGCTGCACATCATCATCTCCCTCCTGCCCATGATATCCGCTGTAAGGACAACATTGCTCTCCAAACGGTGGCGCCACCTCTGGCGCTCCGTCCCACTTAACCTCCTCGTCGGCGACAACGACCTCATCAGCCGCCTACCGGACCAGATTCTCCACATCATCATCTCCCACCTGCCCACTGTATCCGCTGTAAGCACAACCTTGGTCTCCAAACGGTGGCGCCACCTCTGGCACTCCGTCCCACTTAACCTCGAGATCGACGACGAACTCGCCAAGCAAAACCACAAACGCATCGCCGCGGTCTCCAGTATCCTCGCCGCTCACCCTGGCCCCGCCAGAAGCGTGTCAATCGACCCCTTCAGAACCACTTGCAAGGTCGACACCACGCTCGACAGCTGGTTCCGGTCCAGCACCCTATCTTGCGTCGAGAACCTCAGATTCGATGCTGGAACTGTGATGCGCTCCTTCCCGCTGTCCGCGTTCCGCTGCGCGCCCACGCTGCGCATTGTCAGCATTTCTACTTGCTATTTGCCCGAGATTCATGCCAACTCCATGCTTCTTTTCCCCCAACTCAAAAGGCTCTTGCTCTATGACGTCTACATCTGTAAGGCGACGAACATCGACCGCCTGTTCACCCGCTGTATTGTGCTCGAGGCACTTCACCTTGAGGGGGTCCACGGGTTCACCCAACTCAACATTCAAATGCCAAATCTTCGTACAATTAGTGTGGCTAGCTATTGGAAACGCAACACCACCGAACTTATTCAGTTAGACACGGTGCAAATTATGGATGCATCTTGCCTCGAGAGATTGGTCATATGCGTTGATGATGTTCCACTACTAATCCAGGTCGCCAACGCACCAAAGTTGATGGTGTTGGGCTTTGCGTCGTACCCTGGCTGCCAACTTGTTATTGGACGCATAAACTTTTTGGTAGAACAGCCTTCTTCTTGTTGAATTAACTCACATTTTTGTTATTTTTTTTGACATATGTACCATTGTCCTGTAGAGGATGATGCCCATAAGCTTGGAAAATTCTCTGTGCACAGTGAAGAACTTGGTTCTAAAATCTGACGGCCCTCGTCTGGATCAACTACTTGCATTTCTTAGATGCTTTCCCTGCACGGAGAAGCTATATATCCAGGTAAATTCGTTGTTGTTAACTGTTTACCACTATGAGCAAAAACTGTAGAGTTACATGGAGTTAACCTGTTATTACTTATTAGCCTAGATCAGTTGAACAATTGTACTAGAAGAACATCCACAATGGAGTTATATTATGTTGGTTCAAAACTAAACTTCTTGTCATACAATGTGTTGTATCTTGTGCATCTGTGAAGTTTCATATAAACACATGATAATATGTGATCTGTGTAAAAAAGAGAAGACATATGTAAATAGTGTGACTTACTATTTACACATCATTTGTTCTTTTTTTGTGTAGATCACATATTATCATATTTTTGGATGAAACTTCACAGAAGCACATGATAGAACACAATGTATGTCCAGACTTTTAGTTTACATTTTTTTTGGAAACTTGGAAGTGTCAAAAGAAAAATGGGGTGCACCCGCAACTAGTTGCGGATTGGAGTTTCCCATGTTGGTAACCTTTCCCCAACTTTACAATGACAATAACAGATGTAAAAAAGTGCATCTATCAAATTGGAACGTGTCAGGGGATTATGTTGTTCCACGGTCCTCAATTAACACATGATTCAACTCACCTGAGATATTCATTAGTTGATAGCTATGAAGTACTTTGTTATTGTACTGACTACTTAATTTGACTTCTTTGCAGTTTTATAGAACCGGCAATAAGGTTCATGTGCTGCATAATGAGCCAGCCTGTCCCATTGAATGCCTTGATCTCCACCTCAAAGAAATTTCGATTTCTGACTACCGAGGAAGGAGAAATGATGTTATTGTCTCCAGGTTCTTTATACAGAACACTAGAATGCTCAAAGTAATGAATTTTGGTGTAAGATATCATCACAAGGAGATCTGGTGGGATACCCAGTTCAAGCAGCTAGACCTGAAGAACACCGCTTATAGAGATGTTGATTTTCAGTTTGGATATTTACCATCCTTAGATAAGTTCAGCTCGGACGGTGTTCTTAGCTGGTTGGTACATGACTTGTCAGTGGCTGATCCCTTTGCTAGAGGGATAGATGCAAGAGAAGGGCCAATTTCTGCATAGTGTTAGTTTAACTCCCTATATTTTGTACTGGTCTGAACAATATATTTTATCACTCTGTTAATGTAGTTCAGACTTGATGTTATTCTTGTGAACATGGTCTAATATTCTAATGCTTTCGCGATGTATGTACTACTAGTGATATTTACAGAAGCTAGCAATTGGTTGACAAAATTTACTAAAAAAAGCCTGTAACGCATGTTCACATTCAGTTCGTCAATGCTAGTGTTCACAGAGGAAAGGTTTATTGTTCACAGAGGCTGACATGTGGGGCCCATGAGCCAGCAGAGTCCTCAACGTTTCAAAGGCGGCAGGGAATCAAAAAAAAATGAAGTAGCCACAAATTAGGGTAAAAAATAACTCCAAGAAAGGAAACTTCTTTTGTAAATAGAGGACGACATGCGGGTCCCATTTTGCACGGGATCGAAAGAAAAAAGGCAAGTGACCAAATATCAGGAGCCAAAAATAATCCACGAAAAGAAACTTTTATTGTACATAGAGGATGACATGTGGGTCCCATTTTGCAATAGCGGTCTCATAGTTTCCAGGCGGCACAGGATCAAAAGAAAAAGGAAGTAGCCAGAAATCAGGGTGTCAAAAAATCCATGAAAAGAAAGATTTCAATTGGGCTGCATCTGGACATCTGGGCCTTCGAACTATCGTGCTGGAAGCCTTTTGACTCGTACAATTTAAGCCCACTCCAAAACAGGAAAGTCCTATGCTTGGCAAAAACAAAAAACAAGGAGATTCAACATATAAGTTTGTTTATGTAAAAACAAAGATTTAATTTATCCCTTTGAAATAGCTCAGAGCGAAATACACTGTTTATTGTCTGCAAAATAATCAAGATATCACATGTTTCTTGTACGGGGAGGCTGACATCAGGGACCCATGAGCCAGCAGCGTCGTCAACGTTTTAAAGGCGGCAGGGGATCGAAAGAAAAAATAAACCAAAAATCAGTTGGTAAAAATCCAAGAAAATAAACATTTATCGTTCTAAGAGGATGACATGCGGGACCCTTGAGGCAGCAGCATCCTCAACCTTTGCATAAAGAGGATTTGCAGTACGGGGAGGCTGACATTGGGGACCCATGAGCCAGCAGCGTCGTCAACGTTTTCAAGGCGGCAGGAGATCGAAAGAAAAAATAAGCCAAAAATCAGTTGGTAAACAAAACCAAGAAAAGAAACAATTACCTTTCTGAGGGGATGACATGCGGGACCCATGAGGCAGCAGCATCCTCAACTATTCTAAGGCGGCAGGGGATCAAAAGAAAAAGGAAATAGCCGAAAATCAGAGGGTAAAAAATAAATCCAACAAAGGAAACTTTTAGGATTTGCTAAGAAACAGTCGACTTATTCTTTTTTGGCCATCAGTCGAATTTCTGTCCAACCAATTAGGCATCGCGATTGTGGACTTGCACGTGTTTCTCTGAGCCACTGTGTACCGTACTTAGCCATCTGCTATAGCTGCACACGTTTGTGTCGGGAGGTTTTGGATGTAAAACGCGTGCATGACTAAGTCAGCGGATAGATATTTACTGAACTTTTTGTGTAAATTTGTATATGACGAATTACAGTCCATTACACTGGTATTTACATGATTTGGAACATGTAAAATTAGGCAAACAAGTCTGTAATTTTACTTTCAAATCATGTAGACGATTTTCTTTCAGTTTCCCCATCTCACAGTTTACAGTCCATTACAACTATGTTTACATAATACAAAACATGTAATTTTCGCCAAACAACGTTTTAAGGTCTTTAAATCATGTATTATGGATTTTTTTTCTGTTTGCAACTTGTTTGTCTGTTGCTAATTATAGGGATTTAGCCCACATACAAGGCTTGGTAAAATTCTTTTTTTATGGGCTTGACTGATTTTTGCCTATGCCATGTGCCGTCTTATAATTTGAAGAAAAACTGACTTACGCTGAATTGAAAATCAGTCAGCTGACAAATAGACATCCCCAACTTTTATTGTTCATAGAGGATGACATGCGGCACCCATGAGCCAGCAGCCTCAACGTTTCAAAGTCGGCATGAGATCGAAAGAAAAAGGCAAGTGACCAAATATCAGGAGCCAAAGATAATCCAAGAAAAGAAACTTTATTGTACATAGAGGATGACATGCGGGTCCCATTTAGCAGCAGCTGTATCAACGTTTGAGAGGCGGCAGGCAATCGAAAGAAAAAGGCAAGTGACCAAATATGAGGTGCCAAAAAAATCCAAGAAAAGAAAGTTTTATAGTACATAGAGGATGACATGCGGGTCCCATTTAGCATCAGCGGTATCACCGTTTGAGAAGCGGCAGGGGATCAAAAGAAAAAAGGAAATAACCAGAAATTAATTAGGGGTCAAAAATAAATCCACCAAAGGAAACTTTTATTGTTCATAGAGGATGACATGTGGGACCGACCTGCCAACAGCGTCCTCATCGTTTCAAAGGGGGCAGGGGATCAAAAGAAAAAGGCAAATATCCAGAAATTAGGGGTAAAAAATAACTCCAAGAAAGGAAACTTTTATTGTTCGTAGAGGATGACATGCGGGACCCATGAGCCAGCAGAATCCTCAACGTTTCAAAGGCGGCAGGTGATCAAAAGAAAAAGGCAAGTGACCAAATATCAGGAGCCAAAAATAATCCAAGATTTATTGTACATAGAGGATGACATGCGGGTCCCATTTTGCAGCAGCGGTCTCAATGTTTCAAATGCGTCTTGAGATCAAAAGAAAAAGAAAGTAGCTAGAAATTAGGGGCTCAAAATAATCCAAGAAAAGAAAGTTGATGGACATAGAGGATGACATGAGGGTCCCATTTAGCAGCAGGTTCCTCAACGTTTCAAACGTGGCATGAGATCGAAAGAAAAAGGCAAGTGACCAAATATCAAGAGCCAAAAATAGTCCAAGAAAAGAAACTTGAATGTACATAGAGGATGACATGCGGGTCCCATATAGCAGCAGCTGTATCAACGTTTGAGAGGCGGCAGGCGATCGAAAGAAAAAGGCAAGTGACCAAATATGAGGTGCCAAAAAAATCCAAGAAAAGAAAGTTTTATAGTACATAGTGGATGACATGCGGGTCCCTTGAGCCAGCAGCTTACTCAACGTTTCAAAGGGGGCAGGGGATCAAAAGAAAAAGGCAAGTGACCAAATATCAGGAGCCAAAAATAATCAAAGAAAAGAAAGTTTTCAACGTTTCAAAGGCGGCAGGGGATCAAAAGAAAAAGGAAGTAGCCAGAAATTAGGGGGCAAAAATAACTCCAAGAAAGGAAACTTTTATTGTTCGTAGAGGATGACATGGGGGACCCATG
This sequence comes from Lolium multiflorum, assembly GCA_030979885.1. NCBI lineage: Eukaryota > Viridiplantae > Streptophyta > Magnoliopsida > Poales > Poaceae > Lolium > Lolium multiflorum. The sequence goes on from CM061749.1 coordinate 338,474,820, forward strand.
AGCCAGCAGCTTACTCAACGTTTCAAAGGTGGCATGAGATCGAAAGAAAAAAACGCAAGTGACCAAATATGAGGTGCCAAAAATAATCAAAGATTTATTGTACATAGAGGATGACATGCGGGTCCCATTTTGCAGCAGCGGTCTCAATGTTTGAAATGCGGCTTGAGATCAAAAGAAAAAGAAAGTAGCTAGAAAGTAGGGGGTCAAAAAAAATCCAAGAAAAGAAAGTTGATGGACATAGAGGTTGACATGCGGGTCCCATGTGCCAGCAGCTTACTCAACGTTTCAAAGGGGCCAGGGGATCAAAAGTAAAAGGCAAGTGACGAAATATCAGGAGCCAAAAATCAGAGGGTGAAAAAAATCCAAGAAAACAAACTTTTATAGCACATAGAGGATGACATGCGGGTCCCATGAGCCAGCAGGTTCCTCAACGTTTCAAACGTGGCATGAGATCGAAAGAAAAAGGCAAGTGACGAAATATCAGGAGCCAAAAATAATTCAAGAAAAGAAACTTGATTGTACATAGAGGATGACATGCGGGTCCCATGTGTAAGCAGCTTACTCAACGTTTCCAAGGCGGCAGGGCATCAAAAGAAAAAGGAAATAGACAAAAATCAGAGAGTGAAAAAAACCATAGAAAATAAACTTTTATAGCACATAGAGGATGACATGCGGGTCCCACGAGCCAGCAGGTTCCTCAAAGTTTCAAACGTGGCATGAGATCGAAAGAAAAAAGGCAAGTGACCAAATATCAGGAGCCAAAAATAATCCAAGAAAAGAAAGTTTATTGTACGTAGAGGATGACATGCGGGTCCCATTTTGCAGCAGCGGTATCACCGTTTGAGAGGCTGCACGGGATCGAAAGAAAAAGGCAAGTGACCAAATATCAGGAGCCAAAAATAATCCAAGAAAAGAAATTTTATTGTACGTAGAGGATGACATGCGGGTCCCATTTTGCAGCAGCGGTCTCAACGTTTCCAAGGCGGCACAGGACCAAAAGAAAAATGAAGTAGCCAGAAATCAGGGGGTGAAAAAAATCCAAGAAGAAAGATTTCAATTGGGCTGCATCTGGACATCTGGGCTTTCGAACTATCCTGCTTGGCCTTTTGACTCGTACAATTTCAGCCCACTCCAAAACAGGAAAGTTCCGAATTTTCTAAAAAAACAGGAAAGTCCTATGCTTCGCAAAGACAAAAAAACAAGGAGATTCAACATATAAGTTTGTTTATGTAAAAATAAAGATTTAATTATCCGTTTGAAATAGCTCAGAGCGCAATACATTGTTTATTGTCTGCAAAATAATCAAGATATCATATGTTTCTTGTACGGGGAGGCTGACATCGGGGACCCATGAGCCAACAGCGTCGTCAACGTTTTAAAGGCGGCAGGGGATGGAAAGAAAAAATAAACCAAAAATCTGTTGGTAAAAAATCCAAGAAAAGAAACATTTTCGTTCGAGAGGATGACATGCGGGACCCATGAGGCAGCAGCATCCTCAGCGTTTATTGTTCATAGAGGTTGACATGTGGGACCCGTGAGCCAGCGGAGTCCTCAACGTTTTAAAGGCTGCAGGTGATCGAAAGAAAAAATAAGCCAAAAATCGTTTGGTCAACAAAATCCAAGAAAATAAACATTTACCGTTCTGAGAGGATGACATGCGGGACCCATGAGGCAGCAGCATCCTCAACGATTCCAAGGCGGCAGGGGAAATATCCAGAAATTAATGAGGGGTTCAAAATAAATCCATCAAAGGAAACTTTTATTGTTCATAGAGGATGACATGTGGGACCGACCTGCCAACAGCGTCCTCATCGTTTCAGAGGGGGCAGGAGATCAAAAGAAAAGGCAAATAGCCAGAAATTAGGGGTAAAAATAACTCCAAGAAAGGAAACTTTTATTGTTCGTAGAGGATGACATGCGGGACCCATGAGCCAGCAGCTTACTCAACGTTTCAAAGGCGGCATGAGATCGAAAGAAAAAGGCAAGTGACAAAATATCAGAGCCAAAGATAATCCAAGAAAAGAAACTTTATTGTACGTAGAGGATGACATGCGGGTCCCATTTAGCAACAGCGGTCTCAGCGTTTCAAATGCGGCTTGAGATCAAAAGAAAAAGAAAGTTGATTGTACATAGAGGATGACATGCGGGTCCCATGAGTCAGCAGCTTACCATACGTTTCCAAGGCGGCAGGGGATCAAAAGAAAAAGGAAACAGCCAAAAATCAGAGGGTGAAAAAAATAAAGAAAATAAACTTTTATAGTACATAGAGGATGACATGCGGGTCCCATGAGCCAGCAGGTTCCTCAACGTTTCAAACTTGGCATGAGATCGAAAGAAAAAGGCAAGTGACCAAATATGAGGAGCCAAAAATAATTCAAGAAAAGAAAGTTTTATAGTACATAGAGGATGACATGCGGGTCCCATTTAGCAGCAGCGGTATCGTTTGAGAGGCGGCAGGGGATCAAAAGAAAAAAGAAATTGCCAAAAATCAGATGGTGAAAAAAACCAAGAAAATGAACTTTTATAGTACATAGAGGATGACATGCGGGTCCCATGAGCCAGCAGGTTCCTCAACGTTTCAAACGTGGCATGAGATCGAAAGAAAAAGGCAAGTGAAAAAATATCAGGAGCCAAAAATAATTCAAGAAAAGAAAGTTTTATAGTACATAGAGGATGACATGCGGGTCCCATTTAGCAGCAGCGGTATCACCGTTTGAGAGGCGGCAGGGGATCGAAAGAAAAGGCAAGTGAAAAAATATGAGGAGCCAAAAATAATTCAAGAAAAGAAAGTTTTATAGTACATAGAGGATGACATGCGGGTCCCATTTAGCAGCAGCGGTATCACCGTTTGAGAGGCAGCAGGGGATCGAAAGAAAAAGTCAAGTGACCAAATATGAGGTGCCAAAAAAAATCCAAGAAAATAAAGTTTTATAGTACATAGAGGATGACATGCGGGTCCCATTTAGCAGCAGCAGGTATCAACGTTTGAGAGGCGGCAGGATCAAAAGAAAAAGGCAAGTGACCAAATATGAGGTGCCAAAAAATCCAAGAAAAGAAAGTTTTATAGTACATAGAGGATGACACGGGTCCCATTTAGCAGCAGAGGTATCACTGTTTGAGAGGCAGCAGGTGATCGAAAGAAAAAGTCAAGTGACCAAATATGAGGTGCCAAAAAAATCCAAGAAAAGAAAGTTTTATAGTACATAGAGGATGACATGCGGGTCCCATTTAGCAGCAGCGGTATCACCGTTTGAGAGGCGGCAGGGGATCGAAGAAAAAGGCAAGTGACCAAATATGAGGTGCCAAAAATAATCCAGAAAAGAAAGTTTTATAGTACATAGAGGATGACATGCGGGTCCCATTTAGCAGCAGCGGTATCACCGTTTGAGAGGCGGCAGGGATCGAAAGAAAAAGGCAAGTGACCAAATATGAGGTGCCAAAAATAATTCAAGAAAAGAAAGTTTTATAGTACATAGAGGATGACATGCGGGTCCAGTTAGCAGCAGCGGTATCACCGTTTGAGAGGGGAGGGGATCGAAAGAAAAAGGCAAGTGACCAAATTTGAGGTGCCAAAAATAATCCAAGAAAAGAAAGTTTTATAGTACATTGAGGATGACATGCGGGTCCCGTTAGCAGCAGCAGCGGTATCACCGTTTGAGAGGCGGCAGGGGATCGAAAGAAAAAGGCAAGTGACCAAATTTGAGGTGCCAAAAATAATCCAGGAAAAGAAAGTTTTATAGTACATTGAGGATGACATGCGGGTCCCGCAGCAGCGGTATCACCGTTTGAGAGGCGGGGATCGAAAGAAAAAGGTAAGTGACCAAATATGAGGTGCCAAAAATAATTCAAGAAAAGAAAGTTTTATAGTACATAGAGGATGACATGCGGGTCCCAGTTAGCAGCAGCGGTATCACCGAGAGGCGGCAGATCGAAAGAAAAAGGCAAGTGACCAAATTTGAGGTGCCAAAAAAACTCCAAGAAAAGAAAGTTGATTGCACATAGAGGATGACATGCGGGTCCCATTTAGCAGCAGCGGTCTCAACGTTTCCAAGGCGGCAAGGGATCAAAAGAAAAAGGAAGTAGCCAGAAATCAGGGGGTCAAAAAAATCCAAGAATAGAAAGAATTTTGGTTCATAGAGGATGACATGCGGGACCCATGATCCTGCATCGTAAACGGCTCGATCGGAGAACGTTGAACGAGATGGCGCGATGTAGAAAAAAACAATGCCAGAGAGGCTGCCATCTGGGCCCTACATCCCTCGGCGGTGCGGATTTGCGTTGACTCGGCCGGCGAACCCGAGATTTCGAGATGCACCACGTCCCGGGCCACCATACGCCACGTTTTGGCCGCTTTCGTCGGGCTAGGTGGCCTCAAAAACGAGAAAAAAAAGTTTTGACATGCACCACGGAGGGACCAAAATCGTCGGCCATGGTACACCAGCAACCACGGGCGACTTCAACTTCGTCGGCCATGGCTGTAATATCCCAGGTTTAGAGGCAATAAAATGAGAGAACACCAAAGTGTGCATTGCATTCATGCATAGAAAATCCGGGGAATTTTCGCGCTTCAAATAAAACTTACCACAGTAACTGAAGTTTCACTTGACTTGCTGGAATTGAAGTAGATCATCAAGTCAAGCGCTATAAACTTCACTGTGATCTTTACTAAAACCCTGTTTTGGGTAGAGAGGATTTGATCTATGAGCTAGATCAAATGGAATTAGCTTTACAACAAACAACACCTTAAGTAAGGGTCAACTACAAGATTCTATAAAAGATCTCAACATGACATTCCTTACAACAACACATGAATAATTAAGAAACTATTCTTTACTTATCTTTTCCATGTCTTTTACTAAATAAATGTTTCTACCATGATTCTCATGGTGTATCTTCAACTAATTTTGTGTGTAATATAATTCAATTCTAAACTTATTAATAAATAAGGTAAATCATAGGGTCTAAAGTGCATAAAGGCCACACATTCTTATTTAAATCATAACTTATTAAATATATGGAATATCATAAAACTGAATCCATTTACATTACAAGTTATAGTTCAAACTATTTGAATAAAACTACTCATGAGTATTTTGAAACTCATATGATCATGCCTTGGTGCAATCAAACACCAACTATTCAAAATTGAGGAATAACCTTCAACCTTGACTTTTTGACCAATATTATAATATAAATCCAATCAAATATGATATAGTGACTCATCCATAATAATAAAACCATCCACAAGATATTTAGTAACAAATGCCACTTGGCTATCCAAAGATAAATCATATGAGAGGATAATGATCATGCCACATGGGATGAAAATATCTACATGACTTGCTTTCCAAGCTATGCCACCTCATGCTCAAAGGATTGCTATGGATGAGGGCATGACACCCAAGCACCTTACTCATCAAACCAACACAAGAGTCACCACCTATGTGTCATGATACTAGAGCTTGCCCAAGCCTATAAATAGAGCCACACCCTTCATCCATTTGATCATCTTGTAGCATGATACATGAAAACCAACACATAGAGCCACTCCATGCATTAGTTAGGATCAAGATGAAGAAGCTAGGAGGTGGAGGCATGCCACAAGATGCAGGTTTATCAGATTTCCAGAAGAACAAGCTACATAAGATACCAAGGTAGAATTCCTAGGCAAACCATATATTTATAGGATCATATCATCATCTCTTGAGTAGAACCTTAGGCTATTAAAAGACATTTAGAAGTGAGAGTGGTTATAGATGCTAACTATATATATCCATGTCCATCCTAGAGAATATTAGAGTAGTATTAAATCCTACTTGTTCAAACCAACCTTTAATCTTGGAGGTGAGAGCCATGTTCTATTAGTGAAACATAACCAAAGCTTATGCCCATATCTAATTCTAGTTGTGTATCACTTGGGTGATCACCACTAAAACCCTAGACCACATTGGAATTCCAATCCATGGATTACTTTGGATCATAAATAGAACCCTGCCATACCTCATGCCTATTTATATTTCAATTCAATGAAGCTTATGCAAAACCCTAAACCATTTCATATGGGATCCACTCCACATAAAATATTAAGCTCTAACTTGTGTATCATGGATCACAAGTATAAACCAAGCCATATATACTTTAGGACTAAATGCCATTTGGTGAGTAGAGAAACCAATATTCAATTCTATTTTGCCTTCCAAGGAATTTGTTTAGTGTACCAAATAAAGTAGTATGTTATAAAATAGAATCACCTTAGCAAATGAATTGAATTTAATGAGCATAGGATTTATCTTAATTGAGTTAAACTAAAATTTGTGATTCCAGATTAGTAATCATAGAGATTATCCAAAACATCTTCTTAAACCCTAGGAAACTATCATCCACATAAAATCATAAACCAATTCCATTCTCCTATTTGTTAAACCCTAGCCATAAATAACTTATGTGTGAGTATTAATCACTATGGTAAAGCACTAGAAAAATAGAATATGTTCACTATGCACATGATCTAAATTTCAAATAATTTAAAACTGATTTGATTCTTAAATTAAAAAAAGCAATTTAAATGAACCCTAAAATTATAACTACTTTGAATTTGGAAGTGTGTCTCATAAGAACACAAAATAAATCAATTATAAAATGGTTGTTTATAAACAAAACAATACAGTAGGTAGCATTATCAAATTGTTTTGATATTCAAATATTTTATAACCTGCAAGACAAAACATAATTAAAATTTGGATTCAAAGAGTAAATTCAAAACAGAAAATAAAAGAAAATAGAAAAGAAGAGAAGAAGCTTACCTAGCCGTGCATAGCAACAGACCAGCACCACCTACGAGGCCCTTCAGCCCAGCCCACGGCCTCGCACCGATTCGTCGCGGCATCAAACAAGACGAGGCGTCGTCTTCCCGGCGTCGACAGCGCAGAGAAGAGCTCGGCCACCTCACCGTTGGCGATAAGGATCACCCCGGACGCGGCAGAAGGTTCCAGAACTCCTCTCTATACTCCTCGCGTCCGAGTCTATCCGTAGACGTCAAGATTCGTGATGTCTACGTTCCCCCTCCTTTCCTGTAGACAGTGTTGGGCCTCCAAGTGCAGAGGTTTGTAGAACAGCAGCAAGTTTTCCCTTAAGTGGATCACCCAAGGTTTATCGAACTCAGGGAGGAAGAGGTCAAAGATATCCCTCTCATGCAACCCTGCAACCACAAAGCAAGAAGTCTCTTGTGTCCCCAACACACCAAATAGGTGCACTAGTTCGGCGAAGAGATAGTGAAATACAGGTGGTATGAATATATATGAGCAGTAGCAAGCCAGAAAATAGCTTGCTGGCGTGTAGTTGATGGTGGTAGTATTGCAGCAGTAGTAACACAGTAAACCAGTAAACAAGCAGTAGTAACTCAGCAGTATTTAGGAACAAGGCCTAGGGATTAGACTTTCACTAGTGGACACTCTCAACATTGATCACATAATAGAATAGATAAATGCATACTCTACACTTTTGTTGGATGATGAACACATTGCGTAGGATTACACGAACCCTCAATGCCGGAGTTAACAAGCTCCACAATAATGCTCATGTTTAAGTAACCTTAAGTGTAAGATAGATCAAAAGACTAAACCAAGTACTAGCATAGCATGCACACTGTCACCTTCATGCATATGTAGGAGGAATAGATCACATCAATATTATCATAGCAATAGTTAACTTCGCAATCTACAAGAGATCATGATCATAGCATAAACCAAGTACTAACACGGTGCACGCACTGTCACCTTTGCACACATGCAGGAGGAATAAAACTACTTTAATAACACATCACTAGAGTAGCACATAGATAAATTGTGATACAAACACATTGCAATCATCAAGAGATATAAATAAGCACTTCACTACGCTCTTCAACAGTGAATAAGTACTTCGTGAAATATAGCCTAAGAGACCCACACGGTGCACACACTGTCACCTTTACACACGTGGGACAAGGAGTCTCCGGAGATCACATAAGTAAAACCCACTTGACTAGCATAATGACATCTAGATTACAAGCATCATCATATGAATCTCAATCATGTAAGGCAGCTCATGAGATCATTGTATTGAGGTACATAGGAGAGAGATTAACCACATAGCTACCGGTACAGCCCCGAGCCTCAATGGAGAACTACTCCCTCCTCATGGGAGCAGCAGCGGTGATGAAGATGGCGGTGGAGATGGCAGCGGTGTCGATGGAGAAGCCTTCCGGGGCACTTCCCCGCTCCGGCAGGGTGCCGGAACAGAGACTCCTGTCCCCCAGATCTTGGCTTCGCGATGACGGCGGCTCGGAACTTTTCTCGTATCGTGGCTTCCTCCGTAAGGGGATGCAGGGGCTTTAAATAGGCGAAGAGGCGGCGCAGGAGGGTCAACGAGGCGACGAGACCATAGGGTGGCGCGGCCAGGGCCCGGGCCGCGCCACCATGTCATCTGGGCCCACCAGGCCCCCCTCGCGGCTCTCGGTGTCTGGAAGCTTCGTGGAAAAATAGGAACCCGGGCGTTGATTTCGTCCAATTCCGAGAATATTTCGTTACTAGGATTTCTGAAACCAGAAAAAAACAGGAACTGGCACTTCGGCATCTTGTTAATAGGTTAGTTCCAGAAAATGCATAAATATGACATATAATGTGTATAAAACATGTAGGTATCATCAATAAAGTGGCATGGAACATAAGAAATTATCGATACGTTGGAGACGTATCAGCATCCCCAAGCTTAGTTCTGCTCGTCCCGAGCAGGTAAAACGATAACAAAGATAATTTCTTAAGTGACATGCCATCATAACCTTGATCATACTATTTGTAAACATATGTAATGAATGCAGCGATCAAAGCAAAGGTAATGACATGAGTAAACAACTGAATCATAAAGCAAAGACTTTTCATGAATAGTACTTCAAGACAAGCATCAATAAGTCTTGCATAAGAGTTAACTCATAAAGCAATAAATCAAAGTAAAGGCGTTGAAGCAACACATAGGAAGATTAAGTTTCAGCGGTTGCTTTCAACTTATAACATGTATATCTCATGGATAGTTGTCAATGCAAAGTAATATAACAAGTGCAATATGCAAGTATGTAGGAATCAATGCACAGTTCACACAAGTGTTTGCTTCTTAGGTGGAAGGAGATAGGTAAACTGACTCAACAATAAAGGTAAAAGAATGGTCCTTCAAAGAGGAAAGCATCGATTGCTGTATTTGTGCTAGAGCTTTTATTTTGAAAACATGAAACAATTTTGTCAACGGTAGTAATAAAGCATATGAGTTATGAAAATTATATTTTACAAGTTGCAAGCCTCACGCATAGTATACTAATAGTGCCCGCACCTCGTCCTACTTAGCTTGGACTACCGGATCTTTGCATGCCATGTTTCAACCAAGTGTCACAAAGGGGTACCTCCATGCCGCCTGTACAAAGGTCTAAGGAGAATGCTCGCATTTTGGATTTCTCGCTTTTGATTATTCTCAACTTAGACATCCATACCGGGACAACATGGACAACAGATAATGGACTCCTCTTAAATGCATAAGCATGTAGCAATGATTATTATTCTCATATGAGATTGAGGATATATGTCCAAAACTGAAACTTCCACCATGATTCATGGCTTTAGTTAGCGGCCCAATGTTCTTCTCTAACAATTTTGCATGCTCCAACCACTAAAATGATAGACCTTCAGACAAGACGGACATGCATAGCAACTCACATGATATTCAATAAAGAGTAATTGATGGCGTTCCCCAGAAGCATGGTTATCGCACAACAAGCAACTTAATAAAATATAAAGTGCATAAGTACATATTCAATACTACGATAGTTTTTAAGGCTATTTTGTCCCATGAGCTATATATTGCAAAGGTGAATGATGGAATTTTAAAGGTAGCACTCAAGCAATTTACTTTGGAATGGCGGAGAAATACCATGTAGTAGGTAGGTATGGTGGACACAAATGGCATAGTAGTTGGCTCAAGGATTTTGGATGCATGAGAAGTATTCCCTCTCGATACAAGGTTTAGGCTAGCAAGGTTATTTGAAGCAAACTCAAGGATGAACAAGTGCAGCAAAACTCACATAAAAGACATATTGTAAACATTATAAGACTCTACACCGTCTTCCTTGTTGTTCAAACTCAATACTAGAAATTATCTAGACCTTAGAGAGACCAATTATGCAAACCAAATTTTAGCATGCTCTATGTATTTCTTCACTAATAGGTGCAAAGTATATGATGCAAGAGCTTAAACATGAGCACAACAATTGCCAAGTATCACATTACCCAAGACATTATAGCAATTACTACATGTAGCATTTTCCAATTCCAACCATATAACAATTTAACGAAGAGGAAACTTCGCCATGAATATTATGAGCTAAGAACACATGTGTTCATACGAACCAGCGGAGCGTGTCTCTCTCCCACACAAGGATGAACTTATTCAGAGAACTAAGATAACAAAACAAAAACAAAAATAAAAGCACACAGACGCTCCAAGTAAAGAACATAAGATGTGACCGAATAAAAATATAGTTTCACTAGAAGAAACCTGATAAGTTGTCGATGAAGAAGGGGATGCCTTGGGCATCCCCAAGCTTAGATGCTTGAGTCTTCTTAAAATATGCAGGGATGAACCACCGGGGCATCCCCAAGCTTAGACCTTTCACTCTTCTCGATCACATTATATCACCCTCTTCTATTGACCCTTGAAAACTTCCTTCACACCAAACTTCAAGCAAACTCATTAGAGGGTTAGTGCATAATCAAAATTCACATGTTCAGAGGTGACACAATCATTCTTAACACTTCTGGACATTGCACAAAACTTCTGAAAGTTAATGGAACAAAGAAACTCATTCAACTTAACAAAAGCGGCAATGCGAAATAAAAGGCAGAATCTGTCAAAAACAGAACAGTCCGTAAAGACGAATTTAAAGCTGGCACCAGACTTGCTCAAATGGAAAAACTCAAAACTAATGAAAGTTGCGTACATATCTGAGGATCACGCTCGTAAATTGGCAGATTTTTTCGAATTTTCTACAGAGGACTGTGCCCAGATTCGTGACAGACAGCAATGCTGTTTCTGCGCAGCGATCCCAAATATAACATCAACTTTAACATAGAAACTTTACTTGGCACAAAAACATGATAAGGAGAGGTTGCTACAGTAGTAAACAACTTCCAAGACACAAATATAAAACAAAGTACTGTAGCAAAATAACACATGGGTTATCTCCCAAGAAGTTCTTTCTTTATAGCCATTAAGATGGGCTCAGCAATTTTGGTGATGCACCCGCAAGAAATAGTATTTGAAGCAAAAGAGAGCTTCAAGAGGCAATTCAAAACACATTTGAGCCTAACATGCTTCCTATGCAAAAGAATCTTATACACAAATGAATTCATGAAGAGCAAAGTGGCAAGCATAAGAGGATAAAACACGAGTAACTTAAAGATTCTCAACATAAAGAGGGGAAACTTAATATTATTAAGATGCATATAACCATATTTCCCTCTCTCATAATAACTTTCAGTAGCATCATTGATGAAATCCACAATATACCCGTCACTTAAAACATTCTTATCATGGTTCATATGCATAGAAGTATCATTAATTTTGGCATAAGAAGAGTTATTCTCATTAATAGTAATTGGAGCAAGATTATTATCAAGAATTTGAACATGGTAAACAAGTTGCATATTAAAAGAATTGTTTTTGGCAAGCCCATCATAACTATGACAAGTTTCATAAGGATAATTGTAACATGTGTCATATACATCTCTATAGCAATTATCTAAACCTGAATATGTAATATCATCATTTTCACTAAAAGTAGATGTCTCAAATACAGGATCTTCAAGCACAACATCCCCAAGCTTAGAGCTTTCAATATCATCGTTTAAGGGGACATGAATAATGCTATCATCATTAATTTCATAATCAGTACCAAAGAGATTTTCAATATCAAAGGCAGCGTGCTCATCCAAATCATGATCACTAATATGGGTAAAGGGTATAGGAAGATCATCGTACTCAGATTCATTATCATAATAATCATTAGGAGCAACATACTTACGGTTACCTAGCGTTATCTCATTCACGCGGGGATACGCCGTTACCTCTTTCTTTTTATTCTCCTTCTTCTTCTTCTTCTTCTTCTTCGTTCCCTTCTTCTTCTTCTTCTCCTTCTCCTCGTTCCCTTCTTTAGGAGGAAGAGGCTTGAATGGTGGCTTGTCCGCATAACCTGATTTTCTTTTAGAAACAATAGAAGAAACTTGGGAGGATCCCTCCTTTTCATTAATTAATTGAAAACACACAGCGGTCCTATCATATTTTGGCAAGGTGTCATCTTCTAAAATATTCTGTATGTAAGTATTTGTATGGCTATTATCAATGCAATAAGAAAGACAACCATGCAGGACATCATCAATATCAAGATCGTTAATATTTAACAAAGAAATTTTTCTTGATAACTCTTCACACTTCAAAAATAAGGTAAGTTCATCATGCTGATTAGGAGTAATTTCATCATCACAATACAAATTTGCAGCACTCATGGGGTTTGAATTATCATTGGAGGAACATTGAAAATTAAAATGACCAACTCTATGGCAAAGTTCACAAATAAAAGGATAGAGGGCACACACTTTTTCTCCAAGATCATCTAGAGCTCTAGACCACTTTCTAGTTTTTTCATTTCTGTGATGGATACAATATTCATCTTCTATTTGATTAATTCCACAAGGTCTATGTATTCCACAAAAATTAACATGCTTATAGGAAATAGCATTCTTAGGAGTTTGAGCATGCTTATTGCAATCATTAACAACAATGTCATTCTTCATGCAAGCCTCTTTAAAAGGTTCATGATACTTATCAAAATTCTTTTTAGGCAATTCTAAATGAGAAGCAAAGGCTTTATAAAGATTTGCAGCAACTTGAGAGTCAAGACCATAAGTAGCACTCATATTTCGAAATTTATCAGTATTCATAAAAGTTTCAATGCATTCATAATCATAATTTATACCTGACTCTTTACCTTTGTCGTTCTCCCAATCTTCAGCGTTCTCCTTAATCCGATCAAGAAGGTCCCTTTTAAACTCTTCTTTATTGCTCGTGAATGATCCAGAACAAGTAGTATCCAGCAAGGTCTTATCTTGAAAAGAAAGTCTTGCATAGAAATTATCAATGATGATATTACCTGGAAGCTCATGATTGGGGCATTTGAGCATTAAAGTCTTCAATCTCTCCCATGCTTGGGCAATACTCTCTCCATCATGAGGCCAAAAATTATATATATGGTTTCGATCTTTGTGAATTTCACTTGGAGGATAGAACTTGGAATAAAATAGAGGCACAATATCCTTCCAATCAAGAGAGCGCCCGTCCTTCAATAGTTTATACCAATGCGCCGCTTTACCAGACAGCGACATAGAGAATAGTTTCTTCTTCACTTCATCCATAGAGATACCTGCACACTTGAATAACCCGCATAATTCATGCAAAAACAGTAAATGATCTCCAGGATGGACAGTTCCATCCCCTTCATAGCGGTTATCCATAACACGTTCAATAATTTCCATAGGTATTTTATACGGAATACTTTCAGCAGGTGGATTTAAAATATCAGAAGCATCATTAGAGTTATCGCATATGGGAGATAAAGCATTATCAGAGCAAAATATTTCTTCCAAAGCGGAGGAGCTAAAAAGATTATTTTTATGTAAACTAGCTTCCCCAAGCTTAGACTTCTTCATAGCATTAGCAGTAATTGCATTCATACTAATAACATTGCTACTATCATGTAAATAAGGTTCCATAGGTTTTTTAATTTTCGCATCAAACCATCCATGTCTTAAATCAGGAAATAGAATAAGAAGCTCTTTGTTGTCCATTATGCCTAACTAGTGTAAACAAGAAACAAAAAGATGTAATTGCAGAGTCTAAAGGAAATAGCTTCGAGTACACACACAATGGCGCCAGAAAAGTACTGTTACCTGGAACCGGAGTGTGAGTACCTTTTACCTTTCCTCCCCGGCAACGGCGCCAGAAAAGTGCTTGATGTCTACGTTCCCCTCCTTTCCTCAGACAGTGTTGGGCCTCCAAGTGCGAGGTTTGTAGAACAAAGAGCAAGTTTTCCCTTAAGTGGATCACCCAAGGTTTATCGAACTCGGGGAGGAAGAGGTCAAAGATATCCCTCTCATGCAACCCTGCAACCACAAAGCAAGAAGTCTCTTGTGTCCCCAACACACCAAATAGGTGCACTAGTTCGGCGAAGAGATAGTGAAATACAGGTGGTATGAATATATATGAGCAGTAGCAACTGCCAGAAAATGCTTGGCGTGTAGTTGATGGTGGTAGTATTGCAGCAGTAGTAACACAGTAAAACAGTAAACAAGCAGCGATAGCAGTATTTAGGAACAAGGCCTAGGGATTAGACTTTCACTAGTGGACACTCTCAACATTGATCACATAATAGAATAGATAAATGCATACTCTACACTTTTGTTGGATGATGAACACATTGCGTAGGATTACACGAACCCTCAATGCCGGAGTTAACAAGCTCCACAATAATGCTCATGTTTAAGTAACCTTAAGTGTAAGATAGATCAAAAGACTAAACCAAGTACTAGCATAGCATGCACACTGTCACCTTCATGCATATGTAGGAGGAATAGATCACATCAATATTATCATAGCAATAGTTAACTTCGCAATCTACAAGAGATCATGATCATAGCATAAACCAAGTACTAACACGGTGCACGCACTGTCACCTTTGCACACATGCAGGAGGAATAAAACTACTTTAATAACACATCACTAGAGTAGCACATAGATAAATTGTGATACAAACACATTGCAATCATCAAGAGATATAAATAAGCACTTCACTACGCTCTTCAACAGTGAATAAGTACTTCGTGAAATATAGCCTAAGAGACCCACACGGTGCACACACTGTCACCTTTACACACGTGGGACAAGGAGTCTCCGGAGATCACATAAGTAAAACCCACTTGACTAGCATAATGACATCTAGATTACAAGCATCATCATATGAATCTCAATCATGTAAGGCAGCTCATGAGATCATTGTATTGAGGTACATAGGAGAGAGATTAACCACATAGCTACCGGTACAGCCCCGAGCCTCAATGGAGAACTACTCCCTCCTCATGGGAGCAGCAGCGGTGATGAAGATGGCGGTGGAGATGGCAGCGGTGTCGATGGAGAAGCCTTCCGGGGGCACTTCCCCGCTCCGGGGGTGCCGGAACAGAGACTCCTGTCCCCCAGATCTTGGCTTCGCGATGGCGGCGGCTCTGGAACTTTTCTCGTATCGTGGCTTCCTCCGTAAGGGTTTTCGATGCAGGGGCTTTAAATAGGCGAAGAGGCGGCGCAGGAGGGTCAACGAGGCGACGAGACCATAGGGTGGCGCGGGGGCCTGGGCCGCGCCACCATGTCATCTGGGCCCACCAGGCCCCCCTCTGGCGGCTCTCGGGTGTTCTGGAAGCTTCGTGGAAAAATAGGAACCTGGGCGTTGATTTCGTCCAATTCCGAGAATATTTCGTTACTAGGATTTCTGAAACCAAAAACAGCAGAAACAGGAACTGCACTTCGGCATCTTGTTAATAGGTTAGTTCCAGAAAATGCATAAATATGACATATAATGTGTATAAAACATGTAGGTATCATCAATAAAGTGGCATGGAACATAAGAAATTATCGATACGTTGGAGACGTATCATTCGCGCCCGTATGCAACTCCCCGTCGCCATTGCATCTCGGCCGCATCGCCGGCGAGCCGATGAACCGACCACCTCGAGCACTATAAAACCACCGGAGCTCCGCACCGAAACCCTAGCACCTCACCGCCCATCCAGATCTTCCCTATATCTCTTTCTATCTCTCAATTCCATCTGCGCAGTTCACCGGAGTCGAGGAAGAACACGGTGGTACGGCCACCCCGCCTCAGCGCGTGATCGAGAGAAGCGCCCGCGTCAGATCATCCGGGAGGAAGGAATCGTCCCGGATCTTCCTCAAGCCGACGATTTCGCCGATCCTTTGCAACTCGCCGGTAAAGGCGAATTCTGTCTCCGACAGCCATCAACATCGCCGACCACACCATCATGTTCGGTGAGTTTGTGCGCCGGTAGAGCATACCGTTTCCGGAATCATCTATAGCTTGCGATTTGATTCTCGCGGAGAGCACCGCCGCGGGACATGGTCGCGGCGTAGCTCCGGTGATCCCCTCGCCAAACCAATACCACCATCGTGTTCCAGATCCAGGGAGTCGATTAGTACTACCCGTGCATCTCGGGAGCCTAAAATCGGCGTCTCCGTCGCGCCGACTCCGGCGTCAAGCCGCCGGTGAGGTCGACGTGGCGTGGGACCCGATGAACTTTGACTTCTCAATCGCCAACGAGGCAGTGACCCGGCACAGACCCACCGTCTGTCTCTCGTGTGTGTAATCGAATCGGTACATTTAGTATTTTTGTTTAAATTCAAATTCCAAGTAAATAATTAAAACTTTGCAAAATTATATGAAATCCATTTCAACTCAGAAAAATATAAATAATATATCAAAATGCTCACAAAAATAAACTCTATTCAAATAAAATATAAAATAAAAATGTGTGTCAAAATAAAAATTCACTTATTTTTAATTTTATTAATTAATTTTTCATTTGTTTTAAATCCAATTTGAATTCAATAATTAGTAAAGTTTCAAAATTAAATATTAACTATTCAGTAACTAAGTAAAATGTTAAGATTAATTTTCTTTATCATATTCTCATCAATTAAAATATTAGTGGTAATTCATAAACCCTAATTTGCAAATTACCATTTACCATTTTCTTTAAATAAAATAAAGCAAGAAAATACTAAAGGCTAATATTATTTTGGTAATTCAAAACTTGTTTACTTAAACATCTTTAGTTAACAAGTTAATTATTTTAAACCCTAATAACAATGGTTAAACCCTGCTTTTAATTAAACCTAAATAGGAGTTACCCTAATTATTAATTCTTGTGAAAATTAATAAAATGCTAAAACCATTATTAATTTTGTTTCAAAGTAATTAGCACATTAATTCTAGTACCAACTATTATTTTAAGAATTGTATCATAATTAGAAACCCTAGTTCTAATATAAGTAAGACCTTGAACCCATTATTTTATGTGCTCATCCTTAATAGTTGCAATCCTAAAACCCTAGGGGTTTAGCCCATGTGATCATACCCACTCACTTTACATGTAGAACTTTGATAAGCAACCAATGAATGTATGCTCATGATCCACTAAGACAAAACCAATTCACATGAGACCCTCATTTCATGTTTTTATTTTTGATTAATACTTGTATGATCCATTAGTGCCACTTAGGAACAAACCCTAGCTTGCTAACCACATATTAGCACCATTGATCACCACTCCTATATACCACACCATTAAGATCAACCTAAATCATCAAACCCTAGTAGAACCCTAATGATAAACCCTAGTACCAACCTTGTGTAGCAATTCACATCATATGCTCCTATTCAACTAAACCCTACTTAGAAAGTAATAAACCATCTAGTTTAGAAGCCATTAGAGATTCCTTAGTCAAGAACATGAGAAGCTATAGTAAACCCTAACTCATAGCATCACCTTGACCATCATTCTTTGATATAATACCTATGATCAACCTTAGTAACAAATCTACCCATACTTGTTGTATATAGATCCATCCCACTTAAGAACCTAACTAGTCCCTAATAATGAACTAAATGAAACCAATAGTAAACCCTAGAAACCATAGCTCCTATTTGAAGTAATTCTTATACTTATTAACCTGTTCTTCAAAGGTTATTCTTTTGAAGTACAAGTGTCAATCCAACCATAGAAACCCTAGTTCTTATTTATACTTATTACTTCTTAATTAACATATTCTTCAAAAGTTATTCTTTTGAAGTATAATTTAAGTAATCATCAACCATGTCTTGTAGAACCTAAAAATTGACAACTGTTCTTTACATTCTATTCCACTACTATCTTTGTGTATATGATTGTTATGATGCATTATATCACTTGTTTATACTATAATGTCACCAACCCTAATAAGAACCTTGTTTGAGAACCATCCTAAAAGTGCAACAAACCCTAAAGAAATCTTTACAACTCATACATCCTAAATCATCGAGGTTAGGTTACGCTCGGGACGATTGCATCTCATACTATGCATTATAGCATCTTTGCCAGTTCTTTAAACATTGTCCTTACCGGACAATGATGGTATTTCAGAATTTGGAGTTCTCACGTATCGAAGCTTTTGCCTGCATAATCTTGCAGTCAAGAAAGGCAAGTTCATCGCTTGCTCATGTCATTTGATTATTTTTATCAAATTATATGCAAAGTACTATACTTATCACTCTTGCATTGAAAAGCAAAGTATTATTTTACAATTATGAATATGACTATGTGGTGGGCAATGGAACCATGGTATGTGTTGATATGGTGGAGGTTCCATTGCACGGGTACTATTCATCTAGGACTAAGTACCAATGCCGTCCAGTGATTCTAGCGCCGTACAAATCGCGTTAACCATAAGATCTATAATGGCTCTGGGGAAGTCAGCTGTATCTTTTCCCTCCTGCACGCCAACGGACTTGATAGAGCCTGGCGGGGTGCTGGAGGCACTGCCGTAGGTTGGGATAGCCTTTAAAATCCCCATCCGGACGTTTGGATGAGAGGCTCTACCGTCTATGAAGGATTGTCCGACGTACACCGTGGGTAAAGCCGTATGATCGGGAGATGTCTACCGGGGGTGTACGGATGGACAAAAGGGTGGGTTTGCAGGGTCGCGGAGAAGGCGGTGTGGGCTTGGTTCTTATACCTGACCTCACACCAAAGGAAGTGTGAACGAGCAAGCTACTCGGTTGGCAACAAGGTTAAGTTCTCTTATGGGAAAAGTAACGCACCTCTGCAGAGGGTATCAAGAATTGTGACTGTCACTCCCTGTTCCGGGAAGGGAACTGCGAACGCGGCAGGAAAGGAACTCCATGAAGTTCTAGTCAACCTGTGAAGACTGACGGGCATAGTTTTCAGAATAAAATAAACCTTTTGAAGAAATGTTTATGAAAACTTGCATTTGCCTATGACTTTCTGGTCTGTGGCTGTAGCTAGTGCATGATACACCTATTCCCTAATATGAACTTGCTGAGTACGCTCGTACTCATCCCACTCTTAAATCCCCTGCTTAGCTATGGAGGCACCGAAGGAGAATCTACCGTGGAACTCGAAGACAAAGGAGTCAACTGCAACAAGATGAAGAATCCAAGCAAAGAAGTCAATGGAGTCAACTTCTGCATCAGCTAAGTGGAAACTTAGACTAGTAATAGAAGGGAACATTTCCCTAATCTTAGCACCTAAGTAGCTAGAATTCTATAGCAAGCCTAGTATCTCTGGAGATAGTGTTAGCAATAAGTTAGATTACGAGTCGTTCTTCTGGAGCTTTATTTGAAGTTTTACCTCACTGTAAAGTAGGAGGCTGTGTTGATCTTCTGTAAACAGCTTGTGTATCCTTCTATAGACATACCTTGGACTCGCATATGTTTCTGTTGTACCACTCTGAGGGATGTAATATGAGTGGAACGGTGTTTCACTTGTGTTATGTCAACGACTTGTGTACTACACCATGCAGTGGTACGCTGGGTACAGCCCTATCGGCTCTCAGGTTTCCCTGTGGATCGGCTCAAGGAGCCGATCGCCCCATGTTTCATGTTGGATTTACAATGGCATGGGGATCCTGCTTGATCAGGACAAAGCTAAAGCGATCCACGACAGTTTAGGGTTTTCACCGCATAATCGGAACGTCCTACGTGCGATCGGGCCTAGCAGCTACGAGAGACGATGCAAACTACCCCTACGAGAGGCCTAAAAACCAACATAACGTTGATCCCCGGAACATCCCTCGCAGGGACGGTAAACAACTCCTAACGCACCACCGGATCCTCCGACCCCAACATAAGGCCTAACTATGCAGATATTAAACTAATCCTTGCGAGCAAGGAGCAACTATAACGGATCGGATCTACTAAGTAAGAACAAGCAAGATGCTGCCCTTACGTCTAGATCGACGTAAGGGCAGCTAGGTGTCTAGGGACGGCATTGCCACGCAGATATGCACGTGAAAGCACCAATGCAAGCCCCTAAACACCTAAGGATAAATAGTACTGCTCGCCATCAACAAGGCTTCAGCACGAGCAGTACAAGGATAACGAATAAACGTACTGCCTAGATCGCTAGATGCGATCTAGGCAGCATGGTGCTTACCCGGGAGAAACCCTCGAAGAGAAGGGGTGGCGATGCGCCTGATTTGTGTTGGTTGAACGATGATTGTCCTCCTTTTCCGATAACCCTAGATACATATTTATAGTCCAAGGGACTTTCTAATTGAGGCGTGCACCTAACCGTGCACGGGCCAGACTCTATCTCTTTAATCTAAATTACAATACGATCTACTATATTACAGATACACGGGCCACTTAGCCCAAACTCTTAGCGCAAGGCCGCTTCGAAGATGCTCCACGTGTACGTCCTTCAAGCCCATCTTCACTTACGGCCCATCTCCTGATTTGGCCAAAATCGGGTGGTAACACATGCCCCCCTGGTTTTGATAATGGTAATTGCAAAACCATCTGTCTCCTTCGAAGGGTCATGTCGTGGCAGAACCGTCGCAGTTTTCTTCATGATGACGTCTTGCCTCCTCGCCTTGACGGTTCTGGCACGTCCTCGGGAACTGCTTAGGCATTAAACCATATATTCCCCTTTTATTCGGCCACTTCCTGTAGTTCTCTCCTCATCCTCCTTGCACTAGCACTTCCAAAGAAAAACCCTCCTGCGCCACCATGTCTTCCTCTTCATCGGATCTTTCTGCGCAGTCCTCCCCCTTCCGCGAGCCGACGCCGGAGTGGAACCCGGAGGAAGCCCATGCGGCCAACATCCGCCGCGCCATCGAGGCCGGGGACGAACCAAGCCACGACTTCTCTGGTCAGAGGACGAGAGTCCACGACCGACGGGGAGAGCGACCTCCGCTTCCTCGCCAATGAGGAAGCGGTGGAGGAAAGCGACGACGACCACCTTCCCTGGGACGGGGCCCCCTCCTCCGAGGAGGAGGAGAAGGAGGAGGAGGAAGAAGATGACAGCTCTTCCGACGAGCCGCCGGCCAAGCGCCACGCCCCTGGCCCGGGAACCTCGGCGACTCGACAGGATGACGACGACGCCGACGAGGAGGACGAGGACGACGAGGGTCCTGCCGGTGGTCGCTACAGCAGCGACGACGAGCCGGCTGGGAGCAGTGCCGACGACGGCGATGATGACGACGACGACGAGGCAGCAATGGCCCCTAGATAGGACCTTAGCCCAGCAGCAGACGGGGCAATGTATCCCCTATGATATCCTTTTGAGAGCAATCAGCTCTTTATGTAAGAAATTTAGTTTATCAATGAAGAATTTCTCCAACTCGATTTTGTCGACCTTCTTCATGGTAATTTAGCCGATTGCCCTTCATATTGAGCCTGCCGACTGTCAATTTGGTCGATGCTTAATGAGCCGATGGCAATGCATCGGACTCTCATGGCAAATTCGAGGTAGATCCATCCGGACCTCCACCTCCCGGACGAGCCACAATCGTGCAAATCCCAGATCCTGGAAATGCAGATCCAATGAACGGAATGTTGGACTTTAGTGGCATCTTCGTCTTCCGGATCATCTTTGCCTTCAGGAGGTCTTAGGACCGTCGTTAGAACAACTCCGTACTGAAGCTAATACTTTTGCGGAACAGGCATTATTCGCCCACAACTGTCCTTGTAATGCTTCATCTCTTTGTAGTCACACCTGGTCCAGAGCCCGTCAGCGATCGTTGCTTCCTCCCACTACCTCCAGCCATTCCCTTCTGCAATAATTCACCCTCTCTCGACGAGTTATGATGCAGAGCAAGCCGATTTCAACCAAATCGGCTCCATAGAACAAGGAACCTTAAGGGCGAGCTGCCCCCCGAGCCTTAGTCAAGGCGAGGATAAAAGCGGACTAGCCGATTGGGCCATCATTGGCTTCCCAACTGCAGTGCTGTGTTAGCTGAATTCCACGTAATCGGCTCTGTGTCATCGATGTTTCAGAGCGGCTGCCCCCCGAGCTACTCCAGCTTTTCATTAAAACAAGGCGAGAACGCTTACGCTCAAGGAGCCAGCACCGGAAAGGTTTTGGAGAGATCAGCAGCTCCCTTGAGTCAAGAAACCTCAATGTAGTGGCCTTTCAGCCCCTCCCAGCTCCATTCTGTACCTCTGCTGCTTTGATTGGTTCATCATCTTGGGCAAACTGATGCAGCTTCTGGTGAGAATGGTCCAGCTCAGGAGATCATCGGATGATCATCGGTTGTTCTCATGACCCCAACCTGATCCGTAGGCTTGCGCACCTGCCGATTTGGTGATGATTGCTCCATCGACTTCTATTTGCAACCACCTATCCCTCGAGTCGATGGCCATGCGTCGGCTTTGCCCCATGAGACCTCAAACAATATCATGACTTACCAGCCAACCAGCTGGGCAACTGGTTTCGGGCAGGTGCCTACAATAGAGCCCTGGGCTTGTCACTCAATTGATTTGTATGTGGAAACTGATATTTTTTGGCGACATCAGCACCATTCCTCAGACAAGCTGTGATGCAGGGCCAGCCGATTCCGAAAAAATCGGCTTCCTATAGCGAAGGATCCTTCAGGGCCAACTGCCCCCGAGCTTCTTCCGTTCAAGTCCTGCGTCTTGCCGATCATATCGGCTCATCATCTTTAGCAGGCTGATGCAGCCCAGTGAGGACGTTTTCCGATGCTCTCCCCCATTTCGGTCGTAACATGCCGTAGCCGATTGCCTCATCATCGACTATCCTCCTGGTCTCGAAGAGACATGCTCCTTCGTCGGGCTCACCCTTAACCTGAACGCATGTTTGTGCTGCTCCTGTTGTTGACGGGGTCGCGACCCGATATTGCCAACACATGATCCGCTTGGGTTCGCTAACGGAGCCACCAACAATTTACCGAGGAGAGCCGCCCATTTGCCCTTGAGAGCCTACCCGATGATGCTCCATTAGGCTCCTGCGTGTAATGATCGCATCCCTTAAGTCGATGGCCGTGCATCGGCTTTGAGTCCTTAAGTCGATGTATATGCATCGATTTATGCTCGGCCCCCATGCTTGAGCTGCTCTGTTGGACATTTGACATCCGTTCCCAGCTCCGTATCCTCGTATCTCATCCATATGTGCCCCCCGAGCCGATTCTGTCAAGTAATTGATGGCATCGGCTCTTCAGGCATCTGTTGGATCAATGCTGAACACAGACAAGGTATGTTGAGGATAATTTTGGCCGATTGCGGGAATCGGCCTCCTTTTCCGTTGCAAGGCTTTGGCGATGATTTGCAACTTCTCGGATTTCCATTGTAGCTACGTGGCATGTTGGAGATAAGATCCTTTGCTTTTCATTTTTTGAGGGCCGATCTCAGGGATCGGCCTTGCCACGTATGTCCAATGTCTTGGACGTGCTACTCCGTTAGGCCGGTGGATAAAACCAGCCTTACCCCATTTTTCGAGGCTTCGATGCGCTCACAACCCTCTAAACTGATTCCAGAGAGCGGCTCTTGGTCATCTGCTTCCCACACGCTCATGGCAGCTAATGATATCTCGATTGAGTCATCCGCCTGAACGACTTCCACTTCATCTCCATCCCACTGTATGATGCATTGGTGCATTGTAGACGGGATGCAACAGTTAGCATGAATCCAGTCCCTTCCCAATAGGACGGCGTAATTGCTTTTGCTGTCAACGATGAAGAACGCAGTAGGTATGGTCTTCCGGCCTACAGTAAGTTCTACATTCAGAACACCTTTCGCTTCTGACGCCTGGCCGTTGAAGTCGCTTAATGTGATGTTGGTCTTGATCAGATCGTCGCTGGAATGTCCCAAACGACGTAGCATGGAATACGGCATTATGTTGACTGCCGCTCCGGTATCAACCAACATCTTGCTGACAGGCTGCCCGTTGATGTAACCCCTCAAGTATAGGGCTTTCAGATGCCTGTAGCTTCTATCTCGTGGCTTTTCAAAGATAACCGGTCGTGGACCGCAGTCGAATTGAGCCACTGAAACTTCCTCGTCGCTTGGAGCGCGAAACTCCGACGGGAGTATGAATACCATGTTCGCATCAGCCAATGTCTCTGCATCGGCATCAGCCGATGCCTGTGCATCGGCTTTCGCCTGTTTCGGGCGCCATACTTTCTTTGGCGGGCGCGCCTTCGTCTCCAACGTTTGCTGGATTTTCGCGGCCAGATCGGGCCGTGCTCTTCTCAACGTGTACAGGTACTGTGCCTCGGCTTCTTCCAGGTTTCGCAGCCGCTGCACCCTACGCTTCTGAGAATGGCTGAGTCCATCAGGGCACCACCTTGGTCGGTGATACCTATCTTCTCCATCCGACTCCTCGAAGTCTTCTTCTTGAGAGGAATCAGCTTGTTTGTTCAGTGGTGGAGGGGTCCCGACGCTTGAACACTGAAATTTCACTTGTCCTTTTCCTTTGCTGTTTGCATTCTGGGCAGTTCTCGATTGTTGGCAATCGGCTCATTCCTGAGTCCCAGCAATGTTTGAAGAACGGACAGTCCCAGTGCTTATCCACGTTGTCTTGTTCCCTTGACCTCCCTCCAGCGTGACGTTTGTACCCGTCGTTGTTTCCATCACACTGACGATACCTTCTGTTTGCATCAGACCGACGATATCCTCCATCGTCGTCGTCGTAGCGGCGACGTCGGTCGTACTGCTGTTCATATTGGTCGAGGAGATGCACGGAGAGTGGGCGCTGATACCGTGTGCTTCTCACCTCCTCCTCGGTTAGGTACCGTCTGTCATCATCTTGGGGCCGGTCGCATGGAACGGCCTCTTCTTTATCTTTGCCACGAGAGTGGCTACTCTCTGCTTTGTCCGCGCTGTGGCAGTTCACCAGCCTGGCCATGTTGACATTAAAGGAGAACCCTGGCTCCCTTATGGAGTGGCTGAGATCTACCGTGTTGACGCCATGCGACGGACACGTGTTTCCTTTGAGCTTGATGTTGTGAGAACGGGTTGTCTCAAAGGAGCCGATGAGTTCGGCTTCACGGATGGCCTTCAGCTCATCGTATTTCTTCTTGTGCTCCGCAGGGAGATCCTTGTAGGTGATGTGTTCTCTGCCATCTCGGATGTCGGTGTTGACGTGGATGTTGCAGAAGATTGTCCCACCGGGCGTGCCAGAATGTGTTACCCTCCAAAACCCCCCGACGGGCGTTGGTTAAGCAACACGAAGAGCCGGGAAGCTCCCAGGGCCGCTTAGTGGATCCCTGGCACCTCGCGTCGTCCCGCAAATCTTCTGGCCAAACGTCCTGGCGGTTGCTAGGGCGTGCCACCTGACCTAGACCCGATCAGGAAGCACTACAAGAAAAGTTGCCATGGCCGACGAAGTTGAAGTCGCGCCGTGGTTGCTGGTGTACCATGGCCGACGATTTTGGTCCCTCCGTGGTGCATGTCAAAACTTTTTTTTCTCGTTTTTGAGGCCACCTAGCCCGACGAAAGCGGCCAAAACGTGGCGTATGGTGGCCCGGGACGTGGTGCATCTCGAAATCTCGGGTTCGCCGGCCGAGTCAACGCAAATCCGCACCGCCGAGGGATGTAGGGCCCAGATGGCAGCCTCTCTGGCATTGTTTTTTTTCTACATCGCGCCATCTCGTTCAACGTTCTCCGATCGAGCCGTTTACGATGCAGGATCATGGGTCCCGCATGTCATCCTCTATGAACCAAAATTCTTTCTATTCTTGGATTTTTTGACCCCCTGATTTCTGGCTACTTCCTTTTTCTTTTGATCCCTTGCCGCCTTGAAACGTTGAGACCGCTGCTGCTAAATGGGACCCGCATGTCATCCTCTATGTGCAATCAACTTTCTTTTCTTGTTTTTTTGCACCTCAAATTTGGTCACTTGCCTTTTTCTTTCGATCCCCTGCCGCCTCTCAAACGGTGATACCGCTGCTGCTAATGGGACCCGCATGTCATCCTCTATGTACTATAAAACTTTCTTTTCTTGAATTATTTTTGGCACCTCATATTTGGTCACTTACCTTTTTCTTTCGATCCCCTGCCGCCTCTCAAACGGTGATACCGCTGCTGCTAATGGGACCCGCATGTCATCCTCAATGTACTATAAAACTTCCTTTTCTGGATTATTTTTGGCACCTCAAATTTGGTCACTTGCCTTTTTCTTTCGATCTCCTGCCGCCTCTCAAACGGTGATACCGCTGCTGCTCATGGGACCCGCATGTCATCCTCAATGTACTATAAAACTTTCTTTTCCTGGATTATTTTTGGCACCTCAAATTTGGTCACTTGCCTTTTTCTTTCGATCCCCTGCCGCCTCTCAAACGGTGATACCGCTGCTGCTAAATGGGACCCGCATGTCATCCTCTATGTACTATAAAACTTTCTTTTCTTGAATTATTTTTGGCACCTCATATTTGGTCACTTACCTTTTTCTTTCGATCCCCGCCTCTCAAACGGTGATACGCTGCTGCTAAATGGGACCCGCATGTCATCCTCTATGTACTATAAAACTTTCTTTTCTTGGATTTTTTGGCACCTCATATTTCGTCACTTGACTTTTTCTTTCGATCACTTGCTCTCAAACAGTGATACCGCTGCTGCTAAATGGGACCGCATGTCATCCTCTATGTACTATAAAACTTTCTTTTCTTGGATTTTTTTGGCACCTCATATTTGGTCACTTGACTTTTTCTTTCGATCCCCTGCTGCCTCTCAAACGTGATACCGCTGCTGCTAAATGGGACCCGCATGTCATCCTCTATGTACTATAAAACTTTCTTTTCTTGGATTTTTTGGCACCTCATATTTGGTCACTTGACTTTTTCTTTCGATCCCTCGCCTCTCAAACGTGATACCGCTGCTGCTAAATGGGACCCGCATGTCATCCTCTATGTACTATAAAACTTTCTTTTCTTGAATTATTTTTGGCTCCTCATATTTGGGCACTTGCCTTTTTCTTTCGATCTCATGCCACGTTTGAAACGTTGAGGAACCTGCTGGCTCATGGGACCCGCATGTCATCCTCTATGTGCTATAAAAGTTTCCTTTGTTGGATTTTTTTCACCCTCTGATTTTTGGCTTGCCTTTTTCTTTTGATCCCCTGCCCCCTTTGAAACGTTGAGTAAGCTGTTGGCTCAAGGGACCCGCATGTCATCCTCTATGTCCATCAACTTTCTTTTCTTGGATTTTTTTTCACCCCCTAATTACTAGCTACTTTCTTTTTCTTTTGATCTCAAGCCGCATTACAAACATTGAGACCGCTGCTGCAAAATGGGACCCACATGTCATCCTCTATGTACAATAAATCTTGGATTATTTTTGGCTCCTGATATTTGGTCACTTGCCTTTTTCTTTCGATCTCATGCCGCCTTTGAAACGTTGAGTAAGCTGCTGGCTCATGGGTCCCGCATGTCATCCTCTACGAACAATAAAAGTTTCCTTTCTTGGAGTTATTTTTTACCCCTAATTTCTGGCTATTTGCCTTTTTCTTTTGATCCCCTGCCCCGTTGAAACGATGAGGACGTTGTTGGCAGGTCGGTCCCACATGTCATCCTCTATGAACAATAAAAGTTTCCTTTGGTGGATTTATTTTTGACCCCTAATTAATTTCTGGCTATTTCCTTTATTTTTCTTTTGATCCCCTGCCGCCTTGGAATTGTTGAGAATGCTGCTGCCTCATTTTTCTTTTGGTCCTGTGCCGCCTTGGAAACGTTGAGACCGCTGCTACAAAATGGGACCCGCATGTCATCCTCTATGTACAATAAAGTTTCTTTTCTTGGATTATTTTTGGCTCCTGATATTATGTCACTTGCCTTTTTCTTTCGATCTCATGCCGACTTTGAAACGTTGAGGATGCTGCTGCCTCATGGGTCCCGCATGTCATCCTCTCAGAACGATAAATGTTTTGTTTTCTTGTATTTTTTTACCAACTGATTTTTGGCTTTTTTTATTTTCGATCCCCTGCCGCCTTTGAAACGTTGACTCCGCTGCTGGCTCATGGGTCCCCGATGTCAGCCTCCCCGTACAAGAAACATGTGATATTTTATTTTGCAGACAATAAACGTTGTATTTCGCTCTGAGCTATTGCAAACGGATAAATTAAATCTTTATATCTACATAAACAAACTTATATGTTGAATCTCCTTGTTTTTTTGTTTTTGCGAAGCATAGGACTTTCCTGTTTTTTTTTTTTTGAGAAAAATCCGACCTTTCCTGTTTTGGAGTGGGCTGAAATTGTACGAGTCAAAAGGCCCAGCAGGATAGTTCGAAGGCCCAGATGTCCAGATACAGCCCAATTGAAATCTTTCTTTTCTTGGATTTTTTTCACCCCTGATTTCTGGCTACTTCATTTTTCTTTTGGTCCTGTGCCGCCTTGGAAGCGTTGAGACCGCTGCTACAAAATGGGACCCGCATGTCATCCTCTATGTACAATAAAGTTTCTTTTCTTGGATTATTTTTGGCTCCTGATATTATGTCACTTGACTTTTTCTTTCAATCTCATGCCGACTTTGAAACGTTGAGGAAGCTGCTGGCTCATGGGTCCCGCATGTCATCCTCTATGAACAATAAAAGTTTTCTTTGTTGGATTTATTTTTTTCCCCTAATTTCTGGCTATTTGTCTTTTTCTTTTGATCCCCTGCCCCCTTTGAAACGATGACGACGCAGCTGGCAAGTCGGTCCCACATGTCATCCTCTATGAACAATAAAAGTTTCCTTTGATGGATTTATTTTTTACCCTAATTAATTTCTGGCTATTTCCTTTTTTATTTTGATCCCCTGCCGCCTTGAAATAGTTGAGGATGCTGCTGCCTCATGGGTCCCGCATGTCATACTCTCAGAAAGGTAAATGTTTCTTTTCTTGAATTTGTTTACCAACTGATTTTTGGCTTATTTTTTCTTTCGATCTCCTGCCACCTTTAAAACGTTGACGACGCTGCTGGCTCATGGGTCCCCAATGTCAGCCTCCCCATACTGCAAATCCTCTTTCTGCAAAGGTTGTATTTCTAGATAGATAAGGTGGATTCGAATCTGCCATGGTTCAGGCAGCTCAGGTAAGCCTTCTTGCACTAATTAATGGAAGTAGTGTATCGCAAGGTCAAGACATGTGGCTCAGTGTAATGAATCTATATGAATCATGTTGTGGGTTCAATCTGATAGTTCTCTAACAGGTCAGCCAAAATAGAAATTAAGTTTTTTTCTAAAAGGGAAATGCAAATTAAGATGAACACAAACATTAGTTATCATAATAGCTGATCATACATACATACTTGCTAAGAGCAAAAGCTTGCCAGAGTTTTACCACCCATACAATTAATTAGCAGTTCAGATAAGATAACCTTATATAAGTATAACTACAAATGCATTTGCTAAGGGCTCATGGGACAACAGAACTAGACAACCGCGAACTTTATGACCAGCATGTCACAGCGGCATCGAAAGATCTTGACCTTCAACTTTGATCCAATGCGAAGTTTGGCACCGTCAATGAACTTTTTCCACCTGGAAGTAACAGCCAAGCGGCCATCTGTGGGACTGACAGAGTACCGTCCCTCCACGGTGAGACCTTCACTCTCCATGACGAGGGATATCTTGCCCCTTCGGCCAGCATTGAGATCCTTGGAGATACTTTTAGGCAATTTCTGATTCAAAGCAAGAGATACCACCAAAAATTAGTCAATGGCACCAATGCACTGAACCATGTGAGACTTTGAGCAGAGAAGACATCAAGATAAGAGCAGTTATGCTGTCATATACTCACGAACATAGCCTTCAGATGCGTCCTGGTCACCACACGGGTGGCCACAGCAATGAGCTGAGACCTCGGTGATCTGGCTGGGGCAGGTGCATGAGCCTGGGCTGGTACACGAGCTGGTGCTGATGCAGGAGACTGCTGGGCAGGTGCAGTAAACGGTGCCTCTAGAGGAACCGGTGCTGATGCAGGAGACTGTTGGGCAGGTGCAGTAAACGGTGCAGCTAGAGGAACCAGTGCTGATGCAGGAGCCTGCTGGGCATGTGTAGTATATGGGGCCTCTACAGGAACCAATGCTGATGTAGGGGACTGCTGGGTAGATGCAGTAAACGGAGCTGGTACAGGAACCGGTGCTGATGCAGGAGAGTGGGAAGCCGGTGCCGGTGCTGGTGTGGTTGCCCTTTGTGACATCCGCTCCTGTTCCGTCAGGGGATCTGCAGCTTTGATCATGTTAAACCCAGCAAGCTAGAACAGAGGGAATGGTTTAGAACAACTGCTCAGAATGCAGTTATCAAAAGATATGAGTAGAAAAAAGTTACATATTATATATTTGGAAGTGTCTCCAACTCTGTAAGCAGTTACGTATATCTGCCCGTTTGAGTTTCTGATCCTCAGCTCGTCGCCCTTCTTCAGACCGTAGTCAAAAGCAAACTTTCTCCAATCATGTCCATACAAATATGTGATGGCCTGCGTCTTGTAGACATACACCTCATAGACCGTGTAGGTGTTCATCAATTTGCCATTGCCATGCATAGTGAAAGATCCTTCATGCGGACACATCTGGTTAATCATTGGACGAAGTTCACAAGGTACAGTCTGCATGTGAAAATTGATACAAATGTAAGAAGCAGGAAGACTAAAAACAAGACTTTACTATATGCCAATTCATGCTAAACCACTGAGAATACATACCTGTAACTCTGTGAAGGAGCTACTAGAAAGGTAGATAGAGCCATAGGAGGTGTTATATGCGGGGTATGTACATGGGCCCGCCATATTCCCGCAAGCTCGGCATCGGGATGGTGAAGGAAACATGGGAGGTACTACTGGTGCGTAGCGCTGAACGTAAGTGGAAGAATTAGGTTGTGTAAAGTGCATAGTTCAGAGCAATGCAAATGTTGACAAGCAAGTGCATAACACTATGTTACAAACTGAACAGTGAAAAATTAGTGTATGATGAATATAAGCATGCTAATTTGGTGTTTCCGAATTCCAAAAAGCATTAGACAGAGCCAGTGATAATATCAGACATAAATCATGGCATGTATATGTGGCTTAAGAAAATATACCCGAACCCTTGGATGGTTACGGCCCGGCTGATCCTTGGACTTGAGCTTATATAAGCATCCAGAAGGTGGGGCTGACAGTAACTTGGTGGCAGCCTCTGCAGATGCCTCATCAGCAGCAGTTGCAATCCTTTTGACCAATGAAGGCTTAGCAGTTTCAGTCTGCATATAAAAATTGAAGAGCAACAGACATCAGCAGTGATATATAAAATGAATCTATGAGACACTGATGCATATAGTGCTGGATGTAAGTGGAAGAATAGGTGTGTGTGTTTCTGAACTATTGGTAAGCATTAGACAAAGCCGGCAATAAACAGACAAAAATCAAATCATGTATGAGGATTAAGAAAATATACCTGCTTACTGAAAAGGGTACCACCCAGCTGGCCCGTGGCCTTGTGCTTGAGGAGGTTTTCAGAAGATGGTGGCAGCACCATCGTCTTCACAGCAGCCTCATCAGGATCATTTTTTATCCATTTGAGTAGAGGAACAGAAGTTTCATCCTGCATATGAATAGCAACAGAACTCATCATTGATATTTAATAAATCTATGAGATAGACTGATGCAAATAGTGCGGGGTGTAAGTGGAAGAATAGGGTTGTGCATAGAGAACAGTTGACAACAATGCAAATGATTACAAAAGAAGCCAATGGAAATCAACAGTTTATATACTGGATGAGACAGACTGAAAAGTGAAAAATTAGTGTATGATGATTGTAAGCAAACGCAGTGTTTCTGAACTTTTGGTAAGCATTAGACAAAGCCAACAGTAATTAAACAGATAATAATGAAATCATGTATGTGGATTAAGAAAATATACCAGATTCATTAAAAGGTCACCACCCAGCTGGCCCATGGCCTCGTGCTTGTAGAGGTTTTCGGAAGATGGTGCCGGCACCATCGTCCTCACAGCAGCCTCATTAGCCCCATTTTGCATCCACTTGAGTAAAGGCGCAGCAGTTTCAGCCTGCATAAGAATGGGAACAGATCTCAGCAGTGATATTGAATGACTCTGAGACAGACTGATGCATATAGTGCTAGATGTAAGTGGAAGGGTATGGCCGTGTATGGACAACAGTTCACAACAATGCAAGGGTGTGTTCGGTTCTGAAACAGCGTGGAATGGAATGGAATGGTTCCATTTCAGAGGAATGGAATGGTTACATTTTTGTTCGGTTGGGAAAAATGGAGAGCAGAAGAGATCGAGGTTAAACTAACCAATTGTCTCAAAATTGTAATTAACAATTGCAAATGACATTTTAATCTCAAAGTCGTAATTAACAGCGCCTAATGGTGCTCTTTTAATCTAAAAATCGAAATTAACATCATTTTATGTTGGGTTAGGGGAACTGGAGTAGATGAACATTACTGTATGATGATTGTAAGCAAACGAATTTGGTGTTTCTAAACTTTTGGCTTCGAGATCTTATGGGTTTCAACTCTAGCCTACCCCAACTTGTTTGGGACTGAAAGGCTTGGTTGTTGTTGTTGTTGTTGTAAACTTTTGGCAAGCATAGAAAAAACCGACAATAAACAGAGAAAAATCAAGGCATGTTTTGTGGATTAAGAAAATATACCATATTCATTAAAAGATCACCACCCAGCTGGTGCGTGGCCTTGTGCTTGTAGAGGCATTTAGAAGATGGGGGCGGCATCAACATACTGGCAGCCTGATCAGCCGCAGTTTTGATCTTCCTTTTGAGTAAAGGCCCTAAAGTTTCAGTCTGCATATGAATAGCAAAACAAAAGGCAGACCTCAGCAGTGATATTGAATTACTGTATGAGATAGACTGATGCATATAGTGGATGCTCTTAGCCTTTTGCAGCGTGAACACTAGCTATGGACAGACAAAAAACTAGTTAACTCAGCTTTGTCTAGATATGAATGTACTACCACCATCCAAAAGCTTAAGCCTTATTTATTTTTGAGAAATCAAAACAAGCAAAGTTTGACCAAAATTTTAGAACATTCTATCAACAAATATAATACTGTGTAGATACCGTAGGAAAATATATTTTATTATCTATTTAATGATATTAATTTTGTATTTTGCATGTTACTGATTTTTGGTAAAAGCTTAGTCAAACATGGTATAGTTTGACTTTCTAAAAATAATATAAGCCCAAAGCTTTGGGATGGAGGCAGTAGTATCTAGAGCTAAAACACATCTAGATACATCCGTATCTACAGATAGTTGAGTCAATTAATTTGGATCTGAGGGAGTATCAGATTCAGACTACATCATGGTAAGTTGGTTAAAAAAATTACCCCTGGGCGGTCCCTGCCCAGCTCGGCAGTGGCATTTCGCTTCTTGTGCTGCAGATCGGGCCATGCTCCTGCAGCAGGTGGGGCGCTATTCTCGTTCCCCATAGCCTCAGCACGGAACCTGGAGGTACCAACCTGATACAGAGAATATAGAGCATGGTGTCACAGAGGCTTTACGCACAAACAGCTGAAGACATGTGCTACTTTAAGCATATTCCAGAACAGGAACAGATTGAGGATGCAGAGACCAGAGAGACACTTAAAAGGTAAAGAGTGGATAAGCAAACGGAGTACCTGCTTCGCGGGGCTGGGGACGCAGCTCAGGCTCAGCCAACTGCCCACATGCGTGGTGGCCTTACGCTCCATTGCCCCCACCGCCGAGGTCTTGCCTTTCCTGTACAAGCTGACAAAAGATACAGTGAGGATCAGCAGAAACTACAAAGGTTGCAAATGTCGACAAATAAAGGAAGAACACCCCAATCCAAGCAAAGGTAGCCCCCGCCCCCCACCCCCATCAATCACTCCCAGCTCGAGGGTGACCAGAAAGACACCCCTTTGCCCAGAATAGGAAAGAGATGCGCAAGATATCGAGGAGAGGAAAAAAGAACCGATCTCGAGAAAGGAGAGAACATTACTAGTCCTACCTAATCCGCTTGGGCTAGATGCAGCTTGCCCCTCCAAGCTGGATGCCTGGACGGTGGAGGCGAAAGGAGGGGATCGAGCTAGCGGCTTGCATCCGTCGGCAATCGGCACTCGATCGGGAGAGAAGGGGTGCTACATAAAGGGGAGGGGTAACATATTTTATTACACAGTGAACTTACTGATGTGACTAGTCATTACATGTCTCACTGAAACTAGGGCCCATAGTGTGGCACCCCAAATTTACTTGAAGCTGCCCGGCGGGACGCATTGGCGCGTCAAGAAACCCCCGAATTGTAGCGGGGAAATGAAACATTTCACAAAAATTCGAAATTCAAGCACACCGCCACGCGCCAAGCACGCGGCTGTTCCTTCCTCTTCCTCGGTTCCTCCTCCCCTATCCGAAAAAACCCCAAATCCCAAGCTCAAACCAAAAAAAAAACAAAAACAAATCCCCTGGCCGCCATGCATGTCCTCGTTAACCCGCTGGAGATCGTTCCCGGACGATGCGGACCACCCGCCCTGAGATCCAGAATTCCGTCCACCTCGAGGCACTGCGTGCTGTCTCGCAGCAGCGGCTTGAGGGCGCTGAAGAGGAAGTTCCGCCGGAAAGTGCTCATGGCAACCGTGCAAGCTCACCGGCGTGCTGTATCCCGAGAGGAACTGGTCAAAGCTTTGCTATTCGCCACACACAAAAAATTGCGGGCCAAGATCTGGTCAAAGCTTCGTCGATGGCTTGCCGCGAGAGGCTTGGAGTCCAGAGTCAATAAACTAGCTGCTCGAGGACTTGGGCGGTTTACACGGATTCATATTAACTGACTCAAGTTTGTTAGTCTAGTTAACAAATGCATCTAGATACATCCATATCTAGACAGAATTGAGTCCATTAATATGAATCAGAGGGGAGTACCTGAAAGTGTTTCATGCTACCAACTAATGCGCTGGCAGGAATCGCTGTAGAAGTAATTGTGCTACTACTTGTACGATGAACTGATTGTGTGGGTGTCGAATTTTGCAACGCGATCATCCACTGAATGCTTAATCTAGCGCCAAAGGCGTACAAATCATAACATACTACAGCACCAGAACATAAGAGTACGAATCATAAAGTAGCTCAACATTTTGCATCAGGGCTGGGTGGTCCTGAGACTACCGGGACGCCCCTGATGATCTCCGGGTGTGCATCCTCTTCAACGCAAAGCTGTGTACTCGGTCCACGGCCTCCTTCTGTAGGCTGGATAATCTCAGGTGCAGGACCTTCGTCTATGAGAGGCTCGTCATCAGTACCATCCACAGGTGCATCAGGGCTGGGTGGTCTTGAGACTACCCGGACGCCCGTGATGATCTCCGGGCGTGCATCCACTTCAACGCAAAGCTGTGTACTCGGTCCACGGCCTCC
The DNA here is from genome assembly GCA_030979885.1 of Lolium multiflorum. Classification (NCBI taxonomy): domain Eukaryota; kingdom Viridiplantae; phylum Streptophyta; class Magnoliopsida; order Poales; family Poaceae; genus Lolium; species Lolium multiflorum. Next base: position 338,510,329 of record CM061749.1, read on the forward strand.
TTCTGTAGGCTGGATAATCTCAGGTGCAGGACCTTCGTCTATGAAAGGCTCGTCATCAGTACCATCCACAGGTGCATCAAACTGAGATTCATCTTCAAATCTCCCATCAAACTGAGAGACCTCTTTAACTCTATGCTTCTGCAATTAGTACATCAACCGATTAGACAAACATCTAAGGGATGCAACCTGAACAAATGCCGTTTTACATATTTACCTTCTCATCTGGCACAGCACATGTCCCAGAGCTGAAACCCGTTTCCTGAAGCAAGCGCTTTTTCTCTCCTTCCCGTCCATCCATCTGCAACAAGTTAAATTTGAGTACAGAACCTTGCACAGCAATGCAAACTATTGATTGAAACAGCGGCAGCATCAATATAAATAATTAACTACATATGCCAGCACACATACAGTGTGAGCAAGATCTGCTTCTCCTGCTAAAGGATCATTATATGGTTCACCATGCTAAACCCGCCTAACATATGTGCGGTCCATCCCAAAAATGTGTAAATGATCTGCCACTACAGGGTGAGGCCTCTTCTCACCATTCATACATGTGCAGCGCGGGCAATACACGTCCAGGTTGTGACCATCATGAGCTCTAATAAACCCCATAAAGGGTTGAACACCATTTATATATGAAGGGGAACATAAGTGTCCATGCAGTTTCCAAGTTCTGTCCATCTGTTTAATTATGAGATACAGTGGTTGGTGATTAATTTAAGGCGAAGTAGGAAATGTATATCCATCGAGTACAAAACTATACTACATGATTATGCATTTCAGCAATCATGTCGAGTACAAAACAAAAAATGCCCATCGACATTTTAGCAAACAGATCGTGTACAAAACTCTGCCATGGCATTTCAGCAAATTAACGGATCGAGTGCAGAACTGACTCTATATGCCCACGCAAATGAACAAATTGATCGATGACAAATCGAGCGGAAAACTATAAAGTGCCAATTAGTTCGAGCATACTGACGAATTTTTTTAGCAGCATCAAGAAAATATAAATCGTTAGGCTGTCTTGCCCGATACATGATTGAGCTAGAGATAGCAGCCCTACCGTGGATCAACTTGACCGCCGGTGCGTCTCGAGAAGAACGACGGGGAGGAGAAGCTTCTTCTTCGCACGGACGGGACGGGGAGGGGAAGCTCTTCGCACGGACGGGGATAAGTTGTGTACGGGTGGGTGGGGGGTCATGCGGCCGGGCCGCCGGGGTGATAATTAAGGTTGGTAGGTGGCGTTTAATGGAGTTGCGTGTGTAATTTGCCGTGCACAAGGTTGAGGAATAGGCGGTTCCCTTTGCCGCGCGCACAATTCAAACTATCCCGCCCATGTAGTTTAAATTCGCCATATTTTCGTTAAATCGACATAAAGTCATGTGAGTGGGGGAAAATTAGCAAAGTTGCTTGAAAAATAGTAAAACTCTGGAATTATCCTTTAAATATGCTCTACTTCGTGTGAAAATCGGGGTGTGGAAGCATGTTGAGCTGTTTTATTTGTACTTTCTTCATTAAAACTCCCATTTTATGCACTTTGGATGGAAAGAAATCATTTGTACATAAATTTTGACAACGCCATTTGCAAACACTAATTGTTTACATGCCAAGATGCACCCATCCACCAAATATATATGTGGCAAAAGTTTATCACAATCTAGCAGATATGCATAATTAGTGAGGGACCCCTTTTGATTTTGTGCAATTTCCACTAATTAGGTAGAGATCGAGAAGGGTTAATTAATTAGGCCATGTTAGGGGTTATGTGTTTTAATAGGTTGTGTGGATTCAAATACAACTTCTTTATTTGTGTGCTATGATTAATCAAAACTAGATCGATCGACTGCGCACACATTATTAGAGGCGCATGCCTTTGCGCACAAAGTGCATGTGTGTGTTGTTGGCCACCAACGAGAGAGAGAGAGAGAGAGAGAGAGAGAGAGAGAGAGAGAGAGAGAGAGGTAGAGAGAGCTACATACGAGAGAGCGATTGAAATCCCCAAATTAAACACATATATATGCATGGCACATTTAATTTAATTAGAGGACCGCGAGGCACCCCTGGCCTGCTTGATGCATAATTAAGTGTCATTGGCCTATATATATAGGGTTTAATTAGGGTTTAGGGTTTAGGGTTAGGAGGTTAGGGTTTAGGGTTTAATGTTTATGGTGTTTAGGGTTTAGGGATTAGGGATTAGGGTTTATTTAGGGTTTAAGGTTTAGGGATCATCGATCGAGTGCGCACACACACATTATTAGAGGCACACGCGCCTTTGCGCATAAAGTGCATGCGTATATGTGTGTGTTTTTTGGCCACCAACGACATATAGATGATCGAGAGAGAGAGATTGAAATCCCCCAAGAATATGTTCAAATATATATTAAAATATATGCACGAATTAATGCATGCATGGTAGGCCATGCATGCACACTAATTATATATATATTATGAGGAAACTTAATCAAATGTGTTTTCATTCGAGAGAACTTGTCAAAATTCAAGTTAATTAATTTATCATCGATAATTATATAATTAATTAATGAATCTCAGGGAGATGTTATACAACATATGATCGATATATAGGCCATGTATATATTAATTGGTTTTAATCTACCGTTTTTGCTAGCTAGCTGCATGCTATATATAGAGCATGTTTTTATTAGATCGGGTTATAGCTAGTATAGTTTAGGGTTATGTGTTTTAATTAACTAGGGTTTGATTAGCTAGGGGTTAGTTATATATATATGGTTTAGGGTTAATGCATGTCACATTTAATTTAACTAGAGGACCGCGAGGCACCCCTGGCCTGCTTGATGCACAATTAAGTGTCGTTGGCCTATATATATAGGGTTTAATTAGGGTTTAGGGTTAGCTAGCTGGGTTTAGGGTTTAGTGTTTTGGGTGTTTAGCTAGGGTCTAGGGTTTAGGGTTTAGTGTTTACGGTGTTTAGAGGGTCTAGGGTTTAGTGTTTAGGGTCTAGGGTTTAGGGTCTAGTGTTTAGGGTCTATGGTTTAGGGTTTAATTAGTGTTTAGGGTGTTTAGGGTTTAGGGTTTAGTGTTTACGGTGTTTAGGGTCTAGGGTTTAGGGTTTAGTGTTTAGGGTCTAGGGTTTAGGGTTTAATTAGTGTTTAGGGTGTTTATAGGGTTTAGGGTTTAGGGTTTAGGGTTTAGGGTTTAGGGTTTAGGGTTTAGGGTTTAGGGTTTATGGTTTAGGGTTTACGGTGTTTAGGGTCTAGGGTTTAGGTTTTAGTGTTTAGGGTGTTTAGGGTCTAGGGTTTAGTGTGTTTAGGGTGTTTAGGGTTTAGGGGATTAGGGATTAGGGTTTTAGGGTTGTTTAAGGTTTAGGGATCATCGATCGAGTGCGCACACACACATTATTAGAGGCACACGCGCCTTTGCGCATAAAGTGCATGCGTATATGTGTGTGTTTTTTGGCCACCAACGACATATAGATGATCGAGAGAGAGAGATTGAAATCCCCCAAGAATATGTTCAAATATATATTAAAATATATGCACGAATTAATGCATGCATGGTAGGCCATGCATGCACACTAATTATATATATATTATGAGGAAACTTAATCAAATGTGTTTTCATTCGAGAGAACTTGTCAAAATTCAAGTTAATTAATTTATCATCGATAATTATATAATTAATTAATGAATCTCAGGGAGATGTTATACAACATATGATCGATATATAGGCCATGTATATATTAATTGGTTTTAATCTACCGTTTTTGCTAGCTAGCTGCATGCTATATATAGAGCATGTTTTTATTAGATCGGGTTATAGCTAGTATAGTTTAGGGTTATGTGTTTTAATTAACTAGGGTTTGATTAGCTAGGGGTTAGTTATATATATGGTTTAGGGTTAATGCATGTCACATTTAATTTAACTAGAGGACCGCGAGGCACCCCTGGCCTGCTTGATGAACAATTAAGTGTCGTTGGCCTATATATAGGGTTTAATTAGGGTTTAGGGTTAGCTAGCTGGGTTTAGGGTTTAGTGTTTTGGGTGTTTAGCTAGGGTCTAGGGTTTAGGGTTTAGTGTTTACTGTGTTTAGAGGGTCTAGGGTTTAGTGTTTAGGGTGTTTAGGGTCTAGGGTTTAGGGTCTAGTGTTTAGGGTCTATGGTTTAGGGTTTAATTAGTGTTTAGGGTGTTTAGGGTTTAGGGTTTAGTGTTTACGGTGTTTAGGGTCTAGGGTTTAGGGTTTAGTGTTTAGGGTCTAGGGTTTAGGTTTTAATTAGTGTTTAGGGTGTTTATAGGGTTTAGGGTTTAGTGTTTAGGGTTTAGGGTTTTAGGGTTTAGGGTTTAGGGTTTAGGGTTTAGGGTTTAGGGTTTATGGTTTAGGGTTTACGGTGTTTAGGGTCTAGGGTTTAGGGTTTAGTGTTTAGGGTGTTTAGGGTCTAGGGTTTAGTGTGTTTAGGGTGTTTAGGGTTTAGGGGATTAGGGATTAGGGTTTTAGGGTTGTTTAAGGTTTAGGGATCATCGATCGAGTGCGCACACACATTATTAGAGGCACCCGCGCCTTTACGCATCAAGTGCATGCGTATATATGTGTGTTTTTTGGGCCACCAACGATATATAGATGATCGAGAGAGAGAGATCGATTGAAATCCCCAAGAATATGTTCAAATATACATTAAAATATATGCACGAATGCATTGTAGGCCATGCATGCACACTAATATATATATATTATGAGGCAACTTAATCAAATGTGTTTTCATTCGAGAGAACTTGTCAAAGTTCAAGTTAATTAATTTATCACGATAATTATATAATTAATTAATGATTCTCAGGGATATGTTATACAACATGATCGATATAGGCCATGTATATTTTAATTGGTGTTAATCTACGGTTTTGCTAGCTAGCTGCTATATATAGAGCATGTTTTTATTAGATCGGGTTATAGCTAGCTAGTATAGTTTAGGGTTATGTGTGTTAATTAAGTAGGGTTGATTAGCTAGGGTTAGTTACATATATATGGTTTAGGGTTAATGCATGGCACATTTAATTTTATTAGAGGATCACGAGGCACCCATGACCCACTCGATCGATGCACAATTAAGTGTCGTTGGCCTATACATAGGGTTTAATTGGGGTTTAGGATTAGCTAGGGTTTAGGGTTAGGGTTAGGGTACGTTTAGGGTCTAGGGTTTAGGGTTTAGTGTTTAGGGTTTAGGGATTAGGGATTTAAGGTTTTAGGGTTGTTTAAGGTTTAGGGATCATCGATCGAGTGCGCACACACATTATTAGAGGCACCCGCGCCGTTACGCATAAATTGCATGCGTATATATGTGTGTTTTTTGGGCCACCAACGATATATAGATGATCGAGAGAGAGAGATCGATTGAAATCCCCAAGAATATGTTCAAATATACATTAAAATATATGCACGAATGCATTGTAGGCCATGCATGCACACTAATTATATATATATTATGAGGCAACTTAATCAAATGTGTTTTCATTCGAGAGAACTTGTCAAAGTTCAAGTTAATTAATTTATGACGATAATTATATAATTAATTAATGAATCTCAGGGATATGTTATGCAACATGATCGATATAGGCCATGTATATTTTAATTGGTGTTAATCTACGGTTTGCTAGCTAGCTGCTATATATAGAGCATGTTTTTATTAGATCGGGTTATAGCAGCTAGCTAGTATAGTTTAGGGTTATGTGTTTTAATTAAGTAGGGTTGATTAGCTAGGGTTAGTTACATATATATGGTTTAGGGTTAATGCATGGCACATTTAATTTTATTAGAGGATCACGAGGCACCCATGACCCGCTCGATCGATGCACAATTAAGTGTCGTTGGCCTATACATAGGGTTTAATTGGGGTTTAGGATTAGCTAGGGTTTAGGGTTAGGGTTAGGGTACGTTTAGGGTCTAGGGTTTAGGGTTTAGTGTTTAGGGTGTTTAGGGTTTAGGGATTAGGGATTTTAAGGTTTTAGGGTTGTTTAAGGTTTAGGGATCATCGATCGAGTGCGCACACACATTATATTATTAGAGGCACCCGCGCCTTTACGCATAAATTGCATGCATATATATGTGTGTTTTTTGGGCCACCAACGATATATAGATGATCGAGAGAGAGAGAGAGATTGAAATCCCCAAGAATATGTTCAAATATACATTAAAATATATGCACGAATGCATTGTAGGCCATGCATGCACACTAATTATATATATATATTATGAGGCAACTTAATCAAATGTGTTTTCATTCGAGAGAACTTGTCAAAGTTCAAGTTAATTAATTTATCACGATAATTATATAATTAATTAATGAATCTCAGGGATATGTTATACAACATGATTGATATAGGCCATGTATATTTTAATTGGTGTTAATCTACGGTTTGCTAGCTAGCTGCTATATATAGAGCATGTTTTTATTAGATCGGGTTATATCTAGTATAGTTTAGGGTTATGTGTTTTAATTAAGTAGGGTTGATTAGCTAGGGTTAGTTACATATATATGGTTAATGCATGGCACATTTAATTTTATTAGAGGATCGCGAGGCACCCATGACCCGCTCGATCGATGCACAATTAAGTGTCGTTGGCATATACATAGGGTTTAATTGGGGTTTAGGATTAGCTAGGGTTTAGGGTTAGGGTTAGGGTTAGGGAGGGTTTAGGGTCTAGGGTTTAGGGTTTAGTGTTTAGGGTGTTTAGGGTGTACGTTTAGGGTATAATTAGGGATTAGGGTTTTAGGGTTTAAGGTTTAGGGATCATCGATCGAGTGCACACACACATTATTAGAGGCACCCGCGCCTTTACGCATAAATGCATATATATATATATGTGTGTTTTTTGGCCACCAACGATATATAGATGATCGAGAGAGAGATTGAAATCCCCAAGAATATGTTCAAATATACATTAAAATATATGCACGAATGCATTGTAGGCCATGCATGCACACTAATTATATATATTATGAGGCAACTTAATCAAATGTGTTTTCATTCGAGAGAACTTGTCAAAATTAAAGTTAATTAATCATCGATAATTATATAATTAATTAATGAATCTCAGGGAGATGTTATACAACATATGATCGATATATAGGCCATGTATATATTAATTGGTTTTAATCTACCGTTTTTGCTAGCTAGCTGCATGCTATATATATAGAGCATGTTTTTATTAGATCGGGTTATAGCTAGTATAGTTTAGGGTTATGTGTTTTCATTAAGTAGGGTTGATTAGCTATGGTTAGTTACATATATATGGTTTAGGGTTAATGCATGGCACATTTAATTTAATTAGAGGACCGCGAGGCACCCCTGACCCGCTCGATCGATACGTTGGCCTATATACATATATAGGGTTTAATTAGGGTTTAGGGTTAGGTTTAGGGTTTAGGGTCTAGGGTTTAGTGTTTAGGGTGTTTAGGGTTTAGGGATTAGGGATTAGGGTTTCAGGGTTGTATAAGGTTTAGGGATCATCGATCGAGTGCGCACACACATTATTAGAGGCACCCGCGCCTTTGCGCATAAAGTGCATGCGTATAGTTTAGGGTTATTTGTTTTAATTAAGTAGGGTTTGATCAGCTAGGGTTAGTTACATATATATGGTTTAGGGTTAATGCATGGCACATTACATATAGTTTAAATCTCAAGAATGTTTATACATGATAGGCCATATGTGCAAAGGAATTTTTTCCTCGTGAACTTGTCAAAATTCAAGTTTATCAGTGCCAATGGAAACTAGTCCAAAAAATTACATAGAGGACCAAAAGTACTAGACAATAACTAATAGAACCTGCAACTTTACAAAAAGGACCCCAAAACATATAGAAGAAAATCAATCGAGTCCTTCTCGACCGCACATCAGATCTCTGCTCCGCATCCTTTCCAGCAACTCCGTCGCCGGGGACGCACCACTTGGGACGGTGTCGCCGGTAGTCGCCAGGACGAAGGAGAAGAAGGGCCTCAGCAACGACATATTGGCTCTGAGAAGGGCCGCTGAAAGTCCAAGATGTGCACGGGCAAGACGGATGACGCCGTCGTATGCCCCGAGCTTGTGAACTTTAGCAGCTTGACTTCCCCATTGGCCAGATCTGAAGCACTGACCAAAGCAAGCCTCACCGTTAGCGCCATCACATTGATGGCACCAGATCGGGGTTTGGCCGGCAAGATCCGCCAGATTCACCATAGGCCAGATCTGAAGCCGATGACGAGATCCCCGACTCCATTGCGCCATTCTGCTCATGGGAAACACTGGATCTAAGCTTACAACAACACTAACTCCCTCGGATCCAAATTAGCTGACTCAACTTTGCTTATCTAAATATGGATGTATCCACACATGTTTTTACTCTAGATACATACACGTCTAAGGAAAGTTGAATCAATTAATTTAGTTCGGAGGGTGTACAATATACAGAGAGAAGTCGGCCTCGTCTCCGGCCGGCGAGGCCGCCGGAGAGAAGGGGGAGAGGAGCCGGGGGAGTGGGAGAGACTCGAGAGAGAAAGAGAAGAGGAAGAAATGAGAGCTCCCTGGGGAAGAACATTATTTTTGTCGTTCTGCTCGTACTGTAGCTTGAAACTGAAAATTTCGGCCACGCGCCAAATCATCCCGCCGCATCCATTCGAAAATCCCGTGACCAGTTTTACCCTTTTAACCCTGGTCCGGAAGCTACAACCCACCGACCATGGAGGGCTCATTCGGTAACAATGAAATATCTTGCCTAGATCCCGAACCCTCCCCACAGGCCCACACCCACCCACCAACCATTCGCCCCATTAGCTCAAAAATACTCTCACACGCCAAAGCTCTGACTCTCTACAGTACTAGATCTGCTTCGCCGCCGGCATACTCCTCCACAGCGTAGCCTTGATCGTGTTGGCTGTCCACCCA